>JAEIFV010000539.1:0-217950 GCA_018904265.1 Lordiphosa collinella
ATGAAAAGAATCACCATTCCAGGAAAATTGCCATTTACTTTTCAAAACTTTTGAAACCGAATAACTTGATCGTTTATTGGAAACCGGAACAGCTACCGATTACGCATGATCTGAACAGAAATCTGGAAACAAGGAACTGGCCAAATAGTTTTCTAAGCTATTCTTTTAAAATATTTTTTTTTGCAATTTTTTTATTTTTAGCTATAACCGTAGACCTAGCCATTAAAAATTGCCTCGTCGTCGCACACAAGCTAGAGAGAATGAGAAGTGCAAGTACAAAATGTTGCCTATAAAGTTCTTAATTCAAGTACAAAATATGCCTATAAAGCTACCTCAAAAAAGTTTGCCCCGAAAAGCGCATTATTATTGACCGACGTTGATTCTTGTTTTTAAGCGAATCTGTGCTTTTAATTCCCAAATGGTTCCAACACTTTCTGACCTACAGTAATTGCATCTTGGTCTTTTTTTTTCAGGCCTTCTTGATTTAAGGTTTCTGTCCTTTCAAAGACAAATTTGATGTGCTCTAAGTTTGTTGAAAGAATATTGAGTTAACTTTAGTACTTGATATACTCAACCAGGAATATTTTGTAGTTATTTGATGATCAAAAAGTTTTAAAATGGTTCAAAGTGTAATCAATTTATCTAAGTATTTGCGACGAACAGTACTATTGACACGGTTTGTACTTAACTCAAGTACAAAGTTCTTGTATTTTCTTATTATAGTTTTCTTATTTAATTTAACTAGTTTTCGCAATTTAAGCGTGTCCCTATAAATCTTGGCCCGAGGTGATTCCACTAATCTGCCTGATATATACACTTTCAAACTTAAGCATTCCGCTAAAGCATCATCGAAATAGTCGATGAAATTAATCGATGTATCATTATTGTAGGACACTGGTTTTGGTACGAAGTTCTGACTTTTGTCTATTTCAAGGGACGTACAAATTGAGGTCAAGGGTTAGTCTTTTTACTCTACTTCGAAGGATGGTTAACTCAAATGCTCGACTTGTATTTGGAATTCTGCAGCACAACTCTATTCGTGTCACGAAATCCCGGCAGCACGTTGACCCCTTAATGCCAATGACAACGACCACGACTTCGATTTTGATTTCCGTGCGCCGCGCACTCTGCCTCAGAAACATGTCACTATAAATTTTGTTCATGTCTAAATATAACATTTATGATTTCCCCAAGAAATAATTTATAAAAAGTCAAAATTTTTTGACAAAAATATCTCAGTTCGCAGCAAAGGGAATAGAAGGCGAAACTATCATCGGCTGCGAAGAAGTTTTTATACCCTTGAAAGTGATTTAAGTGTTTTTTTCGGCTGGATATATATTAGCTTATCAGGGAATTTCCAAGTACCTAACAGAACCTTTTATGTTGAAAAATAAAACAATTTTTTCTCAAACTAATTTGATGCCAGGTGAAACGCAGCTCTTCTATATTTACATATATTCATCATCGCTGCAACAACTGTGCTATACCTTCTCGAGAAGAAAGCACAACTCTTTGTTCATTTGAACTCGACATTAGCAAGGACTTTACATGAGATCACGACGAATGGAACGAATTTTGCAATAACCAGAAAAAAAACATTTCCATCAAGGCCTGCTTGCTGTTGCACTGCTTAACGCTTCTGAAGATATCATGCAATATATGATAAATTCACCCGTTTTTGACAAAACTTTCTAGAATTGTATAAAATTATGTAAAATAAGTGTATGCCAAAGATAAGGACGTTACCATCAAATACAAAAAAGTTTTTCTCACTAAAACTAGTTTTTCGACCGATCGTTTCTATGACAGCTATATGCTATAGTCATCCGATCCGGCCGGTTCCGACAAATGTGCAGCGTATTTGTACTAAAAGGCTGTCGTGCAAAGTTTGGTCAAGGTAGCTTTAAACCGACGGAGGAGATAGCATTGAAACAAACGGACGGGACAGACGGACATGGCTAAATCAACTCAGCTCGTCACGCTGATCAGGAATATATATACTTTATGAGGTCGGAGATGCTTACTTCAATGCGTTACAAAAATCCGGACAATTTTATAATACCCTCTGCACTCTGTTCCAGAGGTATACAGAGTATAATAAGTTGTGCAAACATGTCCGTCTGTCCGTATGAGCAAACACATCTCACAGATGGTAGGAGATGGAGGTTCGACATGTATGGGAGAAAAAATTCTTATACTTGCAGGCAGGTCAAGATTATTTTCAATTTTGGCCACGCCCCCTCCCGCCCACGTAATATCGAAAAATCGTCATATCTCCCACAGTTTTATAGATAAAAGGTTTCTTCTGGACATATTTAGTAATCGGGATTCTTTATCGATTCGCCAAAGGATTTGTAAAGATCGGATGAACGGTTGTCGAGTTATAAGGAAAACAATCAATTATGGGCAGCACCGGTCGCAACGGTGATGGGCAGCACTTCACAGATACAACGTATATAAGAGTCGGGCTTGACCAACTTTCTAATTATACCCATGCAGAGGGTATTATAAAATTGTCCGGATGTTTGTAACGCATAGAAGGAATCATAATAGCATAGAAGGAAGCACATAAAGTATATATATTCTTGATCAGCGCGACGAACTGGGTTGATTTAGCCCTGTCCGTCTGTCCGTCCGTCCGTCTGGACGCCGGACGAAAAACTAGTTTTAGTGAGAAAAACTTTTTTGTTTTTAATGGAAACGCCTCCAAACTTCGTATTTCTTAGTTTGCTATGCTTTCTTATGATTCCACTAAGTTTGGTCGAAGTCGGACATCTATATAGTATAGCTGTCATAGAAAAGTAGAGTCTGGAAGTAGTCTTAGTCTTATTTTATATTCTTTTACTTTATTCTACAAAGTTTTGTAAAAATCGGATGACTATAGCATATATAAAGCTGCAAGGGTATAACTTTCCTCTATTTTTATACCCTGTTTCCATTAAAAATGGGAAAAGGGGATCATGAAGTTGTGCAAAAGTATGTAACAGGTAGAAAGAAACATTTCCGACCCTATAAAGTATATATATATTCTTGATCAGCATCATCAGCCGAGTCGATTAATTCCTTTCCATCTGTCCGTCCGTCTGTCCGTATGAACGCGTCTATCGCAGAAACTATAAAAGGTAGAGTTAAAAATTTTTGCATGGAGGTAGGTGTATACCATACGCTTATCGAGTTTGTTTCAGATTTGTTTTAAGCTCTAAAAACTGTCAGAGCCACAATTTTTAAGGTAGACCCTGGAGAATTTTTACATATCAAGAAAGGCCCAATAATATCTATCTATTCTGAAAACTACAATAAGATCGGACAAAAACACCGAAGTTATATACGAATCTATTTTGCTTGTAGGAGAGAGGGAAGTCTTGCATTGTTTGTTTGCATGCCTGGGTGTATGTGTATGAAAAAACAAGAGTCAAGGGAACGAGGTATTTTGCAGTTGGGGCACTCGACTACAGGTCCCTTGCTTGTTATACTCTGTACCAGAGGTACACAAAGTATATTAAGTTTGTGCAAAAGTATGTAACAGCCAGAAGGAAGCATCTTCGACCCTATAAAGAATATATATTCTTGATCAGTATCAACAGCCTAATCGATATAGCCATGTCCTACTGTCCGTATGAACGCACTGATCTCAGAGATCGTAAGAGATTGATGTTCGACTTGTATGGGAGAAAAACTTCTTTTACTTGCAGGCAGATCAAGTTTATTTTCAATTTTTGCCACGCCCCTCCCGCCACCGCAATTTAGAAAAAACGTCATTTCTCCGTCAGTTTTATAGATAGAAGGTCGTTAAACAGTCATAAAAATACTAAAACGCTTGGCACTGCGTTGTTGTTCGAAACTTAATAGAAATAGTTTCATTTAAAACAACAAAAAACTCCTGTTTGTATATACAAACATTTTTGGTCTTTGCTCCAGAGTGGCGGCCGTTGGTTGCCCACTGAGTCCAAAGTCCAAAACGGAGGCCACACACTTACAAAGGGGAATGGCTGTCTTAGGCTGTCTTTTCGGTGTTTTGCGCGCAGGCTGCCTTTAGAATTCCCAAACAGTTTTACAGTCGCGGACATGGAGAGACTGCTGTTTGGACAGACATTTCAGGCTCAAGACCGCTGATGAGTGAGGTTGGTCCCTCATGAAACGTCGTCCGATCAACCTGATGCCTCCTTTGTGGTGTTATGTGCCTCTGTTTAAAGTTATGTCAATAACATGGCAAGACCTCGAGCCAGTAAAAACTGCAAGTCAAGGTTCAAAGCTTTTGGACATAATTTGGATGAACGGCTGTCGAGTTATAAGGAAAAGAAACAATTATGGGCAGCACCGGTCGCATCGGTGATGGGCAGCACTTCGCAGGTACAGAGTATACTATAGTCGGGCTGGACCGACTTTCTTTCTAGTTATTAAATGAATATTATTATTATTATCTGGAAAAGTACACATGAGCCGTAGGCTAATTTTTCATAAATAACAACTTAATCTTGAAGAGGTTATTTTTCTAAATAAATCAATGTTTATGTTTTGGAAGTTGTTCGTTCTCTGAATTTACTACCAGCTAATTAACTAACATTTCTCCTTGTGACTGGACTGCCTTCTAAATGAAACCAATTCGAGGAGGTGCCCTTTCTACTGCCTTTTGGGCAAACATTTTAAACGCCTATGGCCAGTGCAGCATAGATTAAGGACTATCACAAAATCACCAGGACTTGGTATACTACACGACACCCTTAAATAGGTAGGTGCGATGTGCATGTCATTGCCACATTGTTCAGCCTATTTGCGGTCAATGTGTGTGTGCGGGGGTGCGTGTGTACATGCGCTCGATAGCACTTAGGCACTTTACCACAGATTTATTTGCCATTTTAGGAGTCATTAACTGCGCAAAGGATGACACTCTCACTCATCCACCTCTCCTCCAGCCACCGAATCGCACGCAATTGACGCAACGCCTCGTGCGATGGGTGGGCTAGCTGAACAGAGCTAATTAGCTAGGCTAGGCCACTTGGTCTTGACGTACGCCCTAATCCTTGTTTTTTCTGTTGCCGTCAAGTCATCAAAACTTTGCTCATTGCGCCGGCATGTGTCGCATTGCCACCGCCAGCAAATCAAGTTATTATCCAAGGGCTTTAAAACCATTCGCCAATAATTGCAATTATGTAGGCCAGGCGTCGCCGGACGTGCTGCCGGTGCCACTCCACCATGGAGTGGAGAGCGGCAGCAGCAGCTCGACAACATTTGGCAACCCCTTACACGGACGCGGACTGGAACAGTTGCAAATTCGGCTCTGGGGATGGAATGGGAGAATGAAGAGGGGTGGGTCAAGGAATGAGAAATGTGCGCTGCCGATCAAATTTTGGTTTTCATGACATTTATGACTTGGGTGTACGACCGCTCAAGCTCGAGCAGGTCTGTGTGGAAGAGAGTCTGGGGATGTTTTCTAGAACAAAGCTCGGAATGAATATTTATAAGCCGAGTTAGAGAGTACCTGGGTAAATTGTTAAAGGTACTTTCAAGCTTAAGTACCTTTTACCTTACCTAGGTCCAAATTTTGAATGAGAACTTAATCAAAAGTGATTCGTGATTATCCCTTATAGTATAGTGTGTATAACGCTTCAGCCAAATTAAAATTGTCGGGGTGACTATAAAACTTGTAAAAAAACGGAAAGTTATCTTCGGCTCGGTCGAAGTTTGTATATCTTAGCAGTACTTTTGATACTCTGTAGAGGTACACAGAGTATAAGTTTGTGCAAAAGTAAGTAACAGGCAGAAGGAAGCATCTGCGACCCTATAAAGTATATATATTCTTGATCAGTTTCAACAGCCGAGTCGATTGTTCCATGTCCGTCCGTCTGTCCTTATGAACGAACAGATCTCAGAGATGGTAAGAGATTAAGTTTTGACATGTAAGGGACCAAAAACTTCTTATACTTGCAGGCAGATCAAGTTTATTTTCAATTTTGCCACGCCATACCTCCCACAGACTTATAGATGGAAGGTTCATACCTTCTGGACATATTTGGTAATAAGGATTATTTATCGATCCGCCAAGAGAATGATAAAGATCGGAATGATAAGGAAAACAAACAAATATGGGCAGCACCGGTCGCAACGGTGATGGGCAGCACTTTACAGGTACAGAGTATGTTATAGTTGGGCTTGACCTTCTTTCTTTCTTTTTTAGAATTAAAACGGTTTTTTCGATTGAAGTTTCTTATGGCAGCTGTATGCTATAGTCATCGAATCCAGCCGGTTCCGACAAATGTGAAGCGTATTTGTACTTAAAGACTTCGTGCAAAGTTTTCTGAATATAGATTTCAAACTAATGGTGGAGATAGCATAGAAACAGACAGACGGACAGGGCTAAGGCAACTCAGCTTGTCATGCTAATCAAGAATATGTATACTTTATGTGGTCGGAGATGCTTTCTTCTATGCGTTACAAACATTCCTCAGCAAGGATATAACGAGAAAGTGAAGCTAATGTCGAGTCTGAAACGATTCACTGTTCTTGCATAAATTTGTCTCTGGCTTCTAACAGTTTTATGACTAAGAGAGACTTTTCTTACCACAGTTAATACAATTCTTGCGCCGTTGGGTCTGTTACACATCGAATAATGCGATCTATTGTAGTTAGAGCTTTGCTATTGCACGAATGCGTATAGATTTCTGGTGTTTGGAATTCAGGAAAGGAAGCATCTCCGACACTGAACAGTATATATATATTCTCAAATGGCCGGGAAAACATCCATCCGACTGTCGTTTGTAGACTTTTATATCAACTGGCGGTCAAAGGAAGAATCGGTTAGAAAATTAGCTTCTGCTGGATCGACTTTCTTATTTCTCCGTTGAGCTCAGTGAACGGATCCCGGCGAAATTGTGATGAATACTTTGTTGAATCGATTTTCCGAAGCCGTCAACACCAGCGTTCCCACACACACCCTCTCCAATAATGCGCCACTTGGGACTTGGACACACTTGGCTCGTGCCCATAGTGTGTACCACTTAGTGGCGTTGTTATTTTGTGACTTTTGTGGAGCTGTGGAGTGCACGGGTTCTAAGAATAGGCAACTACTGCGACGCCTTTGCCTCCGCCTGGCTCTCTTTGATAGGATCGTCATCGACACTAAAGGCGGCGAACGGGTAAGAATGGACGCGGCACTGATTCTGATTCTCAGTTGGGGCCATATGAAAACATTTCTCACTTCATTAAGACGCCTTATAAATATCAAGTGCCTTTCCCCGCCCTCGCCCCCGCTTTTATGTTTTATTGTTTGGAAACGGAAGGGTGAGTCGCTGTGGAAGAGGAAGGGGTGGGAGTAGAATGAGAATAGGTCTGACATGTGTATGATAAGTAAGCGAAGCGTGCAGCTCGTGCTCGACTCGTGCGTCTGTCCCCTAGTTGATGGAAGGAATAAGGTAAATGCGTTAATGCTTCCCCCCCCTCGTCACCGACGGAGATTTATGCGACAGTCATCAATAGACCGATAGTCTGTCTTAAATTAAAAACTCAATTGGCTGCCTCAGTGACAGTCTCAGTGCGCTGCGAGCGAACGCCAAGCAAATTTTCCGTGTGTTTGGTTTGGATCCGTAGACCTCTTCAACCGGAACAATGTTGTCTTAGCGTCGGTGTCCATATACTGGAACAACTTTCCGGTTTGTCAACACTTTGAAATAATCAGGCATGTTCTCAATTTCACTTCCACTGCAACTTTTCGGAAACAGAATTGATTCAGTTTCTCGATACACAAAATCAAAAGCGTTTTTCGTTTTAAAAAGTTACGCTAAGGATTCGGTTAATAACTTCTCAGATGGTTACCTCATTTCACTTTGATTCTTAGTGAATTGGGGCTAATCGGAGATACATGATCGGCTATCCTTTTGTTTAGATGGACGCGTCAAATTAACCAAGCAATTTGATGAGTCAAACATTAGTCAAATGGACTATTCCTTTGACAACTTTGTAGAATTGTGTAAAAGTATATAAAATAAATATATGCCAACGTAAGGGACACTGCTATTGAAAATAAAAATTTTTTCTCACAACAACTGGTTTTTCGACCGATCGTTCCTATTCGAGCTATTAGCTATAGTCCTCCAATCTTGTCCTAAATTTGTAGAATTGTGTGGAAGCATATAAAACAAACACATGTTAGTTTTGAGGGCATTTCCATTGAAAACAAAAAAGTTTTTCTAACTAAGACTACTTTTCAGACTCTACTTTTCTATGACAGCTATACTATATAGAAATACGAAGTTTTGGAGGCGTTTCTATTGAAAACAAAAAAGGATTTCTCACCAAAACTAGTTTTTCGACAGATCGTTTCTATGACAGCTATATGCTATAGTCATCCGATCCGGCCGGTTCCGACAAATGTGCAGCGTATTTGTACCAAAAGGCTTCGTGTAAAGTTTGGTGAAGATAGCTTTTAAACTGACGGAGGTGATAGCATAGAAACAGACAGACGGACAGAAGGACAGACGGACGTTCGGACAGGGCTAAATCAACTCAGCTCGTCGTGCTGATTAAGAATATATATATTTTATGTGGTCGGAGATGCTTCCTTCAATGCGTTACAAACATTCAAACAACTTTATAATACTCTCTGCAAGGGTATAAAAAGATATTACAAAATGGATCTCAATGGTACTTTATATCAGGTCTGCAAACCTCCTAAAAATCGAGAGGGGGCTCACTCCAGGGATCGAACCCGAGAAATTTATTTGGTCCGGATTCATGGAGCGGGTTCGGAGGGTCCCTGAACTCAGGTTCAGGTTCGTACCAGTGTTCAGTCATTATTATTTTTCGCAAACTTACAAAACATTTTTGTAAATTGAAATAAAATTCAGATTTTTTTTATAGAAGTTAAGTCATGATGATTTCAATATAATATTTACGCTTAGTTAAAGTTCATCATTAATATGTGTTTCAATTATTTTGTATCTCTACTGGCTCATTGGTTGAACGGGAACATCTAATGCAACAAAGTTTTAATACAAAAGTTTTCCCAAAACTTTAAGCCATTCGAATTTTGAGACAGTCCTTAAATTCCGTCAGAAAAATCGATTTTCCATTATTTTGGAGCTCCTTAGCTAAAGATTCCATTTCATTTTCATTAAAATTTAAACATGCTAAAGAATCATTTATGCTTTCATCCATTAATTCCTTTTGATGATTATTCAATTCTGCAATCTGAAGGGTTGTCCATTTAGTATTTTGTTACTGACAATGTTAAAAAAAGTAAGTTAAGGCCAACATTTTAACGCAACGCTTGGAAATTATCGAAAATTAATACCGAAACTCTGAGTCGGTGGTCGCAACTGAAAGAGCGCTCACTCCAGTAATACAGGCTGTACGTGCTATCGTGGATAAATTCGAGTAGACATTTGCACTATTGGAAGTTCCGGTGCCAAAAAGACGTCGTACCGCTCGAACCGAAGAAGGTTTAGCAGCCGTAAGTGTCGATTTCACCGCCAAAGGACAGGACATGGCGTGGTTTACAAAAAGATCCTGGCCTACAAGCTTACAAGATCAAATTGACTTAAGAACTAAAGCCACCTGATCATTTGAAACACCGAAAGCTTTCCAACTGGGCTCTGGCAAAGCTTGAGGAAAATAAAGAGTTTAATCGATATTGTGTTATGTTGGAAGAATATTTTTGGCCAGAATTGGATGAGCTTGACAACAACGATTTGTGGTTTCAGCAAGAAAAAGCTACTAGCCATGCAGCACGCGTCACAATCGATTTATTGAAAACCAATTTTGGTGAAAGTTTTATCTCGAGAAATGGTCCGCTCGAATGGCCGCCCCGTTTATGCGGTCTTACGCCACTGGTTTGGTTTTTATGGGGCTTTATCAAGTCACTGATCTGTCAACAAGCCAGCAACGCGAAATTGCGTGAAATTGGAAAATTGGGTCCAAAGAATCGACCGTTGTAAGCGGGCTTGTGGTGGTCGTATGACCGAAATCAAATTTCATTCATAAAATGTTAAGCTTGCAATAAAATTTATCTCAATATCTCAAATATTTCTGTGTTTTGTTAATAGATAAAATTGCAATTGGATTGTCCCTAGTTTATTTTAGTTTAGTTAGAATTAGAATTGTTAGAATTGGGATGAAATTTAAAATGTGAGAAAGTTTTTCCCAACACTTGATTAAGGTATTACTGTATTTTGCAGGGTGGCTCAGCGGCTGTTGTGCGCGACCGCTGTGCAAAAGGTCGTGGGTTCGATCCCGCCTCGGAACATCTAATAAAAAAGTTTTTTCTTTGAATAAACTTTACACCCGGTCACCCCTCTCTGCTGTTGGCGCCAGCTTTGTAGTAATTAGCCATGAAAAGCTTCTCAAGCTGCCGTTCGGATTCGGCGTTAAACTGTAGGTCCTTTTCTCTTGTGCGAAAATTAGAAGCGCACAAGCCAAAGAGAAGCGGGGCTGAGACGTGACAAGCCTTGGGGCTGTGTCAACTAGACAAGCCATTTTACTTTTTTTACTGTATTTTGCAGAAGAGTTGAAATCGCTGGGAAATTGTTCAACCGAATCCCAATCTAATTACTTTAAGTGTAATTCTTTTATATTTGCAGAGCTTTTGATACAGAATTCTTTAAAATTTAGCAATCGATTAAACATTTTGTGAGTCAAATTCCAACGCTTTGCGCAGTCAAGTAGTGCTTTATTAAGATTTTCCAATCGAAGTGTGCGAATATTTGATTAGTCCTTATAAAAAGTCATTGCCAACCGAATTCTAAGTTAAAGGTACAATTGTTTTGAGCCCAAACTTTTTGTAATACTTTTTGCTCCTGTTCAGGTTCAGGCTCGGCCGGGAGTTTCCGACTTCGGAGTAGTTCACCTCCGAACCGGTTTGCAGCCCTGCTTAATATATCCCGAAAGGATATTGGGATTGAAAAAATTGTATTAGAAATAAGAATTTTAACCTTGAGTAAAGAACTTTCGTAAGTTTTCTTTCTATTGTCACCGCTAGTACTAAATTCAAGAACAAAGTTCTTGATTCTTTTGTTAGAGGTAGTTCGAGGATCTTTTATATTGGATCTTTATTCAGGATTAATAGTGATTATAAACTTAGTATGTATGTGTGGCTCTGCTTCAACACAACTGAAGCGCATGACGTTTGGCGAGAGACTCCCTTATGTGATGCACCTTCACGTGACTACCTCTAACATCTTTTTTGAGGGTTAGTTTCACATTAAAAACGATTCTTGCTTAATTTTCCTTCTCGAATTCATAATATAACAAATTAAGATGCGCTTCTTCCTTAAATAAAGAACAAACAAGAAGACCGGTGCTGCCCATAATTGTTTGTTTTTCTTATAACTCGAATATCGTTCATCCGATCTTTGAAACTCCTTCGGCGGATCGATAAAGAATCACGAATACTAAATATGTCCAGAAGGTTCGAACCTTCTATCTATAATACTATGGGAGATATGACGTTTTATCGATATTGCGGGGGCAGGAGAGGGCGTGGCCAAAATGTAAAATAAAATTTTTCTGCCTGAAAGTATTAGAAACATATGTTCCATACATTTAAAACCTCAGTCTCTTACTATCTCTGAGATCTGTTTGTTCATACGTAAAGACGGACAGACAGATAGACGGACGGATAGACGGACACTTTTGCACAAACTTAATATACTCTGTGTACCTCTGGTACAGAGTATAAAAATTACCATCCAGAACCGAACCTTAGCAGGTTCAGTAAAGGGTTCTGTAGGGTTCGGTTCTGGATGGGCTTCCAGCCTTGATGTTAATAGGTATACATTTCTTCGTCGAGAAACGGGTATACCGAAGTCGGGCAGACGAATTCGATTGGAAACCGGTTCATTAAGTGTTGGTCGACGGATAGGAAAGGCGTGCTCAGGATTCCCTTCGCACTCTCGCTCAATTGCGAGTGTCCCGCTTCAGATCTTCATTGCCCCAACATAAATCACACAGAATTAGCCATTTTGCGTTTGGCTCTTACACTTTTGTTTTTGCCACGGCCACAGCCTCAGCCACGGCTACAGCTGCTGCTTCTAATGCATTTCGGGCTTCCCTTGCTTTGATTTTGAAAGGCTTCTGACAGTTTCTAATTTTAAAATAATATCTTCTCGACATATTCCGCTCATAATCCCACACAGCAGCAGCACCAGCACCAGCGGCAGCAGCAGCCGCGCTGGCCAAACACAGTGGCTCGCATACTGGGATCCGCTACGCGCTTTCCCGATTGCGGAATTCAGCAAAGACAATTCATCAGCTGGATACGCCCACCGTGCGCCCTCGTTATGTTTTATGGCCCTCTAAAAATCCCCGATCCAGATAGACAATAGACATTTTACAGGAGATATTTATGAATTTTATGACATTTATGGATGTGTTGAGCATTCGCTGTTGTCGTGCGTATAAAATATGAACTGGGCGATCAATTTAAATGAGAGATGTTCGGCGATTTCCCGCGATGCGCGTACTCCGAGCTAACACCCACATCATGAGTAGGCGATGCGCAAGAACCAAATGGACGGATCATAAATTTTTGATACACACATATACTCAGGCGTGTATGCCTGAGCATGCTTTCTATATTTATGACAGATATATAGGATATAGGAATGCGTATTGTTCCGAGGAGGCACTTTCCCAACGTAGTCGGAATGGAGGACGAATCTCCAACTTGAAGGCGTTTTGCTGCGAGTTCGAGTCAATGTAGCGCCGAAGTGTGCGCAGCTCTCGTATTAATTTCTGTTTTCATTCATAAATTTCGCTTTCAAAAATAGAACTTCTTCGCAGCGGCTGCAGGCACCGCACCCTGCCTTCATTCCCACTCCCGATGATGCCAGTCCCCATCCTGGCCTCGTGCGCGTTCGCGTTGTCATACCAAAACCGTTGACGTTGCGTTGTCATGCCGGGGCCAGGCAAGGTTAGCACAGTTTGATTAATATTAGAATATTTGCTGGCAAATTTTTAAATGCATTTCCGGTGCGATTTGCCACTGCACATGGAGTAAGCCCCGGCCGGTGACAAAGGCAGTGGTGCACAGGGCGATTGCATCTTCTTAATTTAACACCGCGAGACTTAGGAAAGGTTAGGCATCATCAGTTTGCTTCCGCATGCGATTAGTGACCCTCTTGGGTGCTCATCTGAATATGCGGAATCGAATTCACTTGTATGTATGGATATGTGGTACACATGCTTGTCCGTATGTATGCACAGAGATGAACAAGGCGGATTTGAGTGAGATAGCGAAATTTATTTGTTTCCCATTGGCAGATACAAAGAGAATGCTCTCCAAAACGCCCATACACAGTTAGACCCCGTGCACGTGTACATACATATGTAGGTAGGTATGGGTGTATACCTGTAAGCCGCATAGATACTAACGTAATGGGCGCGCGCACGTTAGTGGGAGTTGGCCAAAGTGCAAAGTGAGGGATATAGATACATACATGTGTACCTATGTACCCACTCCAGTAGGTATAATATTTCTACACAATTCACTTTGAAATGCAAAGGCATTTTGCTGTGAGACAAAGACGGAGCACAATACGAAATTCACGGAACAAATGTACCTGGTTTCTGTTGGTAGTCAATGATGTCGGCAAGACGGAAATCATAGGCAAAACTGGAGAAGAACCCATCCTTCAGTTAAGAATTTAAAAAATAAAGGCTATATCACCTCAGCTCCTTGTTTGACACACCTTTGAAGTCAAAGAGTTGATTGCTTCGAGACCAAATTATCGACTCAGGATTTTGAAACTTTTACACAATCTTCTATTGGTGATGAAAGTACTAAGAAGGCAACGTTTTGCCATACTCGAAGAGTAACAAGTAAGAAAGTAGGTCGAGCCCGACTATATGATACTCTGTACCATCGAAATTGAATGATCAGTATGTATTTGGCTCCTTTTTATAATCTTGTTTACTCAATATGTTCAGGAGGAACGAACCTTCTATCTATAAAACTGTGGGAGATATGACGTTTTTTTTTCAATTTGCGGGGCGGGAGGGGGCGTGGCAAAAATGGAAAATAAACTTGATCTGCCTGCAGGTATAAGAAGCATATGTCCCATACATGTCAAACCTCTATCACTTACCATCTCTAAGATCTGTTTGTTCATAGGGACAGACGGACTGACAGACAAACGGACATGGCTAGATCGACTGTTGATGCTGACCAAGAATATATATACTTTATGGGGTCGGAGATGCTTCCTTCTGGCTGTTACATACTTTTGCACAAAATTAATATACTCTGTGTACCTCTGGTACAGAGTATTAAAAGGGTATAGAGTGCTAAGGTCCATATCAAAATAATAAAAGACTTTTATAACTTTCCTCCCTCGCAAAAACATTCTGAACTGGAATAAAATAGAAACAAATATGACGAACGAAAGAAAAACACATACGCAATGAAAATTTACCGTTGGTTGCGATTTTTATCATTGCTTGGAAAAGTGCAGTTAATTTTGAGATCAAGTCATAGAAATTTGCTAGCTTGCAGCTGTATCAAATCAGAATGTGTCTTACACATAACGAAATCTAAAGCCAGACTTCTAAAAACAACTCCACTTGTAATTCTTTTTGTTAACGATTGTAACTTAAGGGGCACACCTAGTGTAATGGCCTAAAAAAAGGTGATTTTGGGAATTTTTATTAAAAAAAAATACTTTATGAAATATTTCAAAATTTTAAGAAAATATTTATACATGTTTCAAGAATATACAGTGAAATTTTTGAAGAAAAAATTAAATATTTTTAAGTTATAGTCGATCTCCAACGGCGCGAAAAAGGTCCTTCACTGCTGCAGTGATTCCGGCCTTCTCCGTGGATGAAATCTAAAAAAAAATTCTCCTTAAACTAGATAATATTGTCTGTACAATGACCTACGATAAAAAAAAAAATCAAAAATTGACAATATGGCGGCGTTTTAAAAAAATAGTCGAATTTTACCCAAAATTTTGGTCGTTTTTGGCCTGCCAAAATTCGATTTTTTGATCAGATCAAAAATCGATAGGTCATTGTACGGAGAACATATATAGAACATGTAAAAAAAATTCGATAGTGATCGGATCATTTGTTTTTGAGTAATCACTGCAGCAAATTCGGAAAATGCTGTTTCGAGAAAAACGCGTTTAAAGATAGCTAATGAGACTCTCTAGCTGCCGAGCGGCTGTTCTTTAAATTGCTATAACTCAAAAACTATTTGAGATATCGATTTCAAATTTTAAAGTATTTTAAAAGGTGTAATCTACCGAAATATGAAAAAAAATCGAAATTTTTTGAAATTTCAACTTGGTGTGCCCCTTAAGCAATTTGAAATTTAATGGGTCGATCAACACTGCTTTGCGAGAAAGAAAAGGGCTTAATTCTTGCCTTTTCAAAGTCCGGCTTGAATTTAAGCCAAATATCACGTGAAATCGGTCGCAGTCGCACAGTTATTGCCAATTTGTTGAAGAATCCTGCAGAATGCGGCAAAAAACATAGTACTGGACGAAAACCAGTGTTAAATGACCGTAGCAAGCGACGCATTATTAACAAAGTGAGCAATTCAACCGCCTCATGCGCCCAACTTGTTGCACTCAGCGCAAAAAATGTGTCCACTATGACGGGCTGGAGAGTCTTAAATAAATCTGATCACATTGTGAGAGGTGTACTTTAAAAAATTCCTCATTCGACAGCCCGCCACAAAGCAGCTCGGATCGAATTTGCACTAAAAAAGCTTGTTAACAAACTGGGCCTCGGTAATTAACGTCGCATTGTTAGTTTTCATATTTCTAATCAATTTTATTTTGTTTATGTAATTTTTTCGGATGAAAAAAAGATAAATCTAGATGGTCCAGATGGATTTCGTCATTACTGGCGTCATTTAAGAAAGGAGCCCCTCGAAAAGACATTTTGGTGGCGGGTCAGCAATGGTATGGGGAGCATTCAATAAGTTTGGAAAGCTGGATTTGCAATTTACGAGCTCCAGAATGAATAGTGCAGTCTACATTCGAGTCCTAGAAAATAGTTTGCTCCCCTATTAAAATGAAGACCGGGAAGCTTCCTCTATTTTCATGCAAGACAATGCCCGAATTCATACTAGTCGGGTCACAAAAGCTTTTTTACAAGAGTGTTCGGTCGAATTATTGAAATGGCTTACATTTCTTTTCATTCCTATAGACCCTAAGTGTTAAAACTAAAAGTTTCTTATCATTTTGATAAAGTTGAAAATGCCACTTATTTTTTATTATGCTAAATTAAAAACACTATAACAGTTGGAACAATAAATATATTTGAGATGAATAGTTTGTCTACATCGTTTTAATATGAGTAAGCGACGATTTATGCAATACGCTTATATATTTTGGAAATTATATTCAAAATACAAGGTGTCTTATAATTATACTCTGTACCAATGTTACATAGAGTATAATAAGTTTGCGCAAAAGAATGTAACAGCCAGAAGGAAGCTTCTCCGACCCCACAAAGTATATATATTCTTGATCAGCATCAACAGCCGAGTCGATATAGCCATGTCCGTCTGTCCGTCTGTGTGTCCGTATGAACGCACAGATCTCAGAGATGGTAAGAGATAGAGGTTTGACATGTATGGGACTTATGCTTCTTATACATGCAGGCAGATCAAGTTTATTTTCAATTTGCGACACGCCCCCTCCCGCCCCCTCAATTTGCGAATAACGTTATATCTCCCACAGTTTTATAGATAGAAGGTTTGAACCTTCTAGACATATTTTCTAATAAAAATTTTTGTTCGATTTGCCAAAGGAATGGTAAAGATCGGATGGACGGTAGTAAAGATATGAGCAAACGAAAATTCAATATATCTGGGCTGCTCCTGCAGCAGCAAAACACATACATATGTATGTAGATGTATGTATATATGAGCAACGACTACACAGCAAAGTGATAGACAACAATATTTTAGGACAAATTTTTATTTAACGATTCATATTGGATCGTTGTGGGTGTGATGACCCCGCCCCGCCAAAAATTCCACCTTTTAAATGAATTAAACTTGCAAATATATTGTCTGAGTAATTCCAACAACGAAATCCTTTACAAAACCTAACAGCTATGGCTAGCTTTTAAGATCCAATTGGATTCTTGCACCTAACTGGGACCCTCTCATTTTCCCCCTTCCCTTTCCCAAATACACAATATTGAGAGAGGGAAATTAGAGATGGTCGCGGGACAAATATGTCGCCCGATACCCATCTGATTACTAAGACGAGGATTGTTTAAAATGCAAATAATATAAAAATAGTCTAGCTATTTAATTCTAACATAATATGAAGCAATCACAATGATGTTAAGTCATTCTGGTCACTACGGAGTTCCGCGTAGTTTCCGATGTAAACCCATCTCTAGCTCTGGCAAATGCAAAGGTTTTTTTTTTGTCTGCGGCGCGTGCCAATCCTCTCTCTCTCCCTCTCTCTCCTAATTATACTCTGTACCAAAGGTACATAGAGTATAATAAGTTTGTGCAAAAGTATGTAACAGCACCTTAAATGATAAGTAAGCAACTCAAGTCGACTCGTAGGTCTTTATTCATATATCGACCCCATTGCTATTGCAATGGCCTCCTCGTGATGTTCCCTGGATTCCGATTTTATATAATACGAGGTGTGTTCAAAAAGTACCGCGAATTTTGTGTTTTTTCAAAAATTATTTATTTATTCATGAATATCTATTTTGTCCCCTTCAAAGTAATCCCCATGAGATATTATACACTTGTGCCAACGGGTTTTCCAATCTTCGAAGCACTTCAAAAAATCATTTTTTTTTATCTTGTTCAGCTTCTCCTTCGATGCCGTCTTTATCTCGTCAAGAGTAGCGTAGCGTCGTCCTTTCATGGTCCTCTTCAGTTTAGGGAACAAGAAAAAGTCACAGGGGGCCAGATCTGGGGAATACGGTGGCTGCGGCATCATTAGTGTGTTGTTTTTGGCCAAAAAGTCGCGCACAAGCAACGATGTTTGAGCAGGGGCGTTATGGTGGTGCAAAAGCCAATTTTTGTTCTTCCACAAATCCGGGCGTTTCTGGCGGATTTCTTCGCGCAAGTTGCGCATAACTTGCAGGTAATATTCCTTATTGACCGTTCTTCCCTGTGGCAAGAACTCATGATGCACCACGCCCCTGCAATCGAAGAAAACTGTCAGCAAAACTTTCACATTCGACCGAACTTGGCGCCCTTTTGTCGGTCTTGGTTTGTGCGGCAGCTTCCATTAAGATGATTGAGCTTTGGTTTCCACGTCATAACCATAAACCCACGATTCGTCACCAGTTATGACCCTCTGGAGCAAATTTGGGTCGTTGCGGACAGAGTTTAACATCTCATTAGCAATGTTCATGCGATGCTGTTTTTGGTCGCAATTGAGCAATTTTGGTACGAATTTCGCGGCGACCCGTCTCATGCCCAAATCATTGATAAAAATCGAATGGCACGAGCCAATCGATATGTTTAGGTCCTCAGCAACTTCTCTAACGGTGATTCGACGATTGGCCAATACCATTTTCTCCACTTCATTAATTTTTTCGTCTGTTGTTGAAGTGCTCGGGCGTCCGGCACGCTCTTCGTCGTTCACATCTTCTCGGCCTTCTAAGAACATTTTGTACCACCGATAAACAGTCAACATTCGGAATGCATCCGCGCACTTAATTTCGTTTTTCACACAAAATTTGATACAGGTTCTTTGATCCATTTTTTTGAATAGGTAAAAATCGATGACGATCCAAAACACGTGCAAGCAAAGCAGCTGTCAACAATTAAGTGAACACTCAAAATGGCCGAGCTTGTCGGCATAAGTGAGAGACATGAATACCAACATAACGCCACAAAAAAATCGAAATATACGTAACCCGCGAAAATTCAAAATTCGCGATACTTTTTGAACACACCTCGTATAATCGGGAGCAAATGCGAGCGGCGACCCCAACTGGTACAGAGTATAATATAGTCGGGCTTGACCGACTTTCTTCCTTGTTTTGATATGGACCTTATAACACTTGTATTCAAATTGGTATATATTCGCTTAAAAAAATCGAGAAATGTTTAGGATGTCTTTTTTAAAGCTAAGCAGGAATACTTTACGATAATATTAAAGATAGTTTAAACATTAGTAAGGGTTCGCCACAAAAAGTGCAGAGAGAGGATCAAAATGTGCATTTTAAGCAACTTTAAGCTCAAATTACTGCAGATCTAGACGTGATGGGCCATTTCTGAAAAACAGCACACAAAGTTGATCTAGAATCATCACCATTCCTTCAATTTATTGAAAAAAGTCTAATTTTGTTGCCATGTGAAATCATGGCAAAATTTATCACTCCAAAATTTACTTTCTAATACGCCTTAATTCGTTCCATTTCTAATCGGTATCCGAATCAGTTCAAACCAATTCATGTGTGCAAAGTGATACCCAGTTGGCTCAAACCTAGTTGGTAAGAAAATTATTCAGGCTTTTCATTATTATAAACTAGTTTCGCATAGCGAGCTGGAACTCATAAGACAACTTTGACGAACGGTTAAGGTGGCATTTTCAAAAACACAAATGTGTATTTATTATTAATAAAGCGCGTCAGCGAGGCATCGTCCGGCCACGCGGAAGTAAAGGCACAAATTTGGCAATGCTTCTGCTGAAGCTTTGAATTTGGCCCGGCGGTGTCTGTAAACACAAGTGTGTTTTACGTATGTCCCTCCTCCACTTGTTTTGTATTCCATTCCACTGTTCTCTATTCATTTCATTCATTTTGCATTTGCCCGGCTTTCTGCTTGTGCTTCTACTTCTGCCCACAAAGTATGGTATTATTCTTCCTTATTCCTTTATTCTCCGCTTTGCGCCATTGTGTGAATTCTATCCTGTGAACATTCTATTCCGTTCTGTACGCTGTTTGGTACTCTCTTTCAGCTTTTCTGTGCCATGCTTAAATTTTCTTTTGAATCGCCTTTGTACTGGGCTTGGCATTCAAGCTCCGAACAATAAGCTTTTCTTTCAGCTTTCACCTTCTCCCCATACCCCAGCGCAGGGCCACCCACGTGGCCATAGTCGTGGACATAGACGTCAACAAAGCTCCTCCCCAGTCCCACTCCCTCGCCCACTGATTCCTCAATAGTTCTGGATTTGTAAGTACACACATATAAATATGCTCTCTAACCAAATGAAGTCCACTTCCACTGCACAGCTATTCAAAGCAGGACAAGTTCTTTGTGACTGCGAATGGGTTTTTCTGCTATTCCGTAACCGATCTGCTCTCCGAAGGCTTTGCCAAAAACCTTGAAATAGAGAGCAGCGCTCGACCCTGCAATGATGCAGCAGATCGCTAAGGATGACAATGTCCAATGACTGCGCAACTTTGCCTATGTACGGCTCAGCTTGGCTAATCGGCTTGGAATCACGCTAATGTGATGTTTATCAGCGAGATTCGCTGAGCAGAAGGGATGATGATGATGATGGAGGATTGCCCACAATTCAGGGGTTGTTGTTTCTGTTCCGCATACATGCAGATTTAGTGGGAATGACAACCATGTCGCTGCCGCAATTGATAGCGTCAATAAGATACTATCGCAGGGCTAAGTAGTTCAAAAGGTCCTCGTACTCATTAAAAACACATTAACACACATAGACCTGGCCTCGACTACAAGCATATTATGTTAATTAGATGCCGTGTGTTCCTCTGAAGGCAATGAGTTCAGTGCTGAGATTCATAGCCCTAGCCCATCTGTTCTTTGGACAACATTCTGTTGACAGATTTGGGGTTGCCAATGGTGAACTTTTCTGTATGCTTTTGGTCAAATTTGGCGAAGTCTTTTTGAAGATTCAGACAACCTGTTTTCATTTTATGGATGTTTGCTAGTGGACTCGATAGTAAAGCTATGCAGATTATCTTGCAAACCGCACGAAAACCAAAATTGGTTCGGTTCGATTTACATTTCGATTCGATCCAGTAGTTTGTTATAGCCAGGGACCTGCCGGACCAATAATTAGTGTTTGCAAATAGAACCGCGAACTGGACGGAAAGTCGCTTATAAAAACGGTTTGGATTGGTTCATCTGAGCGACAAGAGAGAAAGATTTTTCAATATTTTGAAATTTTAATAATTCACCCAAAAACTTAGCATAACTTCCTTTGAGAGAAGCGGGCACTAAGACTTAATCGGTTGAGGGACGGTTAAGGCTCCACACAAATACTGCAACTATGCTTTGTGCTCTTAAGATATCTGTCGATAGTCTCCATGGAACCGAGTGGGACTTCAAAAAGTAGACACAATTGTTTTGGTACACGCATTGAACACACTCGTTCTCGAGAAGCATTGTACGCATCCACTATTTGACAAGTGACACTTATGCAATATTACTGCATCAAAAGTTTTTGGCGTCAGTTGTTTGCAATCATGGAATGCGGCTCGCTCGAAAATCGAGTTTTCGTAATTGGCCTGCATCAAAAAAGGTGAACTCTTTCGGATGTTGTGCCCACTGGAAATCACCAGAAACTTTGTGTATCGTACCGTGAAGTTATTTGATCATACTGAGGAATAAAAAAACGAGTAAAGTCCAGCCATCTAAGCACTGAGTGAACGTCTCAATCTATTCGTCGAAGTCTCGTGAGATGAATATCAGCAAGGACCGCATGGTGCGCAACATAAATCGTGTCTAGGAACTGGGGTATTGCGTCGCCAGTGCGCGAATTATGTTTACTGACGTTAAAATTTTCACCATAGAGGAATCGTTCAACAAACAGAAAGATAGAGTATATGCTGTGTCAAAACAAGCGTCCAAACTCATTCCGAGAGTTGAGAGAGGTCACCATCCGGCTTATCTGATGGTTTGATGGGGTCACCAAGCTCCATTTTTTGGAAAAGGAGTCAAAACTTTGGCGAAATTGAATCAATCTGACATTTTTTAAACGGTTGTGAAGCCTCTCAACAAGATATTAATTACAAACAAGATTCCACAAGCCAAAAACGACTCAAACATGGCAAACAAAAAAAAAAAAACAATGTACCGAACTTCATTTTTACGGATGATTGGCCTGCTGGTAGCCCAGATCTGAATCCATTGGACTACAAACTGTGGTCCGTTCTCGAGACTATGGCTTTTTCTACTCGACACCCAAATATTGAGTCATTTCGAATAAGTTGCTCTACGATTTGTAGTCATTGAGTCACCGAATAAAAAGCTGAAAAATGTTTTGGAAAATATTCATTAGTTTTAATTTTATGACCAAAAAACCGTGTTCCAAAACAATTGCGAGTACTGGGTATTGTGATCTATAACTCTAATCTAACTCTATAAGAGTCGCGATTTCTCATTCGCAATCCAGGTTATCTAACTAGAGAGGTAAGAGATGGTAAGAACTATTATCGCTATTTCGGCTTTTTCCATGGTCATCTTACATCACGCTTTCGTGGATACTAGTGATATCAATGTGCCCCTTACTTCATATTTTAAAACGAGAAAGCAAAGCTAACTTCGTCCGTGCCGAAGTTTAAATACACTTAAAACTTTTGTGACCACTGAATTAACTTATAAGCTTTATGTCATGTGACATTGAATAATTAAATAAAAAAAATAAAAAAAAATGTTTATGGCAGCTACAAGAAGTGACCATCCGATTAACGCGGCTCCGACATATGTGCAGTGTGCAGCTAAAGATGACCCTGTGCAAAATTTCGGCTGACATATCTCCGCTGGCAGCATGTACAGGACGGAGATATCACGTATGCGAGAGGATGTCAAAAGCCTGTTCGGCATGAGTGAGATTCGAAAAATCTACCAAAAAGTTCGGCGACTAGCCGTAGCTTTTAAGCCCGGAGCCGGAAATGGAGAAACTATTTCTCCAACCTGCTGGGAGGCGATGACGAACACAATGACGCCCTGGAGAATTATTTTTTTTTTTTGTTTGACATATTTATTTGTGAAATTAGCACCTCAAAACAAATTTTTTTTTACAGTTTACTGTTACTTCTTAAAGCTAACTTGTACTGTAGCGAATATTCATATAAATTGTACAATAGCTTAGGTTGAGTTAAGGGTGTGTTTAAAATGTCGTGCTTGTCTTATAGTAGGGATTTTAACTTAAGACTAACTGCGAAAAACTTGGGTGATACAATTTAGCAGGTAAGTGTTTTAGGTTTGTCTAGCCGGTTTTGTTTTCAGTCTTAAAATGTTTAAAAAGTGAAAAGATTTACCACCAGTCGATGATATAGAAATTGACCCACCGGACCATAGAGAAGTTTGGTTAGCCATAAAGAGGCCAAAAAGTTAACAAATCACCTGAAACTGATGACCTGCCCGCTGAATGAGTTGGTAAGGTGAGTTAGTAAGGTGCATGCACCAACTCCTATGCAGATTATGGTTCGAAGAGAGTATGCCCGAAGGTTGGAGTCTAAGTGTTCTCTGCCCAATACTTAAAAAAAGGGACCCTGCAATATGCGCCAGTTACCGATGGACCAGTCTCCGACCCATTGCATATAAGGTTCTGTCATGTATCTTATGTGAACGTCTGAGAATGAGCGAATTGATCGAACCTTATCAGTGTGACTTAAGACCTGGTAAATCCAAAATAGACCAAATATTCACATTCACACAAATAATGGAGAAAACCCATGAGACGAAAATCAACACTTACCATCTTTTTGTTGATTATAAAGCCGCTTTTGACACACCGTTAAGGTCAAAGTTCATTGAAGCCCTGTCTACTTTTGGTATACCAGCAAAGTACGTTCGACTTTGCATGATGACGTTGAGAAGCACACGAAGTTCCGTCAAAAAAGGAAAGAACCTCTCCTAGCCTTTCGATACCAGAAGAGGGTTTAGGCAGGGTGACACCTTATCGTGTAACTTCTTTAATCTGCTGATGGAGTAGATACTGCGCCAGTGCCCAAATACTAACCAGGCCCGTCGAAAGCAAAAACGGCCCCGGGGGATACTCACGGGCCCCCATTTAATAAGAAATATTTTTCAACATAACGAAAATCATGTTGAGTTTTGTTAATGTTGATTAAAAAAATTCTGAAAATTGAAAGGCATCCCGACGAATTCTGAAAGATTGACAATGAAAAATGATTTCCAAATTTTATTTGGAATTTTCGTTCGTAAATTTGACTTAATTCTTGTAACCAAATCTTCAACGGAAGGAAGCTGCAACTTTGCAAAGGGGTTTTTAATGATCCGCTACAACACACATATTTATAGGGTATTATAAGGAACATAGAAGGAAGCATCTCCGAATACATAGAGTATATAAATATATTCTTGATCAGCATGATGAGCTGAGTTGATTTAGCCCTGTCCGTCTGACCGTTTGTCTGTCCGTCTGTCCGTCTGTTTCTATGCTATCTCCTCCGTCAGTTTTAAAGCTATCCTCACCAAACTTTGCACGAAAAACTTCTTTGTTTTTAATGAAAACGTCCTTATCTTTGGCATACACTTAATTTATATTCTTTTATACAATTCTACAAAGTTTGGTCGAAATCGGATGACTATAGCATATAGCAGCCATAGGAACGATCGGTTGAAAAACTAGTTCTTGTGAGAAAAACTTTTTTGCTTTTAATGGAAACGTCCCTTACGCTAGCATATATTTATTTTATATACTTTTACACAATTCTACAAAGTTTTGCCGCAGTAGCCGCAGTAGCAGTAGTTCTAGTGAGAACAACTTTTTTGTTTTAATTTGTATTTCAAATCTTGTAATTAACAGTTTGTTATGCTTTTCCATGATTGGTCGAAATCGGACATGTATATAGTATAGCTATCATAGAAAAGTAGCGTCAGAAAAGTAGTCTTCGTTGGAAAATCAAACTGCAAGGGTATACGAAACGGCCGAGCCGAAGTTAACTTTCCCCTATTTTTATTTTACACCTACCATGCATTTATTAAGTAGCTCCCTTAGAGACGATTGCTCTGAAAAATGAGTATTGTGGGTTAATTTCTTTGTTTGTAACCATACATCAACGAAATTTTATATGTATTTGGTTTTGATTGTTTTCCATAAAATAAGTAAGTTTTAGAAGAAACACATAGCTATTTGACATCAGCAACCTGTTAGAGGAAAATTTCTTCCATGAATATCTTTTTCCCTTTTCTAGCTACCACCACCAAATTACATATTTATCAGTTCTAAACATTCCTCCACAATATATTTAAATTTCAGTACAACAGCAACACTCTATCAAGTAGCTGCCATAGAGAGTGTTGCTCTCGATATATAATCTAGAAAAAATTCTTTGCATTTAAGGGTACTTGAATGAAAATTCATATTCCTTCATAACATACTCAAATTTTATAATCATCGGACTAGTTAATCTGGTTTTTTGTATATCTCTTATTGATTTATAAAAAAAAACACTTGGGTGACTTTTTTGTACACAGCGAAAAAGATGCTTCCTTCTATGCGTTACAAACATACGGACAATTTTATAATACCTTCTGAAAGGGTATACAAAAGGGAATCTGGCCCAATGAGCATTGGACCAACTTTTTATACACTTGAAAAGTGTATTATAGTTTTGCCCAGAAGCTTAGAACGCATAGAAGGAATCATCTCCGACCACATAAAGTATAAATATTCATGATCAGCATGACGAGCTGAGTAGATTGAGCTCTGTATGCTTCTGCGCAAACTAGTCCCTCAGTTTTGAAGCTATCGAGCTGAAATTATGCACAGACTTCTTTTAGCTGCACACTGCACATATGTCGGAACCGTGGAAATCGGATGGTCACTTCTTGTAGCTGCCATACGAAATTTTTTTTTTTTAGTTTTTTTATTTAATATTCCAATGTCACATGACATTAAGCTTATAAATTAAGTCATTGGTCACAAAATTAAGTCAGTGGTCACAAAAGTTTCAAGTGTATTTAAACTTCGGCACAGACGAAGTTAGCTTTGCTTTCTCGTTATTCCTTGCCCTACTCTGACGGGCGTTTTAACAACAACCGCAACGACAACAACAAAAATTCAAATTATAATTTCAGCTATTTTTAATTTAATTATGGAGCCTGGACCAATAAACCAAAGATTATTGATCCCTCTATGCATCTAAATTTTCAAGCGTGTCATTCGGTTCAAGATGGTTTTTAAATAAATTTTTAAAAAGCTCCATTTTAGGCACATTTAACAGCTTTGACCATTTGTTATGAACCGACTTTTTCATCTGAGTCCATATATCGGTTGCCGGCTAGCTAACGGCTGGCTCAGCGGTGAGCAAGACCCCGTTGCATGGACTAATCGGATAACAAAATACTTATATTTTTTGGATCTTTCGATTGAGCTTTGTCCTTACGTCTGCTCCGTTTCTGCTTAAAGAATCCTACTTGGGCATGAAGATTTCTATCCCTGCCTTTGAGCTGCCCTCCCTACCATAAATTGTCTGTTCAATGGTTTTTGGCCAACTCCCTAACCTTCTCACTTCCGTCTCATCTTTAATCTGCCTCACCCCATAATTAGAATTTTAGGCCATCATGTTTCTTTTCTCACTTTCAGACATATATATATTATGACATTTTTCTAACAACTAAACACATTTTTCTTTCTTTTCCTATCCTGGTTACAGGTAAATAATAAATATAAATAAATAGTTCATGGAAATATATAAATCAGAAATAAATATGTTCTAAAAACTAATGATTATTTTTAGTACGGCGCCTATTTTTATGGGTATATACTCGTAGAGTAAAGAGGGTATACTAACAGGCAGAAGGAAGCATCTCCGACCCCATAAAGTATATATATTCTTGACCAGCATCAACAGCCGAGTCGATATAGCCATGTCTGTTTGAACACCTAGATCTCGGAAACTAGAAGAGCTAGAGCCACCAAATTTTGTATGTAGACTCCTATTATCCCTACGCAGATCAAGTTTATGAAAGTTTCTTAAAGATCGGATAATAAATGGCAGAGTTATAAAGGTTATACCAAACGTTGCATACTTTTTTGGAGCTACATGCACTTTTTGCTCACATAATGTTGAAATGGTCACATTAATGTTAATGCTCTGTTAATTAACAGAGCAGGGCAGGACAGACTTTAACTTACGCTCTCGTTAATTTTGAATTTAAATATTTTGATTTGATTGTTTTCAAAATCGCTTTGATAAATAAATAAATTTGACGATAAATATATATGAGCGTATGTGTTTGTATATTAATCTGCATTTTTGTCGCCTCTCTCTGGAGGTAAGAAAAATTTTAATGCTGCCTGCCTCAAAAATGGCTGCTAGACCAGGCAGCCTTTGCACCACTTCCAGCTACTCTTTTTATAGTTATTTAAAAAAAATTTAATGGGTAAAAATCTAGGGGCCACCTGGAGGCGCCAATCACTTCTCCAGAGACCTGTCGTCTCTGCTGTCTGCCTGATCCTGCTCTTCTTGATTCCCACCGGCTGCATCTCCACAAAAACTTCTGTTAAATTTAACACAAAATCACTTCTTCAAACTTGCTCATTGAGCCGGGAAATCTTTTTAAATTGGATTCCAAAATTTTCCTTCTAGAAAATTAGCCGCTGAGTAATTTTACGATTTTAAAGACTTAAACAAAAAAATTTTAAATTTTAATTTTGCTGAAAATTTTGCAGCTTGACACTTGATGCCATTGAAAGCGACTGATTTTGCTTTCCAGATATTTCTTCTTCCTGGGCTTCGAACTCAGATCATTAGGAAAGCATAATTAAGAAGTCGGGAAATTGCTAGTCTCCAGGGACTTCAATTACTCATATTTCCTCTCGACTTCGCTTCACCAAGCCATCGCAACGCCGATCTACCGATATATCGATATCCAGCATCGGCCCATCTCCAAAAACCTGTGATGCTCGTGTTTTTTGCTTGTGTTTTTCAACTTAACAATAGTGGTATTCCTGAAAGTGATTTGCTTTCGATTTTGAATTCGTGAAAGCAAATCAAAAGCAGTTGACGGAACGACCCTGATGTCACTTTGATTTGCTTTCGATTGCAGAACAGTTGGCGCCTATTTAAACAACGGCGCGTAAACAAAAAGTTTCGAATGAAATTGTGGAAACTAGATTTCTAAGCTTCTTAAGGGGGTATTATAGTCTAGAGGGAGCAACTTAAGGTTTTTTTTTTTAAATTCAATAAAAAACTAAAAATACTTTTAATATAATGTTTTCTCTTATATGTTTGGTAGTATTTAAACAATAAATAAAATAAATAAAAATGAAAAAAAAATTAAATATTAAAAAGTTACACGCTGTTAAAGCAGAGGTTGTTTACAAAAAGAGTGCCACCATCTTGACACGATTTCAACCTTTCTAGTCATCCGAATAAAGAATGGAAACAAGATTCTTAAGAAAAAGCTAGGAAACAAATATTTTCTTTCAAAAATGGTAAAAAATATTTTTTTGCCATTTTTTAAGTTTTTAATTTTTTTAAAATACTAAAAATCAAAATGTTAAAATATTCCAAGTTCGGGCCATAGGGGATGTATAAAAAGGCCCACACAAAATTTTAAGTTAATTGGTCCTTTGGAACTTGAGAAATCATGTCTTACGTGAAGGAAAAAGTAGTTTCTAGAAAAACGCGAGTATAGTTTTAGCAGCACTGTAAATTAACTTGAAGCGGCTTTACAAATGTGCGAATATCTTCGAAAATAATTGCCGGATTGACTTGAAATGTGTGTTTTTGTGTGTGTGTATGTAGATTACTAAAATAAAATAAAAATAAATTGATTTTTTTAAAATTCTAGACTAGAATACCTCCTTACGTAAGTTTGTAGGCAGAAAATGTAGTCTAGAAAGTTTTGTTACTTTACTATACTTTTTATAAATAGGCACACTTTGCTTTGCTGCTCATGAGCTACTTGAAAGTGTTTCTATTTATGTAAAGTATTGTGACGAAATTAAAAATTCCGGAGTGCTGAATCCGAACCTTTTACAAAGATTAATTCCATTTATTATGTATTTAATTATGGTCAAGCGAAGTGATTTATGCCATTTGGCATAACTTAAGAGGAAAAGGCAGAGCAAAATTGTTGAAGAATTTAAGGAGAAATATGCAAGTAATCACAAACATATTTGCCTACGTCAAGCAAGCGTACCAAAAACTCGAGTATTAATACAATAGGTTCGTATGCATTCTAAAATGCAAACAATAAAATCTTCATTCATTAATTTACTCAAATTTTAAATGCGACAAATTTAACAACTTTTTTAACATTTAAGTAACAGCAGAATTCAAACAACCGACAAGAGCGGGGTGCAGGAAAATGGTCACACTAAAATGAAATCAAATTGAAATCAGTCTCGAAGTTGATTTCGTGAAATCAACTACTTTTTTTACTTTTTCTGGTCTGACTCTATGAGGAAGCGGAGCAGCTGATGCACGAAATCCAAAGCAAATCAAAATCGAAAGCAAATCACTTTCAGAAATACCACTAATATTCGTCCGTAACACATTGATTTCTCAAAAACTTGACGTGCTAGAGAAATTCTGAAAAACGAGTGGTATCAATTTCATTAATTAGCCCTCATGGACCCAATATTTGTTGAACTGGTATAGAAACTACCCTTAAATCTAATAGTTGTTGTATCCAGTTGCTGTATATTTCTAGCCAAGAAACTTGCTGGTTCCATTGTCATGATCTTAGTTCATGAACTAGTGCTAAGGTGTTATATTAAGTGTGCCGTTAGATTTTCCGCTGCTTGTATCGATATTTGTGTATATCGAACAAAACCACGGTGGAGCTCAAAATCTTAAAGGTAATTTTGTATATTTTACTGCTTAATTTTAATCTACAGTTCACTAATTCGTAGTCTTAAGTCTAAACCAGCTACAGAATGAGCGAGTCGGATTGCGACAGTGTCTACTCCTACAAATCGGCAACTGCTCGCCCCTGCTGCTGCACGAGGTGAACTCGTTGCAGCAAAAGCTGCAGCGGATTGTTCTCATCCAAGAAACAGATGCCGCCTATCACACGGCACTCGACGATATACGCGATCAGACGATCATTTCGCTTGTGGTGGAACCCAGTTTCAGTGGACGACATCGGGCCACTTCGGTGCTGGTCATAGCCACCGCCAATCAGACCTATGTCTTTGATGTACAGGCACTGGGCACCATATTCCCTGAGCTGGCGGTGTTACTGAAGCATATCCTCGGAAGATTGTGCATTACAGTCACCGTGTGGGTGATCATTTTTGCTACCAGCATGGCATCAAGTTGAATGGAGTGAGCGACACTTTTGTGGCCCTATGTTTGGCCCGTCAGGAGACCAGTCCTTGTTCACTGCCGGAGTCCATATCGATGGTTTTTGACATACCTCTTAAGGAACTCACATGCGAGGAGCTGCACGGAGTGAGTTTTTGAGATCTCTGAAAATCCCCTTGTTTTTCATACTTGTCGTTCCTAGACCAGCGAATCGCATAGGGACTTCACTGCTCGCCCGTTGTCCCGTGGCCAATTGTGTTATTTGGCCAAAATGGCCATATTGCATCACAAGCTGCATGAACGCTTAATGTATGAAAATATATGCGTGGAAGTGCAACGCTTGTCTGATACCTTCAGTGGTAGTTTTCAACAGAATCGGCTTTCTAGCGAGGTGGGTTTCTAGAATATGGGTCCATACAGCCGATTTGGATTTGAAAATATACAGGCGAATCGCAAAATTGTCACTGATAATTTGAAATTGCCAACGACGGAAGAGATTGATGAGCATGATAGAGCAACATAAGGTCCATATCAAAATTATAAGACACCTTGTATTTTGAATATAATTTTCAAGATATATTCAAGATATAAACCGGTCACTCATATTAAAACGATGTAAACAAACGGTTCAACTCAAATATATTTATTGTTCCAAATGTTATAAGGTTTTTTTTAGCAAAATAAAAAATAAGTGGCATTTTCAACTTTATCAAAATGATAAGACACTTTTAGTTTTAACACTTAAAGTCTTTAGGAATGAAAAGAAATAACATTTAAACTAATTGAAACCACTAATTTAGGCATTAATTGTCGATCTCCTACATCTTCCAACATCAAAATTTCTATTTTTCATTAAATCTATCACTATTCACTAATAACTGTGGTTCAAGGAGGTTCCATTCTCTTAAAATCGCACTTTTAAGGTCGTAGCTTGTGTTTTCCTTGTAGACACGTCTTGCAAGGTCTCCCCAAATATTTTCAACTGGAAGTAAGCCATTTCAATAATTCGACCGAACACTCTTGTAAAAAAGCTTTTGTGACCCGACTAGTGTGAATTCGGGCATTGTCTTGCATGAAAATAGAGGAAGCTTCCCGGTCTTCATTTAAATAGGGGAGCAAACTATTTTCTAGGACTCGAATGTAGACTATAATATTCATTCTGGAGCTCGTAAATTGCAAATCCAGCTTTCCAAACTTATTGAATGCTCCCCATACCATTGCTGACCCGCCACCAAAATTTCTTTTCGAGGGGCTCCTTTCTTAAATGACGCCAGTAATGACGAAATCCATCTGGACCATCTAGATTTATCTTTTTTCATCCGAAAAAATTACATAAACAAAATAAAATTGATTAGAAATATGGAAACTAACAATGCGACGTTAATTACCGAGGCCCAGTTTGTTAACAAGTTTTTTTAGTGCAAATTCGATCCGAGCTGCTTTGTGGCGGGCTGTCGAATGAGGAATTTTTTAAAGTACACCTCTCACAATGTGATCAGATTTATTTAAGACTCTCCAGCCCGTCATAGTGGACACATTTTTTGCGCTGAGTGCAACAAGTTGGGCGCATGAGGCGGTTGAATTGCTCACTTTGTTAATAATGCGTCGCTTGCTACGGTCATTTAACACTGGTTTTCGTCCAGTACTACGTTTTTTGCCGCATTCTGCAGGATTCTTCAACAAATTGGCAATAACTGTGCGACTTCGACCGATTTCACGTGATATTTGGCTTAAATTCAAGCCGGACTTTGAAAAGGCAAGAATTAAGCCCTTTTCTTTCTCGACCCATTTAATCTCAAATTGCTTAAATTACAATCGGTAACAAAAAGAATTACAAGTGGAGTTGTTTTTAGAAGTCTGGCCTTAGATTTCGTTTTTTGTCTTATAATTCTGATACAGCTGCAAGCTAGCAAATTTCTATGACTTGAACGCAAAATTAAAGGCACTTTTCCAAGCAATGATAAAAGCCGCAACCAACGGTAAATTTTCATTGCGTATTTGTTTTTATTTCGTTCATCATATTTGTTTCTAAAATATTCCAATTCAAAAATTTTTTCAAGAAATAATGAAATCCGTCGGTGTCCCAGAACTTCGAGAGATTTTGTTTAGTTCGAAGTCTAGTCCGAAAGTCAGTTCGAAAGTGTTGTATAGGATTATGTCTACACAAAAAAGAGCTATATTGCGTGGTTCTGAATTCGCTATGATTCTTAAGTATTGGCTGGTGTATTGGTTGGTTTGCCAAAATCTCCCAACAAAACGAGGTTTGAAACCAACCGAAAGAGATTTCTAGGACACCGATTGGTTTTGGGTTGGAATTTGGTTGGAAGAGATTTCTGGGACACCGCCGATTATTTTGATATGGACCTTAGCAACATGGCAATGATAAAACACACGATTGCTTGTCTTACAATTCACAAGCTCAAATTAGGCTATTTCTTCACTTAGATAGAGTCAATTGTTAATGGCTGTTGGTGTGGAAAGCGGTTAGAAATTCACTGACGAGTCTAGATCTGTGGTACTAGACGAAACATGGTCATGCTTGTGTCCATATGTTCATATCAATTGTTGTTGATTTCTTGAGGATTATTGAATAATAATCACTCCCCGACCTTGAGACGGCTAAACAGGCACTCTGACTAAGATAAAATATCTGTTAACGTATAAAACTTTTAAAGACCTTTAAAAAAACTAATAGGTACTCGCATTTTAGGTGTTGTCCGTGATAGAATTTGCATCATAGCAAAAATGGAATGTTTTCTAATTGTTTGGACAGATGACAAATAATGTTTGAGGAATGCTTTCACAAATGCTTCGGTTCGAAGGTGAAGCGATATTTACTCAAAAAAATGCATCCCAAAGTGGATCAAGGTGCCATTTCTACGTTTAAGGCTCATTATTTACAGAAAAAATTTCGCTTAATAATAAATTCAACTCCCAATATTTCAATGACTGACATTTGGAAGAAATTCAACACAAAAGATGCTGTAGAGATTATCGATCAATCGAGGAAGGAACTTACTTCAGAATCATTGAACAAGTTCTGGAAGAAATTGTGGCCTGAACGCGTAAAGTTCCCTTCATCTTCACAGATTGATGACTTATCTTCTGTTCCGTATCAGATTGTTGCTATGGCTACTAGTGCAGGATCGGTAGACTACACGATCAATGATGTTAAACAGCTCATGCATTTGGGCAGAGAGTCACTCACAAATGAGGAATTTATAGAGATGAGAGAACATATGGATGGATACAAATTAGGAGGAAGATGCTTAGGAATAAAGTGGCGATTCAATTTCCATTGATTTTATAAAAAAAAATTCTTCATTGGGTTGATGAATTGATTGATAAAATGTCCCTGTCTAATGTCAAAGCAGCAGCGCAAAAAAAATGCTGAAGACATTAATTTTTCGGTCCCAATTGAGGCCGTTAAGCGAGTAATAGGCGTATTAAGTTTTCTACAAAGATTTCCTCTGGAAAATTAAAGAGTGCATATACTTAGGCTGGTGCTTGTAAGACAGTATAGCACCTTAAAGTCGATTTTCTAAAAAATAAAGCAAAACTAAGCAAAATCGCGAGTGAAAGCTAAGCGTAAGTTAAAGTCTGCCCCATTACTCAGGTGAATACAAGTTTTACTTCTGCGCCAAAAAGTATGCAACGTTTTTTAAAACCTTTAAAGCTCTGACATTTATTATCCGATCTTTAATATGACCCTGTAGTTCAGCTGCACCGGTGCGGAACTAACGATCCCCCTAGCTCTTCGTAGTGAGCACTCGTAACCAGACCAACCACCTGCCATGTATTTGCCTAACGAATTGTGTATGGGAATGTCCGGAAAACGTACCGATCGGTACGGACCTGCATTACCAGTCGTTAGTGTGGTGATCGGTGCGCACTATAGTTCAAGTACTAGACTAGCGCTGTGTTCCATTACCTGTCGTTAACGACGAGACTGACGCTCAGTGATGCATCAGGTCGTTAGGCCTGGTAGTGTCTTGACACCAGCTGAACTACAGGGGAGCTTTATTTCTTCAAATTTGTAGGAAAGTTTACAAACAAAAATGTCTACTTTTGGCCAAAATTTCTCTTAAGACCTTCTCTAAAGGTAGTGTAATAGGCAATCAGAATCTCCAGTATCAGCAGTTATCAATATGATTTACTTTCAAAATCAGACGTCTCTCTGTATACTACAATTACAATCGGGAAGGTATGTTGGGGACGAGCACTTGCAAAAGTGTTAAAGCTTTGGCGTATTCGATGTTAGAGGGTATTTTAATTTTGTACAGAAGAAAGCGTCTCTGAGCTGATCTTCTCGATGTAGCCTTGCCTAGCCACAAATATATTTTTCTTTGTTCAGACGTGCTGGTAATTTATATATTCTGCCTTGTCCTAAGCTCCAAATCTTTCAGCATCGACAGAAGATATGCATTTCCAGCAAACTTCCAATTAGCTCTGATGTACTCTTCTCGATGCCAGTGACAGGCATTGTTGGCCTGATTTTGTGTAGGTTTTCTTAACAGGATAATTTGGGGTTGCAGCGTATGGAATACGTGACCCACTCTCGTTCTGCATGCCAAATGAGGAAGCACTTAAAGTGTTCAAAAACATACCAAAATTAAGTGGGCTACAATTCGATTTGCATATTGTCCTTGCCCCTCATCGACCTCGGAACCCGGAACCGAGCGCTTTGACAATTGTTGCGCAACGCCCAATGCATAAGTAATACAAAGCATTTGTTTCGCACCCAATTTTGGGTCGAGTCTCGGCAGTTGTGTGGGGAAATTACATTTTCATACAACATTAGGAAAACTCACCTGATTTAGCAACCGACTTCGTATCAGCTGTAATTGCCGTATCATTTCCGAGACAGTGCGGTCCTTTTCGTACGATCGCTCCTCTGAGACGGCGCCGGGCAGCAGGCACGGTTCTCTGCAAATAGGAGGACAAGAAGTAGACATTATCCACGCCTCCCAATTGAGACCTAGCGCCCCACCTTAACTTAGGCTAATTTAACCTGGCCAGCAAAGTTGGTTGTATCGTCAGTCAGTCGGCGTTCGATAAGAGCGAGATGAGGTTGGGGTGGATATTGGCACTGCCAGGTCTTCGTAATTGGCCGCTCCTAACTATATTCGCCATTTCCGGTCGTGGTATTCAATTATTCAGCAACATTCTAAAAGCGTAAACTGAAATTCGAGCGGACGTGCCTCTTCTTGTGCCCGCCGCGTCCACCGGCCGCCGCCTTTGCTCGAAATTATTTGCTAGTTTCGGTGTGCATTTTTAATGGCATTAGATTTGGCAATTTTCAAAAAGGAAGTCAGTATAATCCGGCAATTGCTGGTAGCATTACCGACATGGTGTTCGATGAGCTTGCGGTTTGTGGAGGGACTGGCTCATGCAAATGGACTCCCGCTCTTCCCTCGGACGCTGCGTTAACATACCTGATTGCAATGCTTGGCTTCAGCATGGCAGAGTACTCCGCAGCAGTTGACCTGCCGTAATTCGAGAACAATTGGGCTGGGGCAGGAGATGGCGACGGCACTTGCAGGCTAGTTGTGGTGGTTAAACATTTCTCCTCGACTAAACCCTCTGCACTCGTCGGAGAAACCCGGCCCAGGTTTAGTCCATCGTCACCATCGTCAGCATCGGGAAACTGTTCCCGTTTTATCACTTTTCTGCTCTCTCGGGACTCCTCCTGAACCTCCGCGAAGGCGTCGTTGTCCCCACATGAAAGCCTCCACTGCTCGTTGCAGTCGCCGCCGTTCTCCACCTGCGTTGAGCTGAGTTTCATCCTGCTGCCACCATTGCTCAGACGGGACTTCAAGGTCTTTTTTATGCGTCTCTTGGTGGCCAATGCGTAATGCGTTGACTGCAAGTGGAAGTCGGGCTAGGATTACAACACCCCAAGAAGTTTAGTTCTGCACTTACCACAACCGATTCGTTGTTGGAGCTGCCCGCTGGGCTAACACTTCTCGTATCGGTATCCAGATCAGTGTTTTCGCCATCACTCGTCGACACCAAGCCCAGGCCAAGGGCCAGGCCCATATCCAGGCACACGTCCGCATCCTCATTGGCCATGTTCGCTCCTCCAACGCTTCTCACGCCTTCGTTCTCATTGTTGTTGAAAAACTGTTGCTGCATCTTATCGGTGTCAGTCGCGAGCTGTCGTCCAGCTGCTTCCATTAACTCTAGTTCTTGGGAGCAGCTCTTGGGGTCCGCATCGAATTTGCTTGGCGGCGACTTCCGTTTCGCTGACATGCTGAAAATTTGAAGTACATAAGAATACACACTGTTTAAGATTCATTTCGATTTTGATTGGGAGTAAATTTCATGCGACACTCGCTACTCTAAAAACCAAAATAGTTTTCCAACAAACACAATTCTTCTGACCGTTGCAAATCAAACCGTCAATAAACTTGCCCCAATGAAATCTCGATTTTGAGCTAATCTAATCTGGTTTCCGGTACCCACTTCACAGGGTCATCATCCTGTAATGGCAGATTGCAAAAGTATGTAACAGCCAGAAGGAAGCATCTCCGACTCTTTAAAGTTTATATATTCTTTATATTTTTGATCAGCATCAAAAGCAGAGTCGATATAACCATGTCCGTCTGTCTGTTCCTCCGTCCGTACTAACAAACAGATCTCAGAGATGGTAAGAGATAGAGCTTTTACGTGTAAGGGACATATTCGTCTAATACTTGCAGATAGATCAAGATAATTTTCAATTTTGGCAACGCCCCTCCCGCCATCGCAATTTGGAAAAAATGTCATATCTCCCACAATTTTATAGATAGGTGGTTCATTTCTTAGGGACAGATTTAGTAATTAGGATAATTTATCGATCCGCCAAGAGATCGGTGAAGATCGGATGAACGATCTTCGAGTTATAAGGACAACAACAATTATGGGCACCACCGGTCGCAACGGTGATGGGCAGGACTTCACAGGTACAGAGCTTGTTGTAGTCGGGCATGACCGACTTTCTTTCTTGTTTGTTTTCAATGTAAATGTCCAAAAAATTGGCATTTATTTATTTGGAATTCTTTCACATAATTCTACAAAGTTTTGTCCAACTATAGCATATAGCTGCCATAGGAACGATAGGTCGAAAAACTAGACCTTGTGAGAAAAATTTTTTTGTTTTCAATGGAAATGTCCTTATCATTGGCATATACTTATTTTTTTTATACTTTTGCACAATTCTTCAAAGTTATGTCAAAATCGGATGACTTGTTTTAAACGAAATCGCCTCCAAATTACGTAATTGATAGTTTGTTATGCTTTAACATGTTTCCACTAAGTTTGGTCGAAATCAGGCATGTATTTCGTAGCTGTCGGAGAAAAGTAGAGTATGAAGAATAGTTTTAGCTACGAAAAATGTCCTTAAAATTTGCGTTTATTTATTTGGTAAGCTTTCACTTTGTTCCACAAAGGAAGACCGTAGCATCGGAGCCGTCCACAATCGGAAGACCGTAGCATATAGCTGCCATAGGAACGATCGGTCAAAGCTCATTAACCTAACCGCATACCGAAACGGCGTCCCTTCGAAAATGCTTAACCGAACCGAAAACCACAAATGAAAACGGTTCAGTTGGGTTCAGTTCACTGACGAGTCACAAGACGTACAAATTGCTACGATTAGTCCTTATCGATGCCGGATTTATGTAGCACCCAACCATTTTGAAACATGTGATTCCGTACACCTCCAGCAATTGTCCCCGGACCTCTTAATATGCCTGTCATGAGTTAACATTCCTTATTTGGCATTTGCTAATCGATTTGTTTGCGTATCTCATTTCCCTTACGGGACGCTATTCTCATTTCTCTGTCAAGCTTCTTCATCTTAATCCAACTTTAGCCAGGGGAACAGTTATTACGTGTTCTTCACGTGTTCTTTAGGAATTCAATTTCGAAATGGTCGAAAAGTCACTTATTCACTTTAGAAATCATTATATTTCAAATATTGATGCAAAAAATCGGGCAAAAGACACTATAGGTGAGCTTTAACTTTTTAAAAAGGTTTTCGGTATGAAATAGCTTTTTCTGTAAACATTTTCAATATTTTAAAGATTAGCTAGACCAAATAGAGTTGGTTCAAACAAAAACTTGGATGTAATACCTCTAAAAACCAGAACTAAGACTTTAAATGTAATCGAACCCAACGGACCCAAGTTTATTTTACCTCAAATAGTATGACCCACCTAGGCTTATAGTTTTTCGAACTTCTTCAGCTTCAAGGCCCAAAAAAAATTACTTTCTGAACAGAGTTAGGGACATTTCTGAATGTTAGACTTCAGAATGGGCTTAAAGGGTTAAGATTCTGTGGAATTAAGGGCGATCCTGAAACAAAGTAAGGTTTCTGACATAATTTTCGATATGCCGCAACTTCAAAAGTCTAAAAAAATGGCTTTCCGAGCAGATTTCAGGATTACTTGCGACGATATACTCAAGGGCCTTACGAGTTCAGATAGAATAATGGAGTTTTTGAAACGTTTTCAGACTGCTTTACCTTCGAAACTTCGGAAAAAATACCTTTCCGTGCAGACTAGAGCGCAAACTGGGATTTTTTACTTTAGAAAAGCTTTAAGGCTTGAGACTCTGCGAAATTAAAGACGATCCTTGAACAGATATTCAATTTTGGCAACTTTTCAAACTGCCTTAGCTTCAAAAGTCTCGAAAAAAATAATTTTCCGAACAGATTTGAACAAAATTCGGTACGTTATCCTTAAGTAAAGGCTTTAAGGGTATATATTCGGCGGAAATTAGAGCGATCCTAGAAATACATTTTTGTCACTTTTCTAAACTAATCGTAATTTCAATGGACCACGAAAATATGGGGTTGTTATACTTAAGGATGGGCTTTAAGGGTGATTTTGACAGATTGACAGATTTCCTTTCCGCGCTGATTTGAGGGAAGATTGGGAATATTTTCGAAAGCTGAAACTGGGCTTCATTAATTTTATGATAAATTATAACTGAACCAATGAACCGAACCGAAATTGCGGTTCAGTTGGCTTCAAAAACCTTGTACTAAACCGAACCGGTGGTTCAAAAACTGTGTGAGCCACTGAACCGAACCAGTCCTTGTTTCCGAACGGTTTGCATCCCTGATTTATTTTATATACTTTTACACAATTTTACAAGGTTTTGTCAAAGCCAGATGACTATGGCATATAGCTGCAGTACGACTAATAAGTCGGAAAAGATGTTCTAGTGAGAAAAGCTTTTTATACCCTTGCAGAGGGTATTATAAAATTGTCCGGATGTTTGTAACGCACATAAAGTATATATATTCTTGATCAGCACGACGAGCTGAGTTGATTTAGCTTTGTCCGTCTGTCCGTCTGTCCTTCTGTCCTTCTGTCCGTCTGTTTCTATGCTATCTCCTCCGTCAGTTTTAAAGCTATCCTCACCAAACTTTGCACGAAGTCTTTTGGTACAAATACGCTGCACATTTGTCGGAACCGGCCGGATCGGAAGACTATAGCATATAGCTGCCATAGGAACGATCGGTTGAAAAACTAGTCTTAAAGAGAAAAACTTTTTTGTTTTTAATGGAAACGCCTCCAAACTACGTATTTCTTAGTTTACTATCCTTTCCCATAATTTCACTACGTTTGGTCGAAATCGGATGACTATAGCATATAGCTGCCATAGGAACGATCGGTCGAAAAACTAGTTCTAGTGAGAAAAATTTTTTGTTTTTAATGAAAACGTCCTTATCATTGGCATACTCTTAATTTATATACTTCCACACAATTCTACAAAGTTTGGTCGACATCGGCTGACTATAGCATATAGCTCCCATAGGAACGATCGGTCGAAAAACTAGTTCTAGTGAGGAAAACTTTTTGTTTTTAATGAAAACGTACTTTTTATTGGCGTACACTTATTGTATATACTTTGGACACATTTCTACAAAGTTTTATCAAAATCGGATGACTATAGCATATAGCTGCAGTATGAATGATCGGTCGAAAAACAAGTTCTAGTGAGAAAAACTTTTTGTTTTAAATCGGATTGCCTCCAAATTTCGTAATTAACAGTGTATTATGCTTTTCCATGATTTCACCAAGTTTAATCGAAATCAGACATCTTTATAGTATAGATCCCCTAGAAAAGTAATGTCCAAAAAGTAGTCTTAGAAAAATTTTTTTGTTTTCAATGGAAGCTGCAAGGGTATACAAAACTTCGGCCGAGCCGAAGTTAACTTTTCCCTATTTTTTTGTTTTAAATGAAATCGCCTCCAAATTTCGTACATGTTAGCTTGTTATGCTTTTCCATTATTCTACAAAGTTTGGGCGAAATCAATTTTAATGTGAAATTCATGCCGTTTACACGTTGAAATCGTAAAAGTAAGGTGCAGATGGGAGCATGGCTGATAGTACCTAATTACGTTACCACCAACCCTTCAATAAACTAGACCTTGTTGCCCAGTGTAATTTGTTTTGTGCTTGTCTCTTTGCAAAGTTTGTAAGTGCCTTTGGAAAAATGAAACTATTTGCTGTTTCACAACCAGTGAGATCAGTTCAAAAGCTTAAGTTCAACTAAATTTACCACATCCGAATTCGCCAAATGTTGCCAAAAGTTATGTTTGATGTTTCCAAGTAAATTGAAAATAGTTGACAGAAACTCGCTACCTTCCGGGGCAAACAACTCTCCCCGAAGTAATTATCTAGCATTGCGGAACGGCGTGGAGTGCAATCATTGTTCGCTAAGGGCAAGCCATCTGATTTCGGTTGCTCGTTTATATTTAGCAAACAAAAACTGAACCGCATCTCGCCTCCTCCAACTTCCGGCCGCGCTGCCGCGCTGTTGCAAACTTGGTGCAAATGAAATGCATTTTTATTTTTTGAATGACAAATTGGTAACCGCGAAACCAGCGGCAGCCGCTAGGTATTTATGGACAATCCCCCGGGGCCGAAGCGGGCGCCGGGTGTAGAGGGAGTGCTTCGCACTTGCGTGCTCCTTAAAAACGGAAACTGCAATTTGTTTAGATCCAATCGGTACATGAGGCGCTGCCCGCTCTCCACCCGCCACCCAAGCGTACACTCAGCAGCACACATCCGACTCCGGGCTTGCAGGCTGATCAGGAACAGGGATCGCCTCGGAGTGGCAACAGAAATAACCGATTGTTTTTCCGATTCGCTTTGAACTGAGCGTTTTATTTATAATGATGACTTCCGCTGCTCGGTGACTTCCAGCATCCCCTGCGAGCCACTCGCACGCCCAGCAACTCAAATATTGACTTGTTCACTTACAAATAGCTTCCGCAAACTCACATCAATGGGTTGGCGGCTTGGGTTTCTTTTTGTTGTTTTATTTAAATAGCAATATTTATGTCTGAACTACATATGTAAGCACATTCGAATTTCCGAAATACGGCATAATAAATAAATAAATTAGTCACGGCAAATGCTTAAACACACAAACATATAAATGAGCACAACAATAACAGTCGCAAGCCGCATCCAACCACCACCCTTGGGTAGTTACTCGGCCGACGCTCCTTGCTGTTGTTGTTGTTGTTGTTGTCCTCCATCCTCGGAAGTGCTCTGCGAGTGCGGTTGCCTTTGAATTTTGGGCACATGCCGGAGTAGTACACCAACAGCCGATTGACTGGCACCCGCATACCCACACTATTCGAACTTTTTAACAATGTAAGAACATACACTGAACGAAAATTGGTGCAATGGCAAATTGAAATCGGTTAGATACAGAGGACGCACAAATATACACTTACTAGCTGAATAACCCGGCGTCGCCCGGATTCTTATGATTCTTATTAGACCGATTATATTCAAGTTAGTGATGGAGTTAGATTTGGACCATTCGATGTTTTTCTCTATTTACCCGTCCTCATGATAATCTAAACTCATGAATATTTTGCAAATTTCGTGACTTTTTTGACCGTTATGTTTATACCTCTGTTTCCAACTGCCGTCTATCAAATCTTCACAAAAATCCAGGCTGAAATCAAAAATATGCAATTTACAAATATTTTGGAGCATGTAATCTGCAGCTTCCATTGGCATAGCGACATATCTCCGACGTCATATCTCCGACCAGTACATTTTGCCAGCGGAGATATTTCGTTTTGAAACGACATATCTCTGACAAAAAAAAAGCGTCACATCTCCGCTCCGTTTTAAAACGACATATCTCCGACAGAAAAAAGCGTCATATCTCCGCGCGGAGTTATGTCGTTTTAAAACAGGGGCCGGCAGCTTGCTATCTGGCGTGCATACGAAAAATCTCACAGCAGCGCTGCTTCCTCACACACGGTATAAACTGTTAAAGCTCGCGGTCGTTGCCACTGGAAAAGAGAGAAATTCTTGCGCTGCTCTCACACACACCAATGAAAAAATGTGAATGTATTTCTTGCCTGCCTCTGTTTTAAAACGACATATCTCCGCGCGGAGTTATGTCGGTTCCCAAAACTAATCCTTGTGGCACTCCACGCTTGACAGCTATAAGATCAGACATTTTTGATTGTGCCATGATAGTCTGCCTTCTACCGCTTAAGTAAGAACGCAATAGTTTAATTGCGGTGCCAGAGAAATTGTGAAAAGTTCGTGTAGATCGGTTCAGCGGTTTAGACGCCCATAAGGGACAAATATACAAACATACAAACATATATGTGAGTGTGTGTATATGTGTATGAAAACACAAGAAGTCAAGGGAACAGGGTATTTTGTAGTCGGGGCACTCGACTACAGCTGCCTTACTTGTTTTACTTAGAGTAATCCTGGCACGAGCTTAAAAATTCAATCTCGATTTACGAGATATTCTACTCAATTCAATCTTTTAAGGCTTGACGCAATCCTTTCAAATGTGGCCGGGTGGCTCAGCGACTAGTGTGAGCGACCGCTGAGCATGAGGTCGTGGGTTCGATCCCGCCTCGGAACATCTAATGAAAAGTTTTTATACCCTTGCAGAGGGTATTATAAAATTGTCCGGATGTTTGTAACGCATAGAAGGAATCATTTCCGACCACATAAAGTATATATATTCTTGATCAGCACGACGAGCTGAGTTGATTTAGCTTTGTCCGTCTGTCCGTCTGTCCTTCTGTTTCTCTTCCTCCGTCAGTTTTAACACTAAACTCACCAAACCTTGCACGAAGTCTTTTGGTACAAATACGCTGCACATTTGTCGGAACCGGCCGGATCGGAAGACTATAGCATATAGCTGCCATAGGAACGATCGGTTGAAAAACTAGTCTTAAAGAGAAAAACTTTTTTGTTTTTAATGGAAACGCCTCCAAACTACGTATTTCTTAGTTTACTATCCCTTTCCATAATTTCACTACGTTTGGTCGAAATCGGATGACTATAGCATATAGCTGCCATAGGAACGATCGGTCGAAAAACTAGTTCTAGTGAGAAAACTTTTTTGTTTTTAATGAAAACGTCCTTTTTATTGGCATACTCTTAATTTATATACTTCCACACAATTCTACAAAGTTTGGTCGAAATCGGATGACTATAGCATATAGCTCCCATAGGAACGATCGGTCGAAAAACTAGTTCTAGTGAGGAAAACTTTTTTTGTTTTTAATGAAAACGTACTTTTTTTATTTGCTATACACTTTGGACACATTTCTACAAAGTTTTATCAAAATCGGATGACTATAGCATATAGCTGCAGTATGAATGATCGGTCGAAAAAAAGTTCTAGTGAGAAAAACTTTTGTTTTAAATCGGATTGCCTCCAAATTTCGTAATTAACAGTGTATTATGCTTTTCCATGATTTCACCAAGTTTAATCGAAATCAGACATCTTTATAGTATAGATCCCCTAGAAAAGTAATGTCCAAAAAGTAGTCTTAGAAAAATTTTTTTGTTTTCAATGGAAGCTGCAAGGGTATACAAAACTTCGGCCGAGCCGAAGTTAACTTTTTCCCTATTTTTTTCTTTTGAAAAAGACTTTACACCTGGCCACACCTCTTTTGTTGTTGGCGCCAGCTTTGTAGTAATTAGCCATAAAAAGCTTCTCAAGCTTGCTGTTGGGATTCGGCGTTAAACTGTAGGTCCCTTTCTCTTGTGCGAAAATTAGAAGCGTACAAGCCAAGAGATTGCGAGAAGCTCGGCTTTGGCCCTTTGGGGCTGTGTTAAGCTGATAATCCATTTTACTTTACTGCAATCCTTTCGAGCTCGTTTCATTCCATATGTGCTAACTTCAATCCCTTTCGAGATCACAATATTCTTAAATTAGGAACGATTACAGAAAAGTATAAATTGCACTTTAGACATGCGGCTATGGTGGTGTGCGATGAAAAACCATGCCATTTGTGTTCAGTGTGAAGCGGAATGGTTGTGAGTTTGAGTCCCAGACAAGACAAAAATAATTTTTATGTTTCTTGGTTTTTTTCAGAAGCTTTAAATATACCAAAACTGATGTCGGTGGGTGTGTACTATGGAAAATGGAGGAAGAAAGGAAAGGTAGAGGAATCTTTCTGGGAGAAAACTAATCTCAATAAAACTTAAAGTGATCCTGCTTTGGGATTAAATTAAGCTCGAATTTTTTGATTAATTTAATTTTTATGCGGGATAAATTTGACCTTTTCAGGATTGAAAAAGTGAGATCAAATCAATCTTTTTTCGGATCGGCCTAAGAATATCCGGGACTACCCTGTTTTCAATCCTGTTTCGGATTGATGTAATCCCGTTTGGATTGATTTTTTTTTTGAGTGTACGTGCTGCAAACCCATACAAACTTCGGCCGAGCCGAAGTTTTTTATCTTCTATTTTTTTAAAACCATTTTTATATTTATATGATAATTCCAGAATAGTAAGATTTTTTTAAGGGTAAGTCTACGTATTTCTAAATAAGTCCTCCATTACTATTAATGACCTTTAAAATACGTCCTGGCATTGAATTATCCATGTTTTGAAGAATTGATTTTTAGACTAGACTGAGCAAAAAACGGAATTGAAACAAGAAAGAAAGTCGGTCAAGCCCGACTATAATATAAAATACTCTGCACCTGTGAAGTGTAGCCCATCACCGTTGCGACCGGTGCTGCCCATAATTGCATAATTGTTTGTTTTCCCTATAGCTCGACTATCGTTCATCCGATCGTTTCCATTCCTTTGGCGGATCGATAAATAGTTCTGATTACTAAATATGTCCAAAGGTACGAACCAATTTGTGGGGGCGGGAGGGGGCATGGCAAAAATTGAAAATAAACTTTATCTGCCTGCACGTATAAGAAGCATATGTCCTATACATATGCCTTTTACATACTTTTGCACAAACTTTTATACTCTGTGTACCCCACAGTATAAAAATTATTAGCAAAGCTCTGGCAGCAGATCATAAGCTTTATAAGGTGACTTATTTCGCACACCTTAGCCTCAATTTTAGAAGAGTTGCAGCAATTCTGTTAAAATTACCAGGCTATTAACTCTGTTATTGTAATGTTACATATTCACAAACGAGTTCAAAAAGAAGCCTTTGCCAGCAAATAATCGTGCTTCATTAAGATATTTGATAAATGTTCGAAAACGAACTTTAAAACATAATTTTTCGAGCAAAAAAAAAGCTAAGAAACTATTTTTATAATATTTTGAACCAGGGGCGACCGCGCCTTATATGGTCGACCCTGGTTTAGATATTATAACTTTTTTTGCTCGAGAAAGCTGTGTTTAGTACGTTTTAAATTTATTAAGTATGTTTTAATTGTTGTCTTTTAACTGTTTAAAATGTGAATTAAATAAAGGATGTGAGATTTAACAGGTATATTTAAAATTGTAAATAAATTAAAATAGTAAATTTTAGAAAGATAATAAAATTATGATATATCTAAATCGGAGTTTTATGAGATGAAACCAATCAGAGTTTATCACTTAAGGAATGAGCTGATCGGATGAGCAATGGTCAAGTATAGGAAACGGAAACGCAATTATGCAGGCATATTGACTAGACGAGCCATTTCAATTCCCTTCAAAATCAGTTGAAACATGTGGCCCATATTTGTATTGATAATAGTAATGAAATTACCCATACTTTATTCTGGATTATCATATAAATATAAAAGATGGTTTTAAAATAGAGATAAAAATCGGCTCATTAGCAGGTTTACGGCACGTACACTCAAAAAATCCAGGCTGAATCAGTCAGACAGGCGCATTCTTGGGCCCGCTCGGTCCTTTGATCTCCCTTTCCTGAGTCCAGGGTATGGGATTGTCAGATTCGGCTCAGTTTGGCTGAGATCTTTTATTGGACTCTAGGCTGTAACAACTCTCATATTTTACCCTCAGTTTTGTGCTTCGTAATATTTGTCTTGTCTGAGGCTCAAACTCTGACCATTCCTTCACCGCATGTCTCGGCACCACCATGTTGCCACTGTATTTAAGCGCCAAATCGTTCTGAACACAGAATTGTGATCTCGGAGGCGAAGCTGCATATGGTTGGCAGCTCAGAAATGGACCCATGGAACAGGAGAGCCAAATGGGGACTGGCACGCTGCACAGAAGAGGACACCTGAGCGCAGGTTAACTGGCCTTCCTCCATTGACTAATGCTTTCCTGGAACTGCTTTTTTAGTTCACGGGATCTGCCGATTTCCTGTGGAGCACTGAGCATGTGCATAGTGCCAGGACACTATGCAAAAACAAAAGTTTTCTCCTTCAACGCTCGACCGTCTCCCTAAAGTAAGGCGATGTGTCCCGAAGTATTAAAGTGTATAATGATCTTTCGTAAAAGCAAAGTTTTCTCACTAAATTTACTTTCGACCGTTCGTTCTGGGAGCTTGTATTATAGTCCAGTTTAACGGAGGCTCAAACGGGTGTGTTAATGTTTTCAGAGACGAGTTTCTTTTGGTTTTCGACCGTCTATGGCGGCCCATGTAACTCCGATTTCGTGGAAGGATAATTGACAAAGAGTACTGCTTTGGAGAACTTTCCATTAAAAGTTTTTCTCTTAAGACTGTTTTTCAACCGATGCGTTCATAGCGTAAACTATAGTCGTCCGACCGGTATCGGCATGTGCGAACTAACAGGCTGACGGAAAGGTAGCATAAATACAGAACGGTTTGAAACCGGCAAACTCGTCGTGCTGTCAAATATGTTGTCGAGCTGTTCCTGACGTCGGACAATTTACCCCCTGCGAGAACATACTGCATGTTGCCGACCCGTATCGGCGGTCGCTCACGCCGAACCCACCAATTGTGCGTCAACCCCCAAATGATGAGTTGAGTAAAATCTCGTAAAATCGAGATTGAGCCACAGGATTACTCTAAGCAAATGAGGCCAGTGCTTGCACAAAATACCCGTTTGTTTCTTTATTTCATCCCACGCTCTTGCTCACACACATCATGTTCATTTTTATTTGGTTTCCTGCTGGCATAAGCATTGACTTTGAACTATCATGGCAATCTGCCAACTGCTACAACAATAAGTCACGCGGAGATATGTCGTTTTAAGTAGGCAGGCAAGGAAATACAATTCACATTTTCCATTGAGTGTGTAGGCAGCTGCAAGAATTTCTCTCTTTCCAGTACAGGCTTTAGTTTACCGTGTGTTTTAATATGCACGCCAGATTAACAACACCGGCCCCTGTTTTAAAACCCTTAACTCCCGCGCGGGAGATATGACGCTTTTTCTGTCGGAGATATGTCGTTTTTAAAACAGACGAAGATGTGAGAACGCTTTGTCGAGAGATAGACATTTCAAACGAGAATATCCGACTTGGCAAGCATGACGATGCCAATGGAAGTACATGACTCCAAGAGCTATTTGAAGCTTGAGAAGCAGGTAACGGTCAAAGGAGTCACACGAAATTGAGTGAGTTTATTAATGAGGGATGACAGAAATGATCCAAGGCAATCATAACTAATTTATAATCGATCTGTCGTCATGAACCTCTGTGTATATTTCATTAGTCTCGCCCATTTCAATTTATAATTGCCATTATATTCTTACATTGTTAAAAGTTCAGATAGTGGTTTATAGCTGATCATGTATACTCCTGCATGTGCCGTCAAGGCAGCCGCGGTTCCCTCAACAACAACAACAACGGCAGCAGGCGTCGACAAAGTGGTGCGGCAAACGATAACTCATTTGTTTGCCGTGACTCAATTGTTACATTTTATTATGTAAACTCGAAGTCAGCCTGACAAGCAAAACAACAAAAGCATACGACAATTTAAACAGTGAACTGGAGTATTTGGTTGGGCGTGCGAGTGTCTGAGTGTTATAAATCAGGCAGCTCAGTCAGTTCAAGCGAATCGGAAATGTTTATTGCCAAGAACAATCAGTGTGTGATCAGTTTCCACAGGAGACCACTGAGTGCAGAAGCTCCCTCACCCCGGCGCTTGAATTATTAGCTGGTTCATACCAGAACTGTCATTCAAGTAAAAATGCATTCTGCACCAAAGTTGTATGGTGAGACATCTGATGCAGCTGGAAACGACGACAACGGCACCCACTGCAAATGGAACCTATTGCTTCAGTGCAATGCTAATAAACACTTTGGCAACATTCAATGTGCTTAGTTGAACTGGCGGGCAGTTGTGAGCACAGGCTCAACCCCATTTTTTCCAAGGCACTGGAAACTTTAGAGAGACGGCACCCACTGGGCAACAGATTACAGGGTTGGTGTGGCCGGCAGCGAAAAAGGCGTAAGGGAAGCTTCGGCTCGGCCGGACTGCAGCTTACATTGAAACAAAAAATTTTCTAAGACTACTGGACATTGATCAACAGCAAAGATGTCTGTTCAGGTGGCTGGTGAAATAAATGGGCAATACAATTTAACAGAATTTGGGCGTCTTTATTACTGCAGCTATATATATAGTCATCCGATTTTGATAAGTGTGTCAAGTATAGCTACAATAGAACATACTCGTGAAAAGTAAAAAGTTTTCCTCACTAACTAGTTTTTCATTCTATGGGATATATAGTAATTATAATAAACCATGATAAGAACGTTTTAGAAAACAAGATTCTCATAAATGCGACCGTCGTTTCTATGGCTGCTGCTATAGTCACTAGGACATAGTGAGGTATGGGAGAGGATAGTAAATACATGCGTTAAAAACAAAAGTTCTCCCTTAAGACAGTTTTCAACCCGATCTATGGCAGCCCTTCCAGTCAGTTTGTACCCAAGGAACTTCGTGCAATAGCAAAACTGACGGAAATTAAGCATAAGTAGACATTGAGACACAAACTAAATCAGTCGTCGTGCGAATATATGCTGTGCGTTATGGCTGTCAGATGGCTGCGAGAACTGGGAGCAATGGGACTGATGTCGTACCCTGCCGGCTGACAGGCCTTGTGGGGTGTGTGCTAGTAACCCATCAAAATGATCAGGGGATGCGCGATTCAGCAATTCGATTAAACTTTCTGATTGTCGGTGTTCTGAAGCACCCGAGCTGATTGCATAATGAGCCCCAGCTTTCATGTTGTCTTCCTCAAATCGGCGCGAGGAAGCAATCAGTCTGTCTGCGGAAGTAAATCAATATAACAAACATTACGATTAACTGAAGAAGTGACAAAAGAAATTCCTTTTATAACGTACCGAATTTTAGCAAATCTGTTCGAGCCATGTTTCGAGACTTTTAGTAGGCGAAGGATGCCAAAGTAATATCTCGTTATCGTCAAACCTTAAACCCTTTTCTAAAGTAAAATCTGGTTATCAGTCTGCACGAGCTTTTCAGAATAATTGCGATCAACGTTTCAAAATATTGTCTGAACTCGTGGTGCAGCGTCTGAAATGAGAGATCTGCTCAAACCAGAACGGTTGCGCGATGAAGGCGAAATGCCAGTTCCCCAGTTTTACCCACATCCATGACGATGTTTTCGAAAAGCCTTTTAAAGGTTAAAGATCACCTACCACCCGATGTGGAATCAATATGTGTTGTCTGAAGTGAATGTCTGACTTTCGACCATTTCAAATTGAATTTCAAAGGCCGCAGGCAGAGAGAACACGCCAAGTTAGTTGAACGAAGAAATGGAAAATAACGCTCAAAGTAAGCGGGACGAGGCATCACAGAGTGCTGGAGTGTACGAAAGGATGTCGATAGGTAATAAACAACGGCGAACCCAGCTGGGCGGGTGGTTTTTCCGTTGACCAGTCTCTATGTCGGTGATGGTGACTCAATGCTGGAAAACGCAAACAAATGAGCACTTGAGACCTGGGACATCGTAATGAAGTATTCTTCATGCTCGCACTGCTTGGCCGCCATAAATGCGACCAGCGATTTCGAGCAGGCTGACAGGCAGCCAAGAAAGTAACAGACAGTGCCCCCGTAATTTGGAGGCATTTCGTAAGGCAAGCTCTGCTGCGGCATAGTCATCGATTTTGACATGTGAAGAGTGTGTGAAAATGTATAACAGAAATAGTAGCCTTAGGACGTTTCCCAGCAAAGGGGATTTTCTCACCAGGTCTGTCGATCGACGCAGAGCATGGCCTGGTTGGACAGGGCTGACAGGAGTATGAGAAGAACTAGTGATAGTGCATTTTTGGTTTTGAACAGAGCAGAGAAGGTGGGTGTGCTGTTTGGCCCAACACTGGTACCCCTGCCATAACTCGAGATCGTTCATCCCGATGTGCGAATCGATAAATTATCTAATCTAATAGGACGTGCCAAGTAGCTGTTTCTAGTGACAAAGAATGTCCACTTGCAATAAGAAATACTACCGTCTCGAGAATCTGTGAAATGCTCCTTGATCGAGTAAAAAATATATGAAGCTTCAAAGGAGTCAAGAGATGCTACCTTCTGGCATTGATGACCCCTGTGTGGTTTATAACGGCAGTGTCTCATGGTAATCAAATCCGAAATGGTCTTAGGCAGTGTGTATTCTTATTGTAAATTTTCAGCATGTCTTGTGGCTGGTCTGTAACGACTAGGCTGCTCCCGGAGACTTGGTGTTGGCGGACCACGACGATACCGATGCCAATTTTTCAACAGCAACGTTGGAGAGCGAACATGTGGGCCATTGGCTCAAGGCCTGGCCCATAGACTGGTGGCGGTGATGGCGAAAACACTCCGGCAGGAAGTGTTAAGAGGTTCTCCCCAACAGCATTGTGGCGAATGCGAGACTAAGCTTCTTGAAGTGGTAATCCTAGCCCGATACACGGCACGCAAGAGATCCATGCGACTCAGCTCAACACGAGGCTGGCGGCACTTGAGCAGTGGGACTTTCATCAATGGGGACAACACCGACATATCACTGGGTGAATGACGGGGTCCCGAGAGCAGAAGAAAATGACAGAAGTCCTTTCCCGACGATGGTACAGGCTGAAGAGAATTTAGTCGAGTTACCTTTAGTGCTGGCGTTCTCAGTGTGCAGGTCAGCTGAGTGAAGCCAAGCAGTGGCGTCCAGAGTGGGGTGCATAGTCAGCTCATCGGCTGTATCATGTGTGTCACTATTGATGCACAGAAAATTAGCAAATCAACAAATGCCAAAAAACTAGCAGATGGAGGCAAAAGTAGCTCATTGACCCTGAAATGTTGGCTGGTGGCCACGACCATAGTCCAGGGTGACAATTACAGTGAAGTTTGTCTGTCATCACCCCCAGACCTCCGCTTCTTGGCGAACCTCGACCCTAATTGACTGGCCAACTTTTGCCAGGTAAATCAGCCCCTAGAGGTGGGGGCTGGAGGCCTCAGTGGGGAGATGTGGATGTGTGCTTCTTGAGGGCATGCTGTGTCGATCGCTTTAAAAGGTTTGTATGTGATACGACATTGCAGCTGTTAGTAGCTCTTTGTACAGCTCTCCAGTTCGACCCCAGTGCCAAATAACTGTATTGCTGTGGTGCGGCTGGTGTCAGTGAAGACAGCCCCGTTTTTGGTGCACAAATAACTGCAACCTGTGAAGCCTACCCGGCCCATCAGTGGAGAGTTTAGCGGAAGTAGTAATCCGATAACTGCAGACTGAATATATATGTTTTCTTCACTGAGTAAAATAACAACCGATAGGCAACACTTTGCGAAGTGCTTGACCAGCGTTCTGTTTGATAACTCTGGGAGAAACTTTACCAAAGAGCAGCAACTAATTCGTGGAGGATTTGTTGCAGAGAAGGTGGAAACTGGCCCAAAGTAGACATTTTGTTTCTAAGAACTGGCCTGTAGTTCGGCTGGTGTCGGACGCGCAACAACGACCTGATGCATCACTAAGGTTAACGGACGAATGCGACACAGCGCAGAAGTCAATAGTAGCGCACCCCCAACGACTGGTAATGTCCGTACCGATCGGTACGCGGTTGATACATACGCAATTCGTTAGACAATACGTAATGATCGGTCTGTCGCCACGAAGAAACAGAGGATCTCAATTCCGCATAATATGTGGGGCTTCAAAGGTTTTAAAAAAAACGTTGCATAAGGCATTCGCAGATAGGCGGGCAACTTGCCTTCGCTCATTTCTTAGTTTGCTTTATTTTAGAATCGTTAGTACGAACGCCAACTAGCTATATGCGCCTTAATTTTTCAGGAAATGAAGCGCACTTGGACAAAATGCTCATTTTTGCTGCTGCTTTATTAGTAGACGACATCGATTCATCCCCCAATGAAAATTTTTATAGAAGCGAATTGAATCGCCTAATTTCCAACAAATCTCCTCAAATTCCTCATTTTGTAATCATTGTCTTGATCTACGTCCTGCACTAACAGATAAGTCATCAGTACTGTAATATTTCTTCAGGGCATATTTTGTATTCTCGAAATGGCTCCTCGACTACAGCATCTTTTTGTGGTGAATTTCTTCAAATGTCAGTCAGTGAAAATTATTGGGAGGTTGAGTGACGAAATTTTTCAGTAAATGTGTAACCTTGATCCCTTGGGGCATTGTGTCGCCTGCCGGGTCAGCATTTGTGGCTCTCAGGCGTGACCTTCTGTTAAACAGTCATTTTGCTGTGCAAATTCTATCTTGACCAGTTTTTTCATATCTTTAAAAGTTTTTATGCAGATCAGAGATACCTATTTAACCCGTCTCAGTCGAGGAATGAGTAATTCAATAATCTGAAATCAACATTGATATGGTATGGACACAAGCATATGTTTCTTGAACTCGTCGTGTCTAACCGCTCTAATTAGTCCATCTAAGTGAAGAAATAACTGAGCTTATTAATGTGAACAAGCGATCGTGTGTTTATCATTGCCATGTCAAGGCGGGCTGTGATTAGATGTCCCCGACTACAAAATACCCTGTTCTCTTGATTTCGTGTGTTTTCTTTACATACACACACACTCACATACACCTCCAACATACACACAAACGCATGGCAAATAATAAGACACTTTTATAACCTCCCTCGCAAAATCTTTCTGAACTGAAATATAATAGAAACAAATATGATGAACGAAATAAAAACACATACGCAATGAAAATTTACCGTTGGTTGCGGCTTTTATCATTGCTTGGAAAAGTGCCTTTAATTTTGCGTTCAAGTCATAGAAATTTGCTAGCTTGCAGCTGTATCAGAATTATAAGACAAAAAACGAAATCTAAGGCCAGACTTCTAAAAACAACTCCACTTGTAATTCTTTTTTGTTACCGATTGTAATTTAAGCAATTTGAGATTAAATGGGTCGAGAAAGAAAAGGGCTTAATTCTTGCCTTTTCAAAGTCCGGCTTGAATTTAAGCCAAATATCACGTGAAATCGGTCGAAGTCGCACAGTTATTGCCAATTTGTTGAAGAATCCTGCAGAATGCGGCAAAAAACGTAGTACTGGACGAAAACCAGTGTTAAATGACCGTAGCAAGCGACGCATTATTAACAAAGTGAGCAATTCAACCGCCTCATGCGCCCAACTTGCTGCACTCAGCCCAAAAAATGTGTCCACTATGACGGTCTGGAGAGTCTTAAATAAATCTGATCACATTGTGAGAGGTGTACTTTAAAAAATTCCTCATTCGACAGCCCGCCACAAAGCAGCTCGGATCGAATTTGCACTAAAAAAACTTGTTAACAAACTGGGCCTCGGTAATTAACGTCGCATTGCTAGTTTTCATATTTCTAATCAATTTTATTTGGTTTATGTAATTTTTTCGGATGAAAAAAAAGATAAATCTATATGGTCCAGATGGATTTCGTCATTACTGGCGTCATTTAAGAAAGGAGCCCCTCGAAAAGAAATTTTGGTGGCGGGTCAGCAATGGTATGGGGAGCATTCAATAAGTTTGGAAAGATGGATATGCAATTTACGAGCTCCAGAATGAATAGTGCAGTCTACATTCGAATCCTAGAAAATAGTTTGCTCCCCTATTAAAATGAAAACCGGGAAGCTCCCTATATTTTCATGCAAGACAATTCCCGAATTCACACTAGTCGGATCACAAAAGCTTTTTTACAAGAGTGTTCGGTCGAATTATTGAAATGGCTAGCATGCTCATCCAATTGAAGTCCAATTGAAAATATTTGGGGAATCCTCACAAGACGTGTCTACAAGGAAAACACAAGCTACGACAGTGTTAGCAACCTTAAAAGTGCGATTTTAAGAGAATGGAACCTCCTTGAACCACAGTTATTAGCGAATATTGATAGATTCAATGAAAAATAGAAATTTTGATGTTGGAAGATGTAGGAGATCGACAAATAATGCCTAAATTAGTGGTTTGAATTAGTTTACATGTTATTTCTTTTCATTTCTATAGACTTTAAGTGTTAAAACTAAAAGTGTCTTATCATTTTGATAAAGTTGAAAATGCCACTTACTTTTTATTTTGCTAAAAAAAAAACCTTATAACATTTGGAACAATATATTTGAGTTGAACCGTTTGTTTACATCGTTTTAATATGAGTGAGCGACGGTTTATATCTTGAATATATCTTAATATATCTTGAAAATTATATTCAAAATACACGGCGTCTTATAATTATACCCTGTTCCCATTGAAAATGGGAAAAGGGGGATCATGAAGTTGTGCAAAAGTATGTAACAGGTAGAAGGAAGCATTTGCGACCCTATAAAGTATATATATTCTTGATCAGCATCAACAGCCGAGTCGATTTAGCCCTGTCCGTCTGTCCGTCCGTCTGTCCGTATGAACGCGTGTTTCTCAGAGACTATAAGAGCTAGAGCCACACATTTTTGCATGTAGGTAGGTGTATGCCCGATTCAATACGAGTTTGTTTCAGATTTGGAAAATTCCTCCCCCTCCCCCCTTTAAGCGCAAAAAACTGTCAGAGCCACAATTTTTAAGATAGACCTACCAAACTTTATATATATCATGTAAGGCTCAATATCTATCTATTCTGAAAAGATCAACAAGATCGGACAATAAACACCGAAGTTATATACGAATCAATTTTGCTTGTGATAGAGAGGGGGGGTTTTGCATTGTCAGTTATCGCGCGCGGCCGCATGCTTTTGTGTGTATGTGTGAGTGTGTGTGTATGTAAAGAAAAAGCACACGAAATCAAAGGAACAGGGTATTTTGTAGTCGGGGCACTCGACTGCAGCTCCCTTACTTGTTTTGATATGGACCTTATGTAGCTCTATCAAGCTCATCAATCTCTTCACTCGTTGGCAATTTCAAATTATCAGTGACAATTTTGTGATTCGCCTGTATACTTACAAATCCAAATCGGCTGTACGGACCCATATTGAGGGCCACCTCGCTAGAAAGCCGATTCTGTTGAAAACTACCACTGAAGGTATCAGACAAGCGTTGCACTTCCACGCATATATTTTCATACATTAAGCGTTCATGCAGCTTGTGATGCAATATGGCCATTTTGGCCAAATAACACAATTGGCCACGGGACAACGAGCGAGCAGTGAAGTCCCTAGCGATTCGCTGGTCTAGGAACGACAAGTATGAAAAACAAGGGGATTTTCAGAGATCGCAAAAACTCACTCCGTGCAGCTCCTCGCATGTGAGTTCCTCAAGAGGTATGTCAAAAACCATCGATATGGACTCCGGCAGTGAACAAGGACTGGTCTCCTGACGGGCCAAACATAGGGCCACAAAAGTGTCGCTCACTCCATTCAACTTGATGCCATGCTGGTAGCAAAAATGATCACCCACACGGTGACTGTAATGCACAATCTTCCGAGGATATGCAGCCTTCAGTAACACCGCCAGCTCAGGGAATATGGTGCCCAGTGCCTGTACATCAAAGACATAGGTCTGATTGGCGGTGGCTATGACCAGCACCGAAGTGGCCCGATGTCGTCCACTGAAACTGGGTTCCACCACAAGCGAAATGATCGTCTGATCGCGTATATCGTCGAGTGCCGTGTGATAGGCGGCATCTGTTTCTTGGATGAGAACAATCCGCTGCAGCTTTTGCTGCAACGAGTTCACCTCGTGCAGCAGCAGGGGCGAGCAGTTGCCGATTTGTAGGAGTAGACACTGTCGCAATCCGACTCGCTCATTCTGTAGCTGGTTTAGACTTAAGACTACGAAAAATTACCAAAATCTGTAAATTTGGTAATTTTGTATATTTTACTGCTTAATTTTAATCTACAGTTCACTAATTCGTAGTCTTAAGTCTAAACCAGCTACAGAATGAGCGAGTCGGATTGCGACAGTGTCTACTCCTACAAATCGGCAACTGCTCGCCCCTGCTGCTGCACGAGGTGAACTCGTTGCAGCAAAAGCTGCAGCGGATTGTTCCACCGTGGTTTTGCTCGATATACACAAATATCGATACAAGCAGCGGAAAATCTAACGGCACTCTTAATATAACGCCTTAGCACTAGTTCATGAACTAAGATCATGACAATGGAACCAGCAAGTTTCTTGGGTAGAAATATACAGCAGCTGGATACAACGACTATTAGATTTAAGGGTAGTTTCTATACCAGTTGAAATTGATACCACTCGTTTTTCAGAATTTCTCTAGCACGTCAAGTTTTTGAGAAATCAATGTGTTACGGACGAATATTAGTGGTATTCCTGAAAGTGATTTGCTTTCGAATTTGATTTGCTTTGGATTTCGTGCATCAGCTGCTCACGACTCACGACCAGAAAAAGTAAAAAAGTAGTTGATTTCACGAAATCAACTTCGAGACTGATTTCAATTTGATTTCATTTTAGTGTGACCATTTTCCTGCACCCCGCTCTTGTCGGTTGTTTGAATTCTGCTGTTACTTAAATGTTAAAAAGGTGTTAAATTTGTCGCATTTAAAATTTGAGTAAATTAATGAATGAAGATTTTATTGTTTGCATTTTAGAATGCATACGAATCTATTGTATTAATACTCGAGTTTTTGGTACGCTTGCTTGACGTAGGCAAATATGTTTGTGATTACTTGCATATTTCTCCTTAAATTCTTCAACAATTTTGCTCTGCCTTTTCCTCTTAAGTTATGCCAAATGGCATAAATCACTTCGATTGACCATAATTAAATACATAATAAATGGAATTAATCTTTGTAAAAGGTTCGGATTCAGCACTCCGGAATTTTTAATTTCGTCACAATACTTTACATAAATAGAAACACTTTCAAGTAGCTCATGAGCAGCAAAGCAAAGTGTTCCTATTTATAAAAAGTATAGTAAAGTAACAAAACTTTCTAGACTACATATTCTGCCTACAAACTTACGTAAGGAGGTATTCTAGTCTAGAATTTTAAAAAAATCAATTTATTTTTATTTTATTTTAGTAATCTACATACACACACACAAGAACACACATTTCAAGTCAATCCGGCAATTATTTTCGAAGATATTCGCACATTTGTAAAGCCGCTTCAAGTTAATTTACAGTGCTGCTAAAACTATACTCGCGTTTTTCTAGAAACTACTTTTTCCTTCACGTAAGACATGATTTCTCAAGTTCCAAAGGACGAATTAACTTAAAATTTTGTGTGGGCCTATGGCCCGAACTTGGAATATTTTAACATTTTGATTTTTAGTATTTTAAAAAAAATTAAAAACTTAAAAAATGGCAAAAAAATATTTTTTACCATTTTTTGAAAGAAAATATTTGTTTCCTAGCTTTTTCTTAAGAATCTTGTTTCCATTCTTTATTCGGATGACTAGAAAGGTTGAAATCGTGTCAAGATGGTGGCACTCTTTTTGTAAACAACCTCTGCTTTAACAGCGTGTAACTTTTTAATATTTAATTTTTTTTCATTTTTATTTATTTTATTTATTGTTTAAATACTACCAAACATATAAGAGAAAACATTATATTAAAAGTATTTTTAGTTTTTTTATTGAATTTAAAAAAAAAAACCTTAAGTTGCTCCCTCTAGACTATAATACCCCCTTAAGAAGCTTAGAAATCTAGTTTTCACAATTTCATTCGAAACTTTTTGTTTACGCGCCGTTGTTTAAATAGGCGCCAACTGTTCTGCAATCGAAAGCAAATCAAAGTGACATCAGGCTTTTGATTTGCTTTCACGAATTCAAAATCGAAAGCAAATCACTTTCAGGAATACCACTATTGTTAAGTTGAAAAACACAAGCAAAAAACACGAGCATCACAGGTTTTTGGAGATGGGCCGATGCTGGATATCGATATATCGGTAGATCGGCGTTGCGATGGCTTGGTGAAGCGAAGTCGAGAGGAAATATGAGTAATTGAAGTCCCTGGAGACTAGCAATTTCCCGACTTCTTAATTATGCTTTCCTAATGATCTGAGTTCGAAGCCCAGGAAGAAGAAATATCTGGAAAGCAAAATCAGTCGCTTTCAATGGCATCAAGTGTCAAGCTGCAAAATTTTCAGCAAAATTAAAATTTAAAATTTTTTGTTTAAGTCTTTAAAATCGTAAAATTACTCAGCGGCTAATTTTCTAGAAGGAAAATTTTGGAATCCAATTTAAAAAAGATTTCCCGGCTCAATGAGCAAGTTTGAAGAAGTGATTTTGTGTTAAATTTAACAGAAGTTTTTGTGGAGATGCAGCCGGTGGGAATCAAGAAGAGCAGGATCAGGCAGACAGCAGAGACGACAGGTCTCTGGAGAAGTGATTGGCCTCCAGGTGGCCCCTAGATTTTTACCCATTAAATTTTTTTTAAATAACTATAAAAAGAGTAGCTGGAAGTGGTGCAAAGGCTGCCTGGTCTAGCAGCCATTTTTGAGGCAGGCAGCATTAAAATTTTTCTTACCTCCAGAGAGAGGCGACAAAAATGCAGATTAATATACAAACACATACGCTCATATATATTTATCGTCAAATTTATTTATTTATCAAAGCGATTTTGAAAACAATCAAATCAAAATATTTAAATTCAAAATTAACGAGAGCGTAAGTTAAAGTCTGTCCTGCCCTGCTCTGTTAATTAACAGAGCATTAACATTAATGTGACCATTTCAACATTATGTGAGCAAAAAGTGCATGTAGCTCCAAAAAGTATGCAACGTTTGGTATAACCTTTATAACTCTGCCATTTATTATCCGATCTTTAAGAAACTTTCATAAACTTGATCTGCGTAGGGATAATAGGAGTCTACATACAAAATTTGGTGGCTCTAGCTCTAGAAGTCTACATAGTAGTCTACATACAAAATTTGGTGGCTCTAGCTCTCTAGTTTCCGACATCTAGGTGTTCAAACTGACATGGCTATATCGGCTCGGTTGTTGATGCTGGTCAAGAATATATATACTTTATGGGGTCGGAGATGCTTTCTTCTGCCTGTTAGTATACCCTCTTTACTCTACGAGTATATACCCATAAAAATAGGCGCCGTACTAAAAATAATCATTAGTTTTTAGAACATATTTATTTCTGATTTATATATTTCCATGAACTATTTATTTATATTTATTATTTACCTGTAACCAGGATAGGAAAAGAAAGAAACATGTGTTTAGTTGTTAGAAAAATGTCATAATATATATATGTCTGAAAGTGAGAAAAGAAACATGATGGCCCAAAATTCTAATTATGGGGTGAGGCAGATTAAAGATGAGACGGAAGTGAGAAGGTTAGGGAGTTGGCCAAAAACCATTGAACAGACAACTTATGGTAGGGAGGGCAGCTCAAAGGCAGGTATAGAAATCTTCATGCCCAAGTAGGATTCTTTAAGCAGAAACGGAGCAGACGTAAGGACAAAGCTCAATCGAAAGATCCAAAAAATATAAGTATTTTGTTATCTGATTAGTCCATGCATCGGGGTGTTGCTCACCGCTGAGCCAGCCGTTAGCTAGCCGGCAACCGATATATGGACTCAGATAAAAAAGTCGGTTCATAACAAATGGTCAAAGTATTTAAAAGTGCCTAAAATGGAGCTTTTTAAAAATTTATTTAAAAACCATCTTGAACTGAATGACACGCTTGAAAATTTAGATGCATAGAGGGATCAATAATCTTTGGTTTATTGGTCCAGGCTCCATAATTAAATTAAAAATAGCTGAAATTATAATTTGAATTTTTGTTGTTGTCGTTGCGGTTGTTGTTAAAACGCCCGTCAGAGTAGGGCAAGGAATAACGAGAAAGCAAAGCTAACTTCGTCTGTGCCGAAGTTTAAATACACTTGAAACTTTTGTGACCACTGACTTAATTTTGTGACCAATGACTTAATTTATAAGCTTAATGTCAAGTGACATTGGAATATTAAATAAAAAAACTAAAAAAAAAAAATTTTGTATGGTTGCTACAAGAAGTGACCATCCGATTTTCACGGTTCCGACATATGTGCAGTGTGCAGCTAAAAGAAGTCTGTGCCTAATTTCAGCTCGATAGCTTCAAAACTGAGGGACTAGTTTGCGCAGAAGCATACAGAGCTCAATCTACTCAGCTCGTCATGCTGATCATGAATATTTATACTTTATGTGGTCGGAGATGATTCCTTCTATGCGTTCTAAGCTTCTGGGCAAAACTATAATACACTTTTCAAGTGTATAAAAAGTTGGTCCAATGCTCATTGGGCCAGATTCCCTTTTGTATACCCTTTCAGAAGGTATTATAAAATTGTCCGTATGTTTGTAACGCATAGAAGGAAGCATCTTTTTTCGCTGTGTACAAAAAAAGTCACCCAAGTGTTTTTTTTTTATAAATCAATAAGAGATATACAAAAAAACCATGATTAACTAGTCCGATGATTATAAAATTTGAGTATGTTATGAAGGAATATGAATTTTCATTCAAGTACCCTTAAATGCAAAGAATTTTTTCTCTCTAGATTATATATCGAGAGCAACACTCTCTATGGCAGCTACTTGATAGAGTGTTGCTGTTGTACTGAAATTTAAATATATTGTGGAGGAATGTTTAGAACTGATAAATATGTAATTTGGTGGTGGTAGCTAGAAAAGGGAAAAAGATATTTATGGAAGAAATTTTCCTCTAACAGGTTGCTGATGTCAAATAGCTATGTGTTTCTTCTAAAACTTACTTATTTTATGGAAGACAATCAAAACCAAATACATATAAAATTTCGTTGATGTATGGTTACAAACAAAGAAATTAACCCACAATACTCATTTTTCAGAGCAATCGTCTCTAAGGGAGCTACTTAATAAATGCATGGTAGGTGTAAAATAAAAATAGGGGAAAGTTAACTTCGGCTCGGCCGTTTCGTATACCCTTGCAGTTTGTTTTTCCAACGAAGACTACTTTTCTGACGCTACTTTTCTATGATAGCTATACTATATACATGTCCGATTTCGACCAATCATGGAAAAGCATAACAAACTGTTAATTACAAGATTTGAAATACAAATTAAACAAAAAAGTTGTTCTCACTAGAACTACTGCTACTGCGGCTACTGCGGCAAAACTTTGTAGAATTGTGTAAAAGTATATAAAATAAATATATGCTAGCGTAAGGGACGTTTCCATTAAAAGCAAAAAGTTTTTCTCACAAGAACTAGTTTTTCAACCGATCGTTCCTATGGCTGCTATATGCTATAGTCATCCGATTTCGACCAAACTTTGTAGAATTGTATAAAAGAATATAAATTAAGTGTATGCCAAAGATAAGGACGTTTTCATTAAAAACAAAGAAGTTGGTGAGGATAGCTTTAAAACTGACGGAGGAGATAGCATAGAAACAGACGGACAGACGGACAGACAAACGGTCAGACGGACAGGGCTAAATCAACTCAGCTCATCATGCTGATCAAGAATATATTTATATACTCTATGTATTCGGAGATGCTTCCTTCTATGTTCCTTATAATACCCTATAAATATGTGTGTTGTAGCGGATCATTAAAAACCCCTTTGCAAAGTTTCAGCTTCCTACCGTTGAAGATTTGGTTACAAGAATTAAGTCAAATTTACGAACGAAAATTCCAAATAAAATTTGGAAATCATTTTTCAATGTCAATCTTTCGGAATTCGTCTGGATGCCTTTCAATTTTCAGAATTTTGTTAGTCAACATTAACAAAACTCAACATGATTTTCGTTATGTTGAAAAATATTTCTTGTTAAATGGGGGCCCGTGAGCTGTATCCCCCGGAGCCGTTTTTGTTTTCGACGGGCCTGGTTAGTATTTGGGCACTGGCGCAGTATATACTCCATCAGCAGATTAAAGAAGTTACACGATAAGGTGTCACCCTGCCTAAACCCTCTTCTGGTATCGAAAGGCTAGGAGAGGTTCTTTCCTTTTTTGACGGAACTTCGTGTGCTTCTCAACGTCATCATGCAAAGTCGAACGTACTTTGCTGGTATACCAAAAGTAGACAGGGCTTCAATGAACTTTGACCTTATCGGTGTGTCAAAAGCGGCTTTATAATCAACAAAAAAGATGGTAAGTGTTGATTTTCGTCTCATGGGTTTTCTCCATTATTTGTATCAATGTGAATATTTGGTCTATTTTGGATTTACCAGGTCTTAAGTCACACTGATAAGGTTCGATCAATTCGCTCATTCTCAGACGTTCACATAAGATACATGACAGAACCTTATATGCAATGGGTCGGAGACTGGTCCATCGGTAACTGGCGCATATTGCAGGGTCCCTTTTTTTAAGTATTGGACAGAGAACACTTAGACTCCAACCTTCGGGCATACTCTCTTCGAACCATAATCTGCATAGGAGTTGGTGCATGCACCTTACTAACTCACCTTACCAACTCATTCAGCGGGCAGGTCATCAGTTTCAGGTGATTTGTTAACTTTTTGGCCTCTTTATGGCTAACCAAACTTCTCTATGGTCCGGTGGGTCAATTTCTATATCATCGACTGGTGGTAAATCTTTTCACTTTTTAAACATTTTAAGACTGAAAACAAAACCGGCTAGACAAACCTAAAACACTTACCTGCTAAATTGTATCACCCAAGTTTTTCGCAGTTAGTCTTAAGTTAAAATCCCTACTATAAGACAAGCACGACATTTTAAACACACCCTTAACTCAACCTAAGCTATTGTACAATTTATATGAATATTCGCTACAGTACAAGTTAGCTTTAAGAAGTAACAGTAAGCTGTAAAAAAAATTTGTTTTGAGGTGCTAATTTCACAAATAAATAAGTCAAAAAAAAAAAATAATAATATTTCTCCAGAGGCGTCATTGTGTTCGTCATCGCCTCCCAGCAGGTTGGAGAAATAGTTTCTCCATTTCCGGCTCCGGGCTTAAAAGCTACGGCTAGTCGCCGAACTTTTTGGTAGATTTTTCGAATCTCACTCATGCCGAACAGGCTTTTGACATCCTCTCGCATACGTGATATCTCCGTCCTGTACATGCTGCCAGCGGAGATATGTTGGCCGAAATTTTGCACAGGGTCATCTTTAGCTGCACACTGCACATATGTCGGAACCGCGATAATCGGATGGTCACTTCTTGTAGCTGCCATAAACATTTTTTTTTTAAATTTTTTTTATTTAATTATTCAATGTCACATGACATAAAGCTTATAAGTTAATTCAGTGGTCACAAAAGTTTTAAGTGTATTTAAACTTCGGCACGGACGAAGTTAGCTTTGCTTTCTCGTTTTAAAATATGAAGTAAGGGGCACATTGATATCACTAGTATCCACGAAAGCGTGATGTAAGATGACCATGGAAAAAGCCGAAATAGCGATAATAGTTCTTACCATCTCTTACCTCTCTAGTTAGATAACCTGGACTGCGAATGAGAAATCGCGGCTCTTATAGAGTTAGATTAGAGTTATAGATCACAATACCCAGTACTCGCAATTGTTTTGGAACACGGTTTTTTGGTCATAAAATTAAAACTAATGAATATTTTCCATTTTCCAGCTTTTTATTCGGTGACTCAATGACTACAAATCGTAGAGCAACTTATTCGAAATGACTCAATATTTGGGTGTCGAGTAGAAAAAGCCATAGTCTCGAGAACGGACCACAGTTTGTAGTCCAATGGATTCAGACTGGCAGCGGATCATCGTAAAGAAGTGTAATTTTTTTGTTTGCCATGTTTGGTCGTTTTTGGCTTGTGGTCTTGTTTGTAATTAATATCTTGTTGAGAGGCTTCGCAACCGTTTTAAAATGTCAGATTGATTCATTTCGCGAAGTTTTGACTCCTTTTCCAAAAAATGGAGCTTGTGACCCCCATCAAACCATCAGATAAGCCGGATGGTGACCTCTCTCAACTCTCGGAATGAGTTTGGACGCTTGTTTTGACACAGCATACACTCTATCTTTCTGTTTGTTGAACGATTCCTCTATGGTGAAAATTTTAACGTCAGTAAACAGAATTCGCGCACTGGCGACGCAATACCCCAGTTCCTAGACACGATTTATGTTGCGCACCATGCGGTCCTTGCTGATATTCATCTCACGAGACTTCGACGAATAGATTGAGACGTTCACTCAGTGCGCAGATGGCCGGACTTTACTCGTTTTTTTATTCCTCAGTATGATCAAATAACTTCACGGTACGCAAAGTTTCTGGTGATTTCCAGTGGGCACAACATCCGAAAGATTTCACCTTTTTTGATGCAGGCCAATTACGAAAACTCGATTTTCGAGCGAGCCGCATTCCATGATTGCAAACAACTGACGCCAAAAACTTTTGATGCAGTAATATTGCATAAGTGTCACTTGTCAAATGATGGATGCGTACAATGCTTCTCGAGAACGAGTGTGTTCAATACGTGTACCAAAACAATTGTGTCTACTTTTTGAAGTGCCGAAAGCGCAGTCCCACTCGGTTCCAAGGAGACTATCGACAGATATCTTAAGAGCACAAAGCATAGTTGCAGTATTTGTGTGGAGCCTTAACCGTCCCTCAACCGATTAAGTCTTAGTGCTCGCTTCTCTCAAAGGAAGTTATGCTAAGTTTTTGGGTGAATTATTGAAAATTTAAAATATTTGAAAATCTGTCTCTCTTGTCGCTTGGATGAACCAATCCAAACCGTTTTTATAAGCGACTTTCCGTCCAGTTCGCGGTTCTATTTGCAAACGCTAATTAGTGCTCCGGCAGGTCCCTGGCTATAACAAACTACGGGATCGAATCGAGATGTAAACCGAACCGAACCAATTTTGGTTTTCGTGCGGTTTGCAAGATAATCTGCATAGCTTTACTATCGAGTCCACTAGCAAACATCCATAAATGAAAACAGGTTGTCTGAATCTTCAAAAGACTTCGCCAAACTTGACCAAAAGCATACAGAAAAGTTCACCATTGGCAACCCCAAATCTGTCAACAGAATGTTGTCCAAAGAACAGATGGGCTAGGGCTATGAATCTCAGCACTGAACTCATTGCCTTCAGAGGACCACACGGCATCTAATTAACATAATACGCTTGTAGTCGAGGCCAGGTCTATGTGTGTTAATGTGTTTTTAATGAGTACGAGGACCTTTTGAACTACTTAGCCCTGCGATAGTATCTTATTGACGCTATCAATTGCGGCAGCGACATGGTTGTCATTCCCACTAAATCTGCATGTATGCGGAACAGAAACAACAACCCCTGTATTTTGGGCAATCCTCCATCATCATCATCATCCCTTCTGCTCAGCGAATCTCGCTGATAAACATCACATTAGCGTGATTCCAAGCCGATTAGCCAAGCTGAGCCGTACATAGGCAAAGTTGCGCAGTCATTGGACATTGTCATCCTTAGCGATCTGCTGCATCATTGCAGGGTCGAGCGCTGCTCTCTATTTCAAGGTTTTTGGCAAAGCCTTCGGAGAGCAGATCGGTTACGGAATAGCAGAAAAACCCATTCGCAGTCACAAAGAACTTGTCCTGCTTTGAATAGCTGTGCAGTGGAAGTGGACTTCATTTGGTTAGAGAGCATATTTATATGTGTGTACTTACAAATCCAGAACTATTGAGGAATCAGTGGGCGAGGGAGTGGGACTGGGGAGGAGCTTTGTTGACGTCTATGTCCACGACTATGGCCACGTGGGTGGCCCTGCGCTGGGGTATGTGGGGAGAAGGTGAAAGCTGAAAGAAAAGCTTATTGTTCGGAGCTTGAATGCCAAGCCCAGTACAAAGGCGATTCAAAAGAAAATTTAAGCATGGCACAGAAAAGCTGAAAGAGAGTACCAAACAGCGTACAGAACGGAATAGAATGTTCACAGGATAGAATTCACACAATGGCGCAAAGCGGAGAATAAAGGAATAAGGAAGAATAATACCATACTTTGTGGGCAGAAGTAGAAGCACAAGCAGAAAGCCGGGCAAATGCAAAATGAATGAAATGAATAGAGAACAGTGGAATGGAATACAAAACAAGTGGAGGAGGGACATACGTAAAACACACTTGTGTTTACAGACACCGCCGGGCCAAATTCAAAGCTTCAGCAGAAGCATTGCCAAATTTGTACCTTTACTTCCGCGTGGCCGGACGATGCCTCGCTGACGCGCTTTATTAATAATAAATACACATTTGTGTTTTTGAAAATGCCACCTTAACCGTTCGTCAAAGTTGTCTTATGAGTTCCAGCTCGCTATGCGAAACTAGTTTATAATAATAATGAAAAGCCTACATAATTTTCCTACTAACTAGGTTTAAGCCAACTGGGTATCACTTTGCACACATGAATTGGTTTTAACTGATTCGGATACCGACTAGAAATGGAACGAATTAAGGCCTATTAGAAAGTAAATTTTGGAGTGATAAATTTTGCCATGATTTCACATGGCAACAAAATTGACTTTTTTCAATAAATTGAAGGAATGGTGATGATTCTAGATCAACTTTGTGTGCTGTTTTCAGAAATGGCCCATCACGTCTAGATCTGCAGTAATTTGAGCTTAAAGTTGCTTAAAATGCATATTTTGATCCTCTCTCTGCACTTTTTGTGGCGAACCCTTACTAATGTTTAAACTATCTTTAATATTATCGTAAAGTATTCCTGCTTAGCTTTAAAAAAGCCATACTAAACATTTATACCAATTTGAATACAAGTGTTATAAGGTCCATATCAAAACAAGGAAGAAAGTCGGTCTAGCCCGACTATATTATACTCTGTACCAGTTGGGGTCGCCGCTCGCATTTGCTCCCGATTATATTATATAAAATCGGAATCCAGGGAACACCACGAGGAGGCCATTGCAATAGCAATGGGGTCGATATATGAATAAAGACCTACGAGTCGAGTTGCTTAAATACTTATCATTTAAGGTGCTGTTACATACTTTTGCACAAACTTATTATACTCTATGTACCTTTGGTACAGAGTATAATAAGAATAGGGGAGAGAGAGCGGATTGGCACGCGCCGCAGACAAAAAAAAACCTTTGCATTTGCCAGAGCTAGAGATGGGCTTACATCGAAAACTACGCGGGACTCCGGAGTGACCAGAATGACTTAACATCATCGTGATTGCTTGATATTATGTTAGAATTAAAGAACTAGACTATTTTTATATTATTTGCAATTTAAACAATCCTCGTCTTAGTAGTCAGATGGGTATCGGGCGATATATTTGTCCCGCGACCATCTCTAATTTCTCTCTCTCAATATTGTGTATGTGGGAAAGGGAAGGGGGAAAATGAGAGGATCCCAGATAGGTGCAAGAATCCAATTGGATCTTAAAAGCTAGCCATAGCTGTTAGGTTTTGTAAGGATTTCGTTGTTGGAATTACTCAGACAATATATTTGCAGGTTTAATTCATTTAAAAGGTGGAATTTTTGGCGGGGCGGGGTCATCACACCCACAACGATCCAATATGAATCGTTAAATAAAAATTTGTCCTAAAATATTGTTGGCTATCACTTTGCTGTGTAGTCGTTGCTCATATATACATACATCTACATACATATGTATGTGTTTTGCTGCTGCAGGAGCAGCCCAGATATATTGAATTTTCGTTTGCTCATATCTTTACTACCGTTCATCCGATCTTTACCATTCCTTTGGCAAATCGAACAAAAATTTTTATTAGAAAATATGTCTAGAAGGTTCAAACCTTCTATCTATAAAACTGTGGGAGATATAACGTTATTCGCAAATTGCGGGGGCGGGAGGGGGCGTGTCGCAAATTGAAAATAAACTTGATCTGCCTGCATGTATAAGAAGCATAAGTCCCATACATGTCAAACCTCTATCTCTTACCATCTCTGAGATCTGTGCGTTCATACGGACACACAGACGGACAGACGGACATGGCTATATCGACTCGGCTGTTGATGCTGATCAAGAATATATATACTTTGTGGGGTCGGAGAAGCTTCCTTCTGGCTGTTACATACTTTTGCGCAAACTTATTATACTCTATGTAACATTGGTACAGAGTATAATTATAAGACACCTTGTATTTTGAATATAATTTCCAAAATATATAAGCGTATTGCATAAATCGTCGCTTACTCATATTAAAACGATGTAGACAAACGATTCATCTCAAATATATTTATTGTTCCAACTGTTATAGTGTTTTTATTTAGCAAAATAAAAAATAAGTGGCATTTTCAACTTTATCAAAATGATAAGAAACTTTTAGTTTTAACACTTAGGGTCTATAGGAATGAAAAGAAATGTAAGCCATTTCAATAATTCGACCGAACACTCTTGTAAAAAAGCTTTTTGTGACCCGACTAGTATGAATTCGGGCATTGTCTTGCATGAAAATAAGGAGCTTCCCGGTTTTCATTTAAATAGGGGAGCAAACTATTTTCTAGGACTCGAATGTAGACTGCACTATTCATTCTGGAGCTCGTAAATTGCAAATCCAGCTTTCCAAACTTATTGAATGCTCCCCATACCATTGCTGACCCGCCACCAAAATTTCTTTTCGAGGGGCTCCTTTCTTAAATGACGCCAGTAATGACGAAATCCATCTGGACCATCTAGATTTACTTTTTTTCATCCGAAAAATTACATAAACAAAATAAAATTGATTAGAAATATGAAAAACTAACAATGCGACGTTAATTACCGAGGCCCAGTTTGTTAACAAGTTTTCTAGTGCAAATTCGATCCGAGCAGCTTTGTGGCGGGCTGTCAAATGAGGAATTTTTTTAAGTACACCTCTCACAATGTGATCAGATTTATTTAAGACTCTCCAGACCGTCATAGTGGACACATTTTTTGCGCTGAGTGCAGCAAGCTGGGCGCATGAGGCGGTTGAATTGCTCACTTTGTTAATAATGCGTCGCTTGCTATTTAACACTGGTTTTCGTCCAGTACTACGTTTTTTGCCGCATTCTGCAGGATTCTTCAACAAATTGGCAATAACTGTGCGACTGCGACCGATTTCACGTGATATTTGGCTTAAATTCAAGCCGGACTTTGAAAAGGCAAGAATTAAGCCCTTTTCTTTCTCGCAAAGCAGGTTGATCGACCCATTAAATTTCAAATTGCTTAAATTACAATCGGGAACAAAAAGAATTACAAGTGGAGTTGTTTTTAGAAGTCTGGCCTTAGATTTCGTTATGTGTCTTATAATTCTGATACAGCTGCAAGCTAGCAAATTTCTATGACTTGAACGCAAAATTAACGGCACTTTTCCAAGCAATGATAAAAGCCGCAACCAACGGTAAATTTTCATTGCGTATGTGTTTTTATTTCGTTCATCATATTTGTTTCTAATATATTCCAGTTCAGAAAGTTTTTGCGAGGGAGGAAACGCAAGTTTTAAAAGTCTCTTATAATTTCGATATGGACCTTAGCACTCTATACCCTTTTAATACTCTGTACCAGAGGTACACAGAGTATACTAATTTTGTGCAAAAGTATTTAACAGCCAGAAGGAAGCATCTCCGACCCCATAAAGTATATATATTCTTGGTCAGCATCAACAGTCGATCTAGCCATGTCCGTATGAACAAACAGATCTTAGAGATGGTAAGTGATAGAGGTTTGACATGTATGGGACATATGCTTCTTATACCTGCAGGCAGATCAAGTTTATTTTCAATTTTTGCCACGCCCCCTCCCGCCCCGCAAATTGAAAAAAACGTCATATCTCCCACAGTTTTATAGATAGAAGGTTCGTTCCTCCTGGACATATTGAGTAAACAAGATTATAAAAAGGAGCCAAATACATACTGATCATTCTATTTCGATGGTACAGAGTATCATATAGTCGGGCTCGACCTACTTTCTTACTTGTTACTCTTCGAGTAACGGGTATAATGATATTTACCCCATTTTTACTGGGAGTTGTATGGCAAAACGTTGCCTTCTGAGTACTTTCATCACCAATAGAAGATTGTGTAAAAGTTTCAAAATCCTGAGTCGATAATTTGGTCTCGAAGCAATCAACTCTTTGACTTCAAAGGTGTGCCAAACAAGGAGCTGAGGTGAGATCGCCTTTATTTTTTAAATTCTTAACTGAAGGATGGGTTCTTCTCCAGTTTTGCCTATGATTTCCGTCTTGCCGACATCATTGACTACCAACAGAAACCAGGTACATTTGTTCCGTGAATTTCGTATTGTGCTCCGTCTTTGTCTCACAGCAAAATGCCTTTGCATTTCAAAGTGAATTGTGTAGAAATATTATACCTACTGGAGTGGGTACATAGGTACACATGTATGTATCTATATCCCTCACTTTGCACTTTGGCCAACTCCCACTAACGTGCGCGCGCCCATTACGTTAGTATCTATGCGGCTTACAGGTATACACCCATACCTACCTACATATGTATGTACGTGCACGGGGGTCTAACTGTGTATGGGCGTTTTGGAGAGCATTCTCTTTGTATCTGCCAATGGGAAACAAATAAATTTCGCTATCTCACTCAAATCCGCCTTGTTCATCTCTGTGCATACATACGGACAAGCATGTGTACCACATATCCATACATACAAGTGAATTCGATTCCGCATATTCAGATGAGCACCCAAGAGGGGTCACTAATCGCATGCGGAAGCAAACTGATGATGCCTAACCTTTCCTAAGTCTCGCGGTGTTAAATTAAGAAGATGCAATCGCCCTGTGCACCACTGCCTTTGTCACCGGCCGGGGCTTACTCCATGTGCAGTGGCAAATCGCACCGGAAATGCATTTAAAAATTTGCCAGCAAATATTCTAATATTAATCAAACTGTGCTAACCTTGCCTGGCCCCGGCATGACAACGCAACGTCAACGGTTTTGGTATGACAACGCGAACGCGCACGAGGCCAGGATGGGGACTGGCATCATCGGGAGTGGGAATGAAGGCAGGGTGCGGTGCCTGCAGCCGCTGCGAAGAAGTTCTATTTTTGAAAGCGAAATTTATGAATGAAAACAGAAATTAATACGAGAGCTGCGCACACTTCGGCGCTACATTGACTCGAACTCGCAGCAAAACGCCTTCAAGTTGGAGATTCGTCCTCCATTCCGACTACGTTGGGAAAGTGCCTCCTCGGAACAATACGCATTCCTATATCCTATATATCTGTCATAAATATAGAAAGCATGCTCAGGCATACACGCCTGAGTATATGTGTGTATCAAAAATTTATGATCCGTCCATTTGGTTCTTGCGCATCGCCTACTCATGATGTGGGTGTTAGCTCGGAGTACGCGCATCGCGGGAAATCGCCGAACATCTCTCATTTAAATTGATCGCCCAGTTCATATTTTATACGCACGACAACAGCGAATGCTCAACACATCCATAAATGTCATAAAATTCATAAATATCTCCTGTAAAATGTCTATTGTCTATCTGGATCGGGGATTTTTAGAGGGCCATAAAACATAACGAGGGCGCACGGTGGGCGTATCCAGCTGATGAATTGTCTTTGCTGAATTCCGCAATCGGGAAAGCGCGTAGCGGATCCCAGTATGCGAGCCACTGTGTTTGGCCAGCGCGGCTGCTGCTGGTGCTGCTGCTGTGTGGGATTATGAGCGGAATATGTCGAGAAGATATTATTTTAAAATTAGAAACTGTCAGAAGCCTTTCAAAATCAAAGCAAGGGAAGCCCGAAATGCATTAGAAGCAGCAGCTGTAGCCGTGGCTGAGGCTGTGGCCGTGGCAAAAACAAAAGTGTAAGAGCCAAACGCAAAATGGCTAATTCTGTGTGATTTATGTTGGGGCAATGAAGATCTGAAGCGGGACACTCGCAATTGAGCGAGAGTGCGAAGGGAATCCTGAGCACGCCTTTCCTATCCGTCGACCAACACTTAGATAATGAACCGATTTCCAATCGAATTTGTCTGCCCGACTTCGGTATACCCGTTCCACGACGAAGAAGTGTATACCTATTAACATCAAGGCTGGAAGCCCATCCAGAACCGAACCCTACAGAACCAGTTGGCAGTTCAGATAACTCGGGACCCTTTACTGAACCTGCTTCGGTTCTGGATGGTAATTTTTATACTCTGTTCCAGAGGTACACAGAGTATATTAAGTTTGTGCAAAAGTGTCCGTCTATCCGTCCGTCTATCTGTCTGTCCGTCTTTACGTATGAACAAACAGATCTCAGAGATAGTAAGAGACTGAGGTTTGAAATGTATGGAACATATGTGGCTCAGCGGTTAGTGTGCGCGACTGCTGAGCTGGTCTGGGTTCGATCCCGCCTCGGAACATCTAATGAAAAAGTTTTTTTCTTTGAATAAAACTTTACACCCGGCCACACCTCTTGCTGTTGGCGCCAGCATTGCAGTAATTAGCCATGAAAAGCCTCTCAAAAACTGCCGTTTCGGCGTTAAACTGTGGCCCCTTTCTCTTGTGCTAAAATTAGAAGCGCACAAGCCAAGAGATTGAGAGGCTCGGCTTTGGCCCCTCCGGGGCTGTTGTCATCTTGTCAAGCCGTTTCTTACTATTTTTCTAATACTTGCAGGCAGAAAAATTTTATTTTAAATTTTGGCCACGCCCCCTCCTGCCCCCGCAATATCGAAAAAACGTCATATCTCCCATAGTATTTTAGATAGAACATTCGAATCTTCTGGATCGATTCGCCGAACGAGTTTTAAAGATCGGATGAACGATATTCGAGTTACAAAAGAAAAACAAACAATTATGGGCAGCACCAGTCGCAACGGTGATGGGCAGCACTTCACAGGTACAGAGTATGTTATAGTCGGGCTTGACGGACTTTCTTTCTTGTTTGTTCTTTATTTAAGAAAGAAGCGCATCTTAATTTGTTATATTATGAATTCGAGAAGGAAAATTAAGCAAGAATCGTTTTTAATGTGAAACTAACCCTCAAAAAAGAATCAAGAACTTTCTACTTGAATTTAGTACAATCGGTGACAATAGAAAGAAAACTTACGAAAGTAGTAGTAGTAGTAGTTTTTATTTTTGTAACGAAAAATAAATTAAAATTATATGAACAATGGTAGGATGTACAAAATAAAAAATAAGAACTAAATGCATTAAGTTATGGCGACTTGTTTTAAAAAACCGTCTGTCGCGCACCTCCTCGCAACCTCCACACGAAGCCTAATACACCTGGCTGCCCGGGTCGTCCCCAGATACCAGATCGTTCAGCCATGCGTTTTGGGTTTAAGTTGAGTGCTAACATGATTTTCATATATCATATATAAAGAATTTACAGTATAAATATAATTTAATTTTTAAAATAATCCATTCAAGATTCTATTTCTATAAGCTAAGGCTCTAATTACATTACTCTGTAGCTTATTCCAGACCGCGCCGTTGAGGAAGTCAACTATTTCGTGTGGTCGTAGGGTACATTTTCCGAAAATTGAAAGCCGGAGTTCTCGTAGAAAATGGGGCAAGTTCCTATGAAATGAATGACATTTTCAAGCTCTCTCAAGTTGCACAGAGGGCAGTTTGTTTCACTCCTTGTTACATTTGGTATGAAATTCAATTTCAATATTTCACCTCTGGCCATAAAAATGTTTCGTATTCCTTCAATGGAAACCTCATCAGAGAAATAGTTATTCTCACCCAGATCGTAATGGAGCTGCCTATAGATCAGTCGCTCTGAGCTTCTCTGGGATTCTTCAACAAATTGGATCCTATATGCTGCCTGCATTTTAATGGTGTGTTTCTAGCCAAGTTTTCCAAGTCGCGGTATCTTCCAAATTCAGTGCACTCCGTACTCCGCGGCTAATTGTCCCACTCTCTGAAGCATTGCAGACGATCTTTTAACAAATATTCTGCTAAGATCCTAGGTACCCTTCTTTCCTCCATATTTATGACTTCTTGCATGTAGTCGAAATGCAGATTAACTGTATAGAGATGCAGAGGCGATAGTCCCGTCTCCAGATATAACATTCTGTTCGGCGTGTACTGTGGCAGACGAAAAATTTTCTTAAGACGAAAAATTTTCTTACGAAAGTACTTTACTCAAGTTAAAAATTCTTATTTCTAGTACAATTTTTTCAATCCCAATATCCTTTCGGGATATATTTAGCAGGGCTGCAAACCGGTTCGGAGGTGAACTACTCCGAAGTCGTAAACTCCGGGAGCTAACAATTTTTTCCCGGCCGAGCCTGAACCTGAACAGGAGCAAAAAGTATTACAAAAGGTTTGGGCTCAAAAAAAAATTGTACCTTTAACTTAGAATTCGGTTGCCAATGACTTTTTACAAGGATTAATCAAATATTCACACACTTCGATTGGAAAATCTTAACAAAGCACTACTTGACTGCGCAAAGCGTTGGAATTTGACTCACAAAATGTTTAATCGATTGCTAAATTTTAAAGAATTCTGTATCAAAAGCTTTGCAAATATAAAAGAATTACACTTAAAGTAATTAGATTGGGATTCGGTTGAACAATTTGCCAGCGATTTCTACTCTTCTGCAAAATACAGTCTAGTTGACACAGCCCCAAGGCTTGTCACGTTGACACAGCCCCAAAGGGCCAAAGCCGAGCTTCTCTCAATCTCTTGGCTTGTGCGCTTCTAATTTTCGCACAAGAGAAAAGGACCTACAGTTTAACGCCGAATCCGAACGGCAGCTTGAGAAGCTTTTCATGGCTAATTACTACAAAGCTGGCGCCAACAGCAGAGAGGGGTGACCGGGTGTAAAGTTTATTCAAAGATAAAACTTTTTCATTAGATGTTCCGAGGCGGGATCGAACCCACGACCTTTTGCACAGCGGTCGCGCACAATAGCCGCTGAGCCACCCGCAAAATACGGTAATACCTTAATCAGTTTGGGAAAAAAATTTTTTCATCCCAATTCTAACAATATTAATTCTAACTAAACTAAAATAAACTAGGGACAATCCAATTCCAATTTTATCTATTAACAAAACACAGAAATATTTGAGATATTGAGATACATTTTATTGCAAGCTTAACATTTTATGAATGAAATTTGATTTCGGTCATATGACCACCACAAGCCCTTTTACAGCGGTCGATTCCTTGGACCCAATTTTCCAATTTCGCGTTGCTGGCTTGTTGACAGATCAGTGACTTGATAAAGCCCCATAAAAACAAAACCAGTGGCGTAAGACCGCATAAACGGGGCGGCCATTCGACCGGACCATTTCTCGAGATAAAACTTTCACCAAAATTGGTTTTCAATAAATCGATTGTGACGCGTGCTGCATGGTTAGTAGCTTCTTCTTGCTGAAACCACAAATCGTTGTTGTCAAGCTCATCCAATTCTGGCCAAAAATATTCTTCCAACATAACACAATAGCGATTAAACTCTTTATTTTCTTCAAGCTTTGCCAGAGCCCAGTTGGAAAGCTTTCGGTGTTTCAAATGATCAGGTGGCTTTAGTTCTTAAGTCAATTTGATCTTGTAAGCTTGTAGGCCCGGATCTTTTCGTAAACTACGCCATGGAATCGACACTTACGGCTGCTAAACTTTCTTCGGTTCGAGCGGTACGACGTCTTTTTGGCACCGGAACTTCCAATAGTGCAAATGTAGACTCGAATTTATCCACGATAGCACGTACAGCCTGTATTACTGGAGTGAGCGCTCTTTCAGTTGCGACCACCGACTCAGAATTTCGGTATTAATTTTCGATAATTTCCAAGCGTTGCGTTAAAATGTTGGCCTTAACTTACTTTTTTAACATTGTCAGTAACAAAAATACTAAATGGACAACCCTTCAGATTGCAGAATTGAATAATCATCAAAAGGAATAAATGGATAAAAGCATAAATGATTCTATAGCATGTTTAAATTTTTATGAAAATGAAATGGAATCTTTAGCTTAGGAGCTCCAAAATAATGGAAAATTGATTTTTTTTTACGGAATTTACGGACTGTCTCAAAATTCGAATGGCTTAAAGTTTTGGGAAAACTTTTGTATTAAAACTTTGTTGCATTAGATGTTCCCGTTCAACCAATGAGAAAGTATAGATACAAAATAATTGAAACACATATTAATGATGAACTTTAACTAAGCGTCAATATTATATTGAAATCATCATGACTTAACTTCTATAAAAAAAATGCTGAATTTTATTTCAATTTACAAAAATGTTTTGTAAGTTTGCGAAAAATAATAATGACTGAACACTGGTACGAACCTGAACCTGAGTTCAGGGACCCTCCGAACCCGCTCCATGAATCCGGACCAAATAAATTTCTCGGGTTCGATCCCTGGAGTGAGCCCCCTCTCGATTTTTAGGAGGTTTGCAGACCTGATATAAAGTACCATTGAGATCCATTTTGTAATATCTTTTTATACCCTTGCAGAGAGTATTATAAAGTTGTTTGAATGTTTGTAACGCATTGAAGGAAGCATCTCCGACCACATAAAATATATATATTCTTAATCAGCACGACGAGCTGAATTGATTTAGCCCTGTCCGAACGTCCGTCTGTCCTTCTGTCCGTCTGTCTGTTTCTATGCTATCACCTCCGTCAGTTTAAAAGCTATCTTCACCAAACTTTACACGAAGCCTTTTGGTACAAATACGCTGCACATTTGTCGGAACCGGCCGGATCGGATGACTATAGCATATAGCTGTCATAGAAACGATCTGTCGAAAAACTAGTTTTGGTGAGAAATCCTTTTTTGTTTTCAATAGAAACGCCTCCAAAATTCAAACTATTTTCAATTCACCAAATTTACGGACATCTATAGTATAGCTGTCATAGAAAAGTAGAGTCTGAAAAGTAGTCTTAGTTAGAAAAACTTTTTTGTTTTCAATGGAAATGCCCTCAAAACTAACATGTATTTGTTTTATATGCTCCCACACAATTCTACAAATTTAGGACAAAATTGGAGGACTATAGCTAATAGCTCGAATAGGAACGATCGGTCGAAAAACCAGTTGTTGTGAGAAAAACTTTTTATTTTCAATAGCAGTGTCCCTTACGTTGGCATATATTTATTTTATATACTTTTACACAATTCTACAAAGTTGTCAAAGGAATAGTCCATTTGACTAATGTTTGACTCATCAAATTGCTTGGTTAATTTGACGCGTCCATCTAAACAAAAAGGATAGCCGATCATGTATCTCCGATTAGCCCCAATTCACTAAAAATCAAAGTGAAATGAGGTAACCATCTGAGAAGTTATTAACCGAATCCTTAGCGTAACTTTTTAAAACGAAAAACGCTTTTGATTTTGTGTATCGAGAAACTGAATCAATTCTGTTTCCGAAAAGTTGCAGTGGAAGTGAAATTGAGAACATGCCTGATTATTTCAAAGTGTTGACAAACCGGAAAGTTGTTCCAGTATATGGGCACCGACGCTAAGACAACATTGTTCCGGTTGAAGAGGTCTACGGATCCAAACCAAACACACGGAAAATTTGCTTGGCGTTCGCTCGCAGCGCACTGAGACTGTCACTGAGGCAGCCAATTGAGTTTTTAATTTAAGACAGACTATCGGTCTATTGATGACTGTCGCATAAATCTCCGTCGGTGACGAGGGGGGGAAGCATTAACGCATTTACCTTATTCCTTCCATCAACTAGGGGACAGACGCACGAGTCGAGCACGAGCTGCACGCTTCGCTTACTTATCATACACATGTCAGACCTATTCTCATTCTACTCCCACCCCTTCCTCTTCCACAGCGACTCACCCTTCCGTTTCCAAACAATAAAACATAAAAGCGGGGGCGAGGGCGGGGAAAGGCACTTGATATTTATAAGGCGTCTTAATGAAGTGAGAAATGTTTTCATATGGCCCCAACTGAGAATCAGAATCAGTGCCGCGTCCATTCTTACCCGTTCGCCGCCTTTAGTGTCGATGACGATCCTATCAAAGAGAGCCAGGCGGAGGCAAAGGCGTCGCAGTAGTTGCCTATTCTTAGAACCCGTGCACTCCACAGCTCCACAAAAGTCACACAATAACAACGCCACTAAGTGGTACACACTATGGGCACGAGCCAAGTGTGTCCAAGTCCCAAGTGGCGCATTATTGGAGAGGGTGTGTGTGGGAACGCTGGTGTTGACGGCTTCGGAAAATCGATTCAACAAAGTATTCATCACAATTTCGCCGGGATCCGTTCACTGAGCTGAACGGAGAAATAAGAAAGTCGATCCAGCAGAAGCTAATTCTCTAACCGATTCTTCCTTTGACCGCCAGTTGATATAAAAGTCTACAAACGACAGTCGGATGGATGTTTTCCCGGCCATTTGAGAATATATATATACTGTTCAGTGTCGGAGATGCTTCCTTTCCTGAATTCCAAACACCAGAAATCTATACGCATTCGTGCAATAGCAAAGCTCTAACTACAATAGATCGCATTATTCGATGTGTAACAGACCCAACGGCGCAAGAATTGTATTAACTGTGGTAAGAAAAGTCTCTCTTAGTCATAAAACAGTTAGAAGCCAGAGACAAATTTATGCAAGAACAGTGAATCGTTTCAGACTCGACATTAGCTTCACTTTCTCGTTATATCCTTGCTGAGGAATGTTTGTAACGCATAGAAGAAAGCATCTCCGACCACATAAAGTATACATATTCTTGAATAGCATGACAAGCTGAGTTGACTTAGTCCTGTCCGTCTGTCTGTTTCGATGCTATCTCCACCATCAGTTTGAAATCTATGTTCAGAAAACTTTGCACGAAGTCTTTAAGTACAAATACGCTTCACATTTGTCGGAACCGGCTGGATTCGATGACTATAGCATACAGCTGCCATAAGAAACTTCAATCGAAAAAACCGTTTCAATTCTAAACAAGAAAAAAAGTCGGTCAAGCCCAACTATAACATACTCTGTACCTGTAAAGTGCTGCCCATCACCGTTGCGACCGGTGCTGCCCATATTTGTTTGTTTTCCTTATCATTCCGATCTTTATCATTCTCTTGCGGATCGATAAATAATCCTTATTACCAATATCCGAAGGTATGAACCTTCCACATAGTCTGTGGGAGGTATGGCGTGCAAATGAAATAAACTTGATCTGCCTGCAGTATAAAAGTTTTTGGTCCCTTACATGTCAAAACTTATCTCTTACATCTCTGAGATCTGTTCTTTACAACGGACGGACAGGAACAATCGACTCGGCTGTTGAAACTGATCAGAAAATATCTTATGGGTCGCAGATGCTTCCTTCGCCTGTTACTTACTTTTGCACAAACTTATACCTGTGTACCTCTACAGAGTATCAAAAGTACTGCTAAGATATACAAACTTCGACCGAGCCGAAGATAACTTTCCGTTTTTTTACAAGTTTTATAGTCACCCCGACAATTTTAATTTGGCTGAAGCGTTATACACACTATACTATAAGGGATAATCACGAATCACTTTTGATTAAGTTCTCATTCAAAATTTGGACCTAGGTAAGGTAAAAGGTACTTAAGCTTGAAAGTACCTTTAACAATTTACCCAGGTACTCTCTAACTCGGCTTATAAATATTCATTCCGAGCTTTGTTCTAGAAAACATCCCCAGACTCTCTTCCACACAGACCTGCTCGAGCTTGAGCGGTCGTACACCCAAGTCATAAATGTCATGAAAACCAAAATTTGATCGGCAGCGCACATTTCTCATTCCTTGACCCACCCCTCTTCATTCTCCCATTCCATCCCCAGAGCCGAATTTGCAACTGTTCCAGTCCGCGTCCGTGTAAGGGGTTGCCAAATGTTGTCGAGCTGCTGCTGCCGCTCTCCACTCCATGGTGGAGTGGCACCGGCAGCACGTCCGGCGACGCCTGGCCTACATAATTGCAATTATTGGCGAATGGTTTTTAAAGCCCTTGGATAATAACTTGATTTGCTGGCGGTGGCAATGCGACACATGCCGGCGCAATGAGCAAAGTTTTGATGACTTGACGGCAACAGAAAAAACAAGGATTAGGGCGTACGTCAAGACCAAGTGGCCTAGCCTAGCTAATTAGCTCTGTTCAGCTAGCCCACCCATCGCACGAGGCGTTGCGTCAATTGCGTGCGATTCGGTGGCTGGAGGAGAGGTGGATGAGTGAGAGTGTCATCCTTTGCGCAGTTAATGACTCCTAAAATGGCAAATAAATCTGTGGTAAAGTGCCTAAGTGCTATCGAGCGCATGTACACACGCACCCCCGCACACACACACATTGACCGCAAATAGGCTGAACAATGTGGCAATGACATGCACATCGCACCTACCTATTTAAGGGTGTCGTGTAGTATACCAAGTCCTGGTGAGTTTGTGATAGTCCTTAATCTATGCTGCACTGGCCATAGGCGTTTAAAATGTTTGCCCAAAAGGCAGTAGAAAGGGCACCTCCTCGAATGGTTTCATTTAGAAGGCAGTCCAGTCACAAGGAGAAATGTTAGTTAATTAGCTGGTAGTAAATTCAGAGAACGAACAACTTCCAAAACATAAACATTGATTTATTTAGAAAATAACCTCTTCTAGATTAAGTTGTTATTTATGAAAAATTAGCCTACGGCCCATGTGTATCAACTTTTCCAGATAATAATAATAATATTCATTTAATAACTAGAAAGAAAGTCGGTCAAGCCCGACTATAGTATACTCTGTACCTGCGAAGTGCTGCCCATCACCGATGCGACCGGTGCTGCCCATAATTGTTTCTTTTCCTTATAACTCGACATCCGTTCATTCAAATTATGTCCAATAGCTTCGAACCTTCACTTGCAGTTTTTACTGGCTCGAGGTCTTGCTATGCTATTGACATAGCTTTAAACAGAGGCACACAACACCACAAAGGAGGCATCAGGTTGATCGGACGACGTTTCATGAGGGACCAACCTCACTCATCAGCGGTCTTGAGCCTGAAATGTCTGTCCAAACAGCAGTCTCTCCATGTCCGCGACTGTAAAACTGTTTGGGAATTCTAAAGGCAGCCTGCGCGCAAAACACCGAAAAGACAGCCTAAGACAGCCATTCCCCTTTGTAAGTGTGTGGCCTCCGTTTTGGACTTTGGACTCAGTGGGCAACCAACGGCCGCCACTCTGGAGCAAAGACCAAAAATGTTTGTATATACAAACAGGAGTTTTTTGTTGTTTTAAATGAAACTATTTCTATTAAGTTTCGAACAACAACGCAGTGCCAAGCGTTTTAGTATTTTTATGACTGTTTAACGACCTTCTATCTATAAAACTGACGGAGAAATGACGTTTTTGCTAAATTGCGGTGGCGGGAGGGGGCGTGGCAAAAATTGAAAATAGACTTGATCTGCCTGCAAGTAAAAGAAGTTTTTCTCCCATACAAGTCGAACATCAATCTCTTACGATCTCTGAGATCAGTGCGTTCATACGGACAGTAGGACATGGCTATATCGATTAGGCAGTTGATACTGATCAAGAATATATATTCTTTATAGGGTCGAAGATGCTTCCTTCTGGCTGTTACATACTTTTGCACCAACTAAATATACTTTGTGTACCTCTGGTACAGAGTATAACAAGCAAGGGACCTGTAGTCGAGTGCCCCAACTGCAAAATACCTCGTTCCCTTGACTTCTTGTTTTCTCATACACATACACCCAGGCATGCAAACAAACAATGCAAGACTTCCCTCTCTCCTACAAGCAAAATAGATTCGTATATAACTTCGGTGTTTTTGTCCGATCTTATTGTAGTTTTCAGAATAGATAGATATTATTGGGCCTTTCTTGATATGTAAAAATTCTCCAGGGTCTACCTTAAAAATTGTGGCTCTGACAGTTTTTTGCGCTTAAAACAAATCTGAAACAAACTCGATAAGCGTATGGTATATACCTACCTCCATGCAAAAATTTGTGACTACCTTTTATAGTGTCTGCGATGGAAAGGAATTAATCGACTCGGCTGATGATGCTGATCAAGAATATATATATACTTTATAGGGTCGGAAATGTTTCTTTCAACCTGTTACATACTTTTGCACAACTTCATGATCCCCTTTTCCCATTTTTAATGGAAACAGGGTATAAAAATAGAGGAAAGTTATACCCTTGCAGCTTTATATATGCTATAGTCATCCGATTTTTACAAAACTTTTTAGAATAAAGTAAAGGAATATAAAATAAGACTAAGACTACTTCCAGACTCTACTTTTCTATGACAGCTATACTATATAGATGTCCGACTTCGACCAAACTTAGTGGAATCATAAGAAAGCATAGCAAACTAAGAAATAGAGGCGTTCCCATTAAAAACAAAAAAGTTTTTCTCCTAATTGTTTTTTTTCGACCTTGCGAAAACTGTCAGCGTATTTGTACCAAAAGTCCAAGTTTTGGGATAGCTTTCAAACTGACGAGGAGATAGCATAGACGGCAGACGGACGGACGGACAGACGGACAGGGCTAAATCAACCCAGTTCGTCGCGCTGATCAAGAATATATATACTTTATGTGCTTCCTTCTATGCTATTATGATTCCTTCTATGCGTTACAAACATCCGGACAATTTTATAATACCCTCTGCATGGGTATAATTAGAAAGTTGGTCAAGCCCGACTCTTATATACTCTGTATCTGTGAAGTGCTGCCCATCACCGTTGCGACCGGTGCTGCCCATAATTGTTTGTTTTCCTTATAACTCGACAACCGTTCATCCGATCTTTACAATTCCTTTGGCGAATCGATAAAGAATCCCGATTACTAAATATGTCCAGAAGAAACCTTTTATCTATAAAACTGTGGGAGATATGACGATTTTTCGATATTACGTGGGCGGGAGGGGGCGTGGCCAAAATTGAAAATAATCTTGACCTGCCTGCAAGTATAAGAATTTTTTCTCCCATACATGTCGAACCTCCATCTCCTACCATCTGTGAGATGTGTTTGCTCATACGGACAGACGGACATGTTTGCACAACTTATTATACTCTGTATACCTCTGGAACAGAGTGCAGAGGGTATTATAAAATTGTCCGGATTTTTGTAACGCATTGAAGGAAGCATCTCCGACCTCATAAAGTATATATATTCCTGATCAGCGTGACGAGCTGAGTTGATTTAGCCGTGTCCGTCTGTCCTTCCATCTGTCCGTTTGTTTCAATGCTATCTCCTCCGTCAGTCTTAAAGCTACCTTGACCAAACTTTGCACGAAGTCTTTTAGTACAAATACGCTGCACATTTGTCGGAACCGGCCGGTTCGGATGACTATAGCATATAACTGTCATAGAAACGATACTACGAAAAACTAGTTTTAGTGAGAAAAACTTTTTTGTATTTAATGGTAACGTCCTTATCTTTGGCATACACTTATTTTACATAATTTTATACAATTCTATAAAGTTTTGTCAAAAACGGGTGAATTTATCATATATCTGCATGATATCTTCAGAAGCGTTAAGCAGTGCAACAGCAAGCAGGCCTTGATGGAAATGTTTTTTTTTTCTGGTTATTGCAAATTCGTTCCATTCGTCGTGATCTCATGTAAAGTCCTTGCTAATGTCGAGTTCAAATGAACAAAGAGTTGTGCTTTCTTCTCGAGAAGGTATAGCACAGTTGTTGCAACGATGATGAATATATGTAAATATAGAAGAGCTGCGTTTCACCTGGCATCAAAGTTAGTTTGAGTGGAAAAATTGTTTTATTTTTCAACATAAAAGGTTCTGTTAGGTACTTGGAAATTCCTGATAAGCTAATATATATCCAGCCGAAAAAAACACTTAAACCAATCACTTTCAAGGGTATAAAAACTTCTTCGCAGCCGATGATAGTTTCGCCTTCTATTTCTTCTTCCCATTCCCTTTGCTGCGCACACTGAGATATTTTGTCAAAAAATTTTGACTTTTTATAAATTATTTCTTGGGGAAATCATAAATGTTATATTTAGACATGAACAAAATTTATAGTGACATGTTCTGAGGCAGAGTGCGCGGCGCACGGAAATCAAAATCGAAGTCGTGGTCGTTGTCATTGGCATTAAGGGTGTCAACGTGCTGCCGGGTTTCGTGACACGAATAGAGTTGTGCTGCAGAATTCCGAATACAAGTTGAGCATTTGAGTTAACCATCCTTCGAAGTAGAGTAAAAAGACTAACCCTTGACCTCAATTTGTACGTCCCTTGAAATAGACAAAAGTCGAACTTCGTACCAAACCAGTGACCTTACAATAATGATACATCGATTAATTTCATCGACTAATTCGATGATGCTTTAGCGGAATGCTTAAGTTTGAAAGTGTATATATCAGGCAGATTAGTGGAATCACCTCGGGCTTAGATTTATAAGACACGCTAAAACTGCGAGTTAAATTAAATAAGAAAACTATAATAAGAAAAATAGTCAAGAACTTTGTACTTGAGTTAAGTACAAACCGTGTCAATAGTACTGTTCGTTCGCAAATACTTTGAGATAATATAAATTGATTACACTTTGAACCATTTTAAAACTTTTTTGATCATCAAATAACTACAAAATATTCCTGGTTGGAGTATATCAAGTACTAAAGTTAACCTCAATACATTCTTTCAACAAACTTAGAGCACATCAAATTTGTCTTTGAAAGGACAGAAACCTTAAATCAAAGAAGGCCTGAAAAATACAAAGACCAAGATGCAATTACTGTAGGTCAGAAAGTGTTGGAACCATTTGGGAATTAAAAGCACAGATTCGCTTAAAAACAAGAATCAACGTCGGTCAATAATAATGCGCTTTTCCGTGGCAAACTTTTTGGAGGTAGCTTTATAGGCATATTTTGTACTTGAATTAAGAACTTTATAGGCACATTTTGTACTTGCACTTCTCATTCTCTCTAGCTTGTGTGCGACGACGAGGCAATTTTTAATGGCTAGGTCGACGGTTATAGCTAAAATTGGCAAAGATTAATATAAAATAGCTTAAAAGAATAGCTTAGAAAACTATTTGGCCAGTTCCTGTTTCCGATTTCGATCAGATCATGCGTAATCGGTAGCTGTTCCGGTTTCCAATAAACGATCAAGTTATTCGGTTTCAAAAGTTTTGAAAAGTAAATGGCAATTTTCCTGGCAATGGTGATTCTTTTCATCTTGCAAGTATTTTTAGTTCAACATGGCGAGCGAACATTTTAATTTAAAATCAGAAAGCATTAACGATTGAAGTGAAACTGAGCGGCTCCGATCGAAATTGTCAAGGCTGCCCTATAGCTGAGTTAAAATTCGATAACGATTCGAACATTCAGTCGAAAAGACAATCGATTTATATTTTAGTCGCAAACGGGAACACCAAAATGAAAGCGATTCGGAATTGCGATCGTTTTTACCCGTTTTTCCACTCTGAAATGGGCTAACTGAAGATTGTTTTGGTGCTCTCTGTCGTTACAAAAGTCCCTAAAGACTTATAATTTAGCATTTGTTGATGAGTAAAATTTATTCGCTTTTGGAAGCGAGATCTAACATTTTCCACATGCTTGTTTGTACCATTATGGGCTTCTATGACTTCTAATTGAGCATTTGTTGGTGATTTTCAGATTTTTAGATTTTTATTAATTTTTAATGTAGTCCTTAAACTCTAAAATGTTCCTCCAGGTATCTCGAATGGTTTTCTTCCTTATATTCAAGGCATTTTTTCCCCATTTTAAGGTTTCGAACGAGCCATGCAGAAACGAAAACAAATGTTCCTTTTTCCAAAAACCTACTGAGTTATTCGGCTTTTAACTTTACTTTATGAAACTTACACTAAATTAAAAAAAAAAAACTACAATTTTCACACTAAAAAAAGGAATTAAACGACAAACGACAGCTGGCCGGACACGTCCAGTAAAAGAATCGTCTTCTTTAACAACACAAAGCCCTCCGATCTTCAAGTACGAATACATACGCTCCCTTAACTTAACTATGCACATTTAACTACCTGGCAGCTAGCACTCTAATGTAATTAGATTTTTTATTATATAAGCTATCTAATGTAATAAATAAAAACAAGAAAGCAAGTCGGTCAAGCCCGACTTTAACATACTCTGTACCTGTGAAGTGCTGCCCATCACCGTTGCGACCGGTGCTGCCCATAATTGTTTGTTTTCCTTATAACTCGACAACCGCTCATCCGATCACTTTTCCGATTACTTTGGAGGATCGATAAATAATCCTGATTACTAAATATGTCCAGAAGGAACGAACCTTCTATCTATAAAACTGTGGGAGATATTACGTTTTTTCCAATTTGCGGGGGCGGGAGGGGGCGTGGCCAAAATTGAAAATAAACTTGATCTGCCTGCAAGTATAAGAAGCATAAGTCCCATACATGTCAAACCTCTATCTCTTACCATCGACTCGGCTGTTGATGCTGATCAAGAATATACATACTTTTTGGTGTCGGAGATGCTTCCTTCTGGCTGTTACATACTTTTGCACAAACTTATTATACTCTATGTACCTTTGGTACAGAGTATAATAATAGGGGAAAGTCAACTTCGGCTCGGCCGAAGTTTTTGTATACCCTTGCAGCTTCTATTGAAAACAAAAAAGATTTTTTAACTAAGACTACTTTTTGGACCTTACTTTTCTATGGGATCTATACTATATAGAAGTCTGATTTCGACCAAACTTGGAGAAATCATGGAAAAGCATAATACACTGTTAATTACGAAATTTGGAGGCGATCCCATTTAAAACAAAAAAGTTTTTCTCACTAGAACTTCTTTTTCGACCGATCATTCATACTGCAGCTATATGCTATAATCATCCGATTTTGATAAAACTTTGTAGAAATGTGATAAAGTATATAAAATAAGAATATGCCAATAAAAGGACGTTTTAATTAAAAACAAAAATGTTTTCCTCACTAGAACTAGTTTTTCGACCGATCGTTCCTATGGCAGCTATATGCTATAGTCATCCGATTTCGACCAAACTTAGTGAAATCATGGGAAGGATAGTAAACTAAGAAAAACGTACTTTGGAGGCGTTTCCATTAAAAACAAAAAGTTTTTCTCACTAAAACTAGTTTTTCGTCCGGTCGTTTCTATGACAGCTATATGCTAAAGTCATCCGATCCGGCCGGTTCCGACAAATGTGCAGCGAATTTCTACCAAAAGACGTTGTGCAAAGTTTGGTGAGGATAGCTTTAAAACTGACGGAGGACATTGCATAGAAACAGACTGACGGACAGACGGACGGACGGACGGACGGACAAGGTCAAATGAACTCAGCTCGTCATCCTGCTCAAGAATATATATATATACTTTGTGTGGTCGGAGATGCTTCCTTCAATGCGTTACAAACATCCGCACATTTTTATAATAAAAAGGGTCAAATCTCCCAGAGTTTTATAGGTATATGGTTCATACCTGCTGAACATTTTAAGCAATCAAAATTGTTTATCGATTTGCCAAGAAACGGTAAAGATCGGATAACCGATAGTTGAGTTATAAGGAAAACAAAAAATTTTGTGAGCAGCACCGGCCGCAATGGCGATGGGCAGCACTTCACACACCTTAACACAAACTTTTATAGTTTTAAATATCGTAGCAAGTCTTTTCTAATCATTTTAAATTAAAAATTTCACAAAAATAAATTTTGCCTGCCTTAATTTGTCATATACCCCTCTGCGCGCTGGTTTAAAATGTAACCCAACCAATCGGAGTTCCCGAGCCCTTTTTACCTACGTATGGTGGGGCTTTTCGTGCTCGTTTAATTAAAGAGCCCCCTCTAGTCTCACCTCTAGCTCTAGCACTCCTCGCTCCCACACCATGCAGCACAGCTGACAGATTACAATTTAAACACGTGGATTAGGTTGGGGGCAGCCCGTAGATTAGGAAGAAAAACAGAAACGATTTTTGGGCAATTAATTATGACATCGTGATGCATTTTGGCGGCCACACGCCCGAGTCTCCATTTCAGGAGTTTCTAGTACAGTTGGGCACTATCGGATGAGAAAGAACTGTAAAGACTTTGCCACTCCACTCCGCACCTGTTGTACACAGCCGCTCCGCATCCTTAGACACCCTCCGCTTGCGGCGGTGATATTTGTGTGGGGGTGAAGAAGGGTGGGCTTTGCTCAATGGCCTCTAAATTTGCTTTGCCGGCAAAAGTTTTCGATTTGTGCCGTCCCATGTAGGAATTATTAGACATTTATTGTTGTGCGCTGTGGTAATGGATGAAGATGGATGATGGCGATTGATGATCGTTATTATCCATATCATTGACGGGGTGGCCGTGCATACATACGTGTTGACATGGCCCGGCCGGGAACTCGAACTCGGATTCGGATTCGGGCTGCTCCTCATTTGAGACCCCATTGTTTGTGGAACAAAGCCGACTGCTTCAATGCGACGGCATTGACGCTACTTTGGCAACAAAACATCGACAATGAGCTTCTAATTTGAATGCTATTTTGTCCTTTGTTGTCACAGATTTAATCATCTCCTTCTGGGCGGGTGGGGGACTGGCTGGCTGGCGCTTTTCCCATCATTAGAGCAGCCATTGTTTTCGAATATGAATGAGCAGCAGCTCCATTCACCCACCCACCCACAGTTCGAGGGCGTGCAGGGTGGTGGGACCGATGTGTGATCGAAAGTGTTCCAAGGCAACGCTAGATCCCTGACACGATTCCGCCCCAAGCTGACCAAGTTGCCGGACTCTTGTCGTCTTTGTTTTCGGCGTCCTGTGGCAACTGGATTATGTATGCAGTGCCTCCCCAAACATATTATACAAATTATGTTTTCAATTCAAATTTCAATTTCCCCAATTTGTGTTTGAATTTCCTGGACGACATGTGGAACAGCCGTGCGTGTCCCGCTCCCGTTCCCGCACTCGTCTCGGCCGCGTCAGCGTCAGTGCGAACGTGAAATAACTCATAATTGAATTGACGCTGACGCCGACGCAGGATGCAGCGTGCTAACAGAGCACTGGGGAGAGTTGCGAAAAGCCAAGCAAAGAAAGAAAAACAATTACCTTGAGCACGCTGGGCGGTCCGGTACAGAAAACCCTCGCCGGCGGAGAAGCGACCTCCAGCTCACATGTCGCGACTTTTGCCAAAGCCAAGACCTTTGCACTTGACATTGGCCGCGCGGGTGGGCCTAGGCCAAGGGCTGTTTTGGAGTGGGGCATCATAATTAGAATAAAGGCAAAGTCGAGTGGCAGGGCCGCGGAAGCGGTGCCGTGCACTGCATCGTTCGTTCCAACCCTGGCAATTGAATTCAATTACTTGTTGTAATCCCACGCTGGACACTCAATGGCTTGCACGTGCTGCCAAAGCCATTGTCGCATTTCTTCTCGCAAGCCTTTCGCTCTCGAGAGAAGCGCTGTGAAATTTGAATTAATTTGTGCGCTTTTTGGTTCGTCACCACGAACCGCAGAACATCGAGGCCAGTTTCGATCGCTTGACACAGCCCCAAAGGGCCAAAGCCGAGCTTCTCTCAATCTTTTGGCTAGTGCGCTTCTAATTTTCGCACAAGAGAAAGGGACCTACAGCTTAACGCCGGCTAATTACTACAAAGCTGGCGCCAACAGCAGTGAGGGGTGACCGATGAACTGTTATATTATGTTTGTTTTTGTGCAGAAAACCAAACGCTCGCAAACGATATCGCAAGCGAGCGAATTGCGTGAGTTAACCCGGCAAAACTCTCGCATACGGGTCGGGAAATGATAGTAAAGTGATTCATGTGTCGTTCAGTTTGTGGCAGAGAAAGTATCATTTACGATAGTCGCAAGCAATGCGGTTAGCGAGCGTTTAGCGGTATCTTTTGCGAGACTTTTTTGATATTACTTGCGAGTCATTTAAAATATTTGCTGTGATACGTTTTTGATTTAAAAAAAAAAAAATTATATGTTTGTGAGCCCGTAGTAAGTCGCCACCCTGCCCGCCGGACTCACTTTGTCTGGGACTCGAACTCAGGACGGCGGCACTCTACACGTATGACTGACATCTTAACGCTCAGCGATACAATCGGGTCGCGCGTAAATACTGGCGAAATGACAGTGAACAATGAAATTAACACGCCCGGGTGGTCGAATGGCAAGACATTTGCCTTGCAACGGCGGGGTCATGGGTTCGAATCCCACTCAAGGCATTAAACTAAAACTTTTTTTCTTGTGTTTTTTTTTATTTTGTTTTTTTCTTTCTGAGTTTTTAAACATTGTCTACATTTTTTCAATTTTTTTACAATGCGCTTTGATCCCAAACTCGTTATTTTTTCGTAATTACGCAAAATGATCACATGTTGGCTCGCTTGCGAACGCTCTGCGATAATAAAAATGAACTCTCATTCTTTGCTTATTTGCTGGGTGATCACAGTTTGGCAACCTTATTGAGCAGATACAATAGTATTATTACTAGACAGCGGATTTTGCATATTTTCAAACCGATTTTAATCCTAGTAGACTAGGGCAAATGTGTTTTTAACAAATTTTTGTTAATTTGTTCACTGCATATTGTCTTTTGCTGACAGAGCAGCTTTTGAAATAATAATTTAAGCCATTTTGAAATTAAAAGCGAATTTTTTAGAATTTTATATAATGTTGTGCACATTATCTTTGGCCTACTAGGATAAAAATCAGTTTAAAAATATGCAAAATCCGCTGCCTAATTATTACATTTGGTGAGTATGCGGAAGTACATGTTCCTTGAAAAAGTCAACGCGGAACTCTCGTTGACCGGTGTGCAATGGCTGACACTTCCAGAGAAACTGTAATGAATTGTTAACCAATCTTTTCTGTGCTGTCCTGCTCACGATGAAATTAGTATAAGGTGGTCCCGTCCGTAAAATCTCTCCCTTATTGTATGTTGACAAATGAGTTTGAGCCTACTAATTTCATGTGAGTGAGTGAAACGGCAACATTTTCTGTGTTTAACCCTTAGAACGGCAGTGGGGTACATTTGCTGCCTTCTGTAGCAACCTATGCCCTATGTCGAATGATTTTCGGTTCACGCTCCGGCTCTGGTATTGCATCTGGCATGAGACGTCTTCTCTTCGACACCTGGCCTTGGTTGGTTAAAGGCTTTCAATCGGTAGCTTTAAAATGTGTATGGCAGATGTTTTCATTTACACCAAAACCACATCCTAAGGATTCTTTCCACAATTTTCATTTTTTCCCATCTTTTTAACATGAATAGAATTTACTCCCTCAGTTTTAATACTCGCGCGACAATTAATGCAAAACGTCATTTTTTTCCTCACGTAAGAGTTAAAACAACGAACAAAAAATCCGGAAAAATTTCGTCCGATACGAGCCTACTCAGTTGACAGCCTGCCGAGTACTGACAATACCAGACTAATCGAGAGAGCTGCTCTCATGTCGGGACCACCTTATACTTATTACATCATGGTTCTGCTCTCCAAAATGACAGGTAAAAACGAAGCAGACTTGCTCACTCTCTGAACAGAACACTTGTTTTTGCTTCTCTCGTGATTTCTGTCACATTGGCCTTGTTCACTACCACAAATCGATAACAAGAAATCGATTGAACTAGAGTTCGATTATTGTAAAGAATCGGTGCAATCTGCCTGCTAATATTTGTGATTAGGATGGATAAAAGATACACAAAAATTCAACTGTCATTTTTAATCAAAACGATGACTTTCACGCGTACTATTTTTGACTAAAAATTCATTGCAGATGATGTTTTAAGGTGAGTACTGAGAACGTTCGAATTTTCCTTTAAGAAACTTACTAAATACTCTTTTTTTGCGCTAAGGAGGCCCAAAAGAATTGGGTTCGACTGCGGAATGCACACCACCCACAACAGCCGAGTCAGCTCTGGTGACAATTTTCAAAATACTTTTGTGTATTGCTTTGTTTCTGAGTTTCAAACAACAAAATCAGGCAAGGAAAAATTTCTTTAAGTAATTTTTTTATATGGAATTTGACAGCTAAAGGAAAATTCGAACGTTCTCAGTACTCAATCTGATGATTGATTGTTGATATTTGATGTATGCTGCTGAAAGAGGCCATTGCTTTCGATGAGAGAAACACACGAAGCTGTCATACGATTACAGCTTGAAGGGAACAATTTTGTTCCACTCTCAGCAGCTGAGCATAAGCAACTGAGCAAATCGAGCTAATTCAGCGGAGCAGGTTGGTCCACAACATGCATTACATTCCATTTTCTGACTGATCGTTCGTATGGGAGCTATAAAACAAACAAATACCAAATTTTTAGACGGTACTTTTTTTTTTGTATGGGAGCTACATATAAAACAGACAAATGTCCAAATTTTCACCGAACTTAGTGAATTTATGAAAAAGCATGGAATACCAATTAATACAAAGTTTTTAGACGTTTACATTGAAATCAAAAATGTTTTTCTTACTAAAACTAGTTTTTCAACCGATCGTTCCTATGGGAGCTATAAGATATAGTCATCCGATCCGGTCGGTTCCGACATATTAGCAGCGTGCAGTAAAAAGAGACCTGCTTGCGTCTCAAAGATACTCTGTTCCCTTGATTTCGTGTACTTTCACCGACCGGATCGGATGACTATATCTTATAGCTACCATAGGAACGATCGTCTCCAAACAGCATTTATTGGTCTTCAATGCTTATTCATAACTCAACTAAGTTTGATGAAAATCGGACAACTATATTGTATTGTTCCAATACAAAAGATGTGTCTGAAAAATAGGTTTAGTAAAGCTCAATTTACACGACCTGATCGCTCAAAAAACTCTGTCAAAAAACTCAGCTGAGAATTTTGAGCAGTTTCTATTACACCTGAGAGACCAGGTCATGTAAATTGGGCTTTAGAAAAACTTTTTTGTTTCTAATGGTACCGGCGTTTATTGATTCTATATGCTTTTACCTAATTCAACAAAGTTTTGTCAAAATCGGATGACTATAGAATATACCTTCTATAGGACCGATAGGTCGAAAGAAAGAAATTCGGTCAAGCCCTACTATAACATACTCTGTACCTGTGAAGTGCTGCCCATCACGGTTGCGACCGGTGCTGCCCATAATTGTTTGTTTTCCTTATAACTCGACAACCGTTCATCTGATCTTTACCATTCCTTTGGCGGATCGATAAATAATCCTGATTACTAATTATGTCCTGAAGGAACGAACCTTCTATCTAAAATACTGTGGGTGATATAACGTTATTTCCAATTTTCGGGGTCGGGTTGGGTCGTGGCGAAAATGTGAGGTTTTGTTTTAGAATTTTGTTGCTGGTGCATTACAAATGACCAGCCTACTTTACTGTTTTTAGAAAACGAAAACATATGAGAGTCTCTACCTCCCGTTGCATACTTTGGGGCACCAACAATAAATAGGATATTTTTGGTTTCTTACACAAGTGCTAAGAGAGGTATATCTTCATTTAAAAAAAACTCGCAGAACTGTTTGGCATAGTTCATTTTAAAGCTTAAGAGTGGTACTTTCCGATAGTACAATACAATGGGTTTTCCGAAAAACGCTCCTAAAAAGTGTCAAAATAGCCACTTTTCGCCACTTTAAGCTCAAATTACTAAAAAACTCGACGTGATGGACAATTTCTAAAAACGCTGTCTTGCTTAGCACACGAAAATCATCTAGAATCAATACCAACCCTTCAATATACTGGAAGCAGTCGAGTTTTGTTGCCTTGTGTAATTCACGGTCACTAAGAACACTGGCGGATACAGCTGCGATATTTTCCTCTGTCCGCACTCTACGTATGCTTGTTAGTGGTTTCATGTCTAACAATGTAAATTTGGTGCGAAAATTAGTCACAAGATTTCGAATAGCCGCCTTAAAAGATCGCCCAAACTGACCATGATATGAAAGAAGTGCACGATGCACTTTCTTAACCGAATATCAATTTTGATAATAAAATTCAATTATAGTAAGTAAGTCGATGGATGGTTAAATTAAAGACAAAACTTTACATGTTTGACAGTAACATGTGACACGAAAACACCTGCGCTGCCAAAAACAGTGTTGCCGAAAAGAAAGTTGGCAAAAAATCACCCCTTACATAAGTTATAGATGCGATTTTTTGAAAGCGTCACACGGGTCAACCGCCCTAAGCATACATTTGTTAGCTATTCTTTATAGCTATTTGTTTTTTAACTTTGCCATTTTTAGCTATATTTAACAGACGAATTTGCCATTTTTAGGCCTTAATGGTTTTGATACGCTGATTTTGCAAGTCGCTGGAGGCCACCGCGATTGTTATTCTGCTGGTTTAACAACGCCCACCACATGGAATAAGCCTTTTCACAATGCTACAGCTATCACATTTACTTCCAAACGATCGAGCACTTAAAAAATGGACAGACGAATGTCAATACCCTTCTCCGGCCGACCCAAAAAGTGCATATACCCTTTAAGTTTCGACTGCGAGTTCGGGCAAAAAAATACATAAAGCCAGCAACAAAAAAGCGGCAGCAGCAGCAGCAGCTACATAAAACGAGCAGTTTATTATTATAATTGAGTTGAACTCATTTGAATTTCACGCCACTTTGAGCCTGAATGAAAATAAGAATGTGAATAATCAGTTTTGCATTACATTTTATTATTTCGCTTTGGTTGGGGGCGTGTTCGGAGTGGCGCGACAGCAGCTTCGGGGATGGCCGCTAATGTACAAGCTACGTGTGTTCCAATCTGGATTAAGTATAGCAAATTGAAAGCGAACAAAAACCAACTGTTTGTCATATTTTCCATTCTGATTTCGGTTTTTTTAAACTTCCCGCTGCTCTTATCTCTGCAGCAGATCTCAGCTGTGCGCTTTCAAAAATCTTTGCGTAATTGATTTTTCGGTAACGCGAAAATAAAAGGACATAGCTGGGTACAGTCCCCACCAGGTTGAGGTTGTGTCAACAAAGGGGCCACGCACAACAATGCCGAATTATTCAATGGAATCGAAAGCGAAAAGAAAACTTTTTGGCAGAGTCATTTCCACCCACCGCCACAGCCACTCGAGCAAGTCAATGAAGCGATGACACAGCGTGTCATCGGTGTAATTTGCAGCCGCAGCCCACAGCCCACAGCCAACATTCAATGGATTTGCGTCTCCGCGTCCGCAGGGATTGTTTGTGGCAATATGAACGGTTTGCGTTGCCGCTGGCGGCGACAGTAGCGAGCCATTGGGGAATCGACGTCGCAGCTTCTTAAGCCGAAGCGTCTGCCCCAGCTGCTGCTGCGTCCTTATCGGATTTGGCCTAGTTCGAGCGTGCCGCTGAATGTTAATGGCAATCGCAGCAATCGACATCGGAATCGAAACCCCAATCAAATGCGGTTGCTCACTGCGTTGGCCAATTTCGCGATGTTGACAACTTGATAGCCACACCCGCCCCCCAGCATCAGGCTGAGACATGCGGCCAGGATGGGGAAGTCCCATTATTAATCTGTATTCGCATTAATATGCATTTATCGGCTGATGTGTAATTACTGTTGTAGGTACGTGCAATAGCCGGCAGGGGGAGTGCCAGTGCCAGCCAGGCTCGGTAGGTAAGTGTCGCCTTTCGCTCGATTATGAGTGCGCTGAGGCGTTCTCATTCGGTGAGCGGGATGGCCGGGAGGCACACACACACACAGCTCTACTGAAATTCGCTTTGAAGTCTAGGCGCGCTGAGAAGCACTTGACTGACGCCGCACAGTTGCGGAAGCATTTACTTGAGTGCGTATTTCGCCAAACACAGACTATCGCCTCTAACTGTCGCAGCGACATTCCTCGAATCCACCTACGCAATTCATAAAACTGATCAAGATTGGAGTGGCAAACGAGAGTCTATTAATTCCTTATTTATGTGCCCGATTCCGTTTTTTCTCCTGGGGTCATGGCGCGTCAATAATACAAAATAATACGGCAGCATCAAATTGCAGCTTGGGTCTTAAAAAAGTGTCCGCCGCAACGATAACTCCTTGGCATTTGGGTGATGTAACAACCCTGACGCATGCATGATTCACAACGCGGTATTTAAGCGTAAGCGTACGAGCCTGAGGATGATGGTGGAGCACGGCAACGCGAGCTACAGTGAATGTGCGATATGAGTGACACTTATATGGGGGGGACCTGAAGCGGATTCCACATCAAAATGTAATTTGCCGGAAAGAAAAAGACTTAACTCGGAAAGAAATAGTACGTATGTTCCACAATTCTTAGAAAGCGCGCTCTTTAAATGGAAAAATAGAGGAAAGTCATCTTCGGCTCGGCCGAACAAAAACTTTGCAGAATTGTGTGAAAGCATACGAAATAAATACATGCCAATTTAAAGAACATTTCCATTGAAAACAAAAAAGATTTTCCAACTAAGACTACTTTTCGGACCTTACAACAAGAAAACAAGAAAAAAAGCCGGTCAAGCCCGACTTTAACATACTCTGTACCGGTGAAGTTCCGCCCATCACCGTTGCGACCGGTGCTGCCCATAATTCTTTGTTTTCCTTATAACTCGACAACCGTTCATATGATCTTAACCATTCCCTTGGCGGGTCGATAAATAGTCTTGATTTCGAAATATGTCCAGAAGGTTCGAACCTTCAATCTATAAAACTGACGAAGATATAAAGTTTTTCCTAAATTGTGGGGGCGTGGCAAATTGAAAATAAACTTGATCTGTCTGCAAGTATAAGAAGTTTTTGTTCCATACACGTCGAACATCTATCTCTTACCATCTCTGAGATCTGTGCGTTCATTGGGACAGTCGGACGGACTGACGGACATGGCTATATCGACTCACCTATTGATGCTGATGAAGAATATATACTCGTATACTTTATAGGGTCGAAAATGCTTACTTAACATTAAGACCAGTGGCAACTCGACTAACATAAATGAGCATTCAAAGCAAAGCACAGAGATGATTGGCTGAAATGCAAACCTAAAACGGTAAATGTAAGCATAAATGAAACTGACTTCCGCGAATTACTGTTCATTTGTGTGTGTATTGGCGGCTTTTTATGCATGTGTGCATATTATGCACATTTATTTGGTAATGCACATAAAATGTACTGATATTGTACATTAATATGTGCAGGTATTTAAGAATGTTTGTATTTCTATATGAACAAATTAAAATTTATAATTGAAACCTTCGAAATCTTAGACGGAAATTCATTACAAACAAGCACTAGAATTTTTGGATTTTTAGTTTTATTTTCCGTCGCTAAACCTGAAACACCTAAAGTTCTGGAAGGAAGAAACAGACGCATTGCCAGTGTTTTCTGTCTTTCACTTAATCCCATCAATATCTTCTTCTTTTTTGTCCTGATGATGACATCACAACCGTTAAACGGTCTCGGCCGCTGCGATCAATTTTCGTCACTCTTCTCGGTCTTGGGCGAGCTGCATCCGGTGGGTCACGTCCATCTTCGAAATATCTTTCCTAACCTGGTCTCATTATCTCAGCTTCGGCTGTCCTCTCCTATCCGCATTGTTTTATGCGCTTGATATGCTCAGTGTCTCCATAGAACTCGAACAGTTCGTGGTTCATTCGGATGCGAAATTCGTCGCCAACTTGTAGATCAATATGAAAAGAACTCCCATCAATATAACAGCATGAAAAAGTTTACAGAAGCTCTTCTTATAAATGAAATAAAATATATATCTTTTCTTGAATTTATAAAAATACATTTATTCCATTTTATCAGAATGTAGTTTTTAATATGCGTCAAATGACACATTAATTACCCCCATAGACCTGTTTATTGAAAAGACACATAGTTATTTTAGACACATTTTGTGAAAATATCGATATTATCGATATTTTTATCCTAAAATATTTAATTAAAGCAACACCTAAACGATAATGAAGATCGAACAACGAGTCTTCATGAAATGACACCGCCGTTCACTGTTCACAAAAAAGCGGGATAACTCTTTTATTGTCAACGAATGATCTTGATTTCGGTAGATTTTTAACGAATTTTGTTCTGAGTGTACTTTTCTATGGGAGCTATACTATATGGATGTCAGAGCGAACTTTGGAGTACGAAGTTTGGAGGCGGTTTTGTTGAAAAGAAAAAAGTTTTCTCACTTTAACTAGTTTTTCCACTGATCGATCCTATGAAAGCTATTTGCTATAGTCATCCGATCCGGCTGGTTCCGACAAATGTGCAGCGTAGTTTGGTGAAGATAGCTTTCTAACTGACGGAGGAGATAGCATTGAAACAGACCGACGAAAAGACGTACACGGCTAAATCAACTATATACATATATGTATACCTATATATAACTAGTGTGCTCGGAGATGCATCCTTCTATGCGTTACAAACATCCGGATAATTTTATAATACCCTCTGCAAGGGTATAAAGAAATTGGGGCCGTTCCGTCAACCACTTTTGATTTGCTTTCACGAAATCAAAATCGAAAGCAAATCACTTTCACGAATACCACTATTATTTTTTTTTTTTATTTCTGAATATTTAATTGCCGAGCTTAAACTTGAATATATAAGGATCAGACGAAATATTTTTTAAAGCAGGGCTGCAAGACTCTTTAAAGTCGGGAGGGATTCCCTCCGTGGTTCGAACCCGCGAAAATTTTTGGGTTCGGGCTCACGGAGCTGGCTCAGAGGGTCGCAGAATCCAGGTTCAGCTACGAACCAGGGTTCAGTCCTAAAACCGCTAATTGAGAAAACATGTATGTAAATTGGCGGGGTGTGGTTTAACGGCTCGTCTGTGCGACCGATGTGTAAAAGGTTGTCGGTTCGATCCCGCCTCAATACACGTAAGGCAAAGTTTTTTCGTTGAAAAACTTTCTCACCCGGGCACCTTAAAAAAAGTGTGCAAAATTTGAAAGAAATCGGTTCATAAGTTTTCGAGAAATCGTGACTACCGATTTCAAAAACGTAGTTTCGAGAAAAACGCGATTAAAGACTTACATTCACGTTGACATAGCCTGATGGGTAGAACATCCGAAGGCTATATCTCTTAGAATATTACTCAGACCGTTTTAAAACTTTGAGAGAATTTTCTAAGCATATTGAATTAGATAAGCAAAAAAAAAATCGATTTTTTGAAATTTTGAAACCCTTAACTAACCATGAAAAAGCTTCTCAGCCTGCCGTTCGGATTCGGAGTTGAACTAGGCCAAGAGATTGAGAGGGGCTCGGCATTGGCCATTTGGCTGTGTCAAGCCAAAATATTAAATATTGAAAAAAACTAGTCATTTTATTCATAGGACAGTCTTGATGCTTTTAATGTAATATTTGAGAGGGTAAAGACATATCTCCGACGTCTTATCTCCGCAGCGTTACAAACGACAAACCCGCGGGATTATGTCATTCCAAAAACAACCCGCGGATATGTAGTTGTACACGGCGGAGATATGCGTCTACGCTATGAGCGCGGAGATATGACGTCTGGAAAGCGGCGGAGATATGACGTCTGGAAAGCGGCGGAGATATGTCGTTTAAAAACGACTTATCTCCGCGGCGATCAATGGAGGAGATATGTCGTTTTAAAACGATTTATCTCCGACGCTTCAAAGACGACATATCTCCGCGCGGAGCTATGTCGTTTCCAAACGCCATATCTCCGCCATAAATCAAAATATGTCGTTTCGAAACGACACAACTTCGCGCGGAGTTATGTCGTTTTTAATACGGCGGAGATATGTCGTTTCAAAACGACATAACTCCACACGGAGATATGTCGCTTTAAAACGATATGTCGCTTTAATACGACATATCTCCGACAGAAAAAAAGCGTCATATCTCCGCTGGCAAAATGTACTGGGAGATATAACGTCAGAGATATGTCGCTATGCCTTATTTGAGCTAAGTTTAAGTTAATCATTTAATGTCTTCCAGTTATTTTTCGTCTATTCTGGCTCTTTGGCAGGATAATTTGCAATGATAGTTTTCCCAAAACTTCAAAATGAATTAATTTACCGATCTTATATCTTTTACTTTTTCTCCTTAGACAGCTCTCAATTCCACTTCAACTAACATTTTGTGACTTAAAGCCCGGTTTTCGTACTAGATTTGGTCTCTAAATCACAAAACTTTTGCGGAAACGGAATTGAGAACCAGTACAGTAAGCCCCTTTTGTAAAAAGTAATTGAATCATTGGATTTGATCAAATGTTTTTGATAAAAAACTAGGCAGTATGTGATTAACTAAGTGTTAAACCTTCTTTTCGCTTTCTCCATTTTTATTTTTCGACACTTTAATTAAGGAAAATCGAAATGTTGCATAAATGCATTAGATCTGTTTATTATAAATTATACTTATTTTAAAGGCTTCGAAATGTCTTGACACAGCCCCAAAGGGCCAAAGCCGAGTTTCTCTCAATCTCTTGGCTTGTGCGGTTCTAATTTTTGCACAAAAGAAAGGGACCTACAGTTTAACGCCGAATCCGAACGGCAGTTTGAGAAGCTTTTGAATGGCTAATTACTAAAAAGCTAGCGCCAACAGCAGAGAGGGGTGACCGGGTGTAAAGTTTATACATAGAAAAATCTTATCAGTAGATGTTCCGAGGCGGGATCGAAGCCACGACCTCTTACACAGTGGTCGCGCACACTAGCCGCTGAGCCACCCGGCCCAACTTAGTATACATTTATTGTATATGTTTTCACATACAAAGTTTTGTTAAAATCAGACTTCTATTTGGTTTAGCTACCTTGGGAGCGATCGGTCAAAAAAACTAGTTCTAGTGAGAAAAACTTTTTTGTTTTCAGCAATAGCGGACCCATATTTGGTATTTATTAATTTTTGATCGAAATCCTATATAAAAATCGTTTTCTGGCTAATACTGAAAACGGGAAGTTGTATGAGAGGGAGTAGTAGTTTTGGTCCAATTTTGCTCATCTTTGAACTGTACGGGGAGAAAAAAGGTTCCATTCTAAATTTCAAGTCGTTATCTCTTAGACTACGGCTGTAATTAATTTAATTTCGACTGCACAACTTAACTCACAAAAGGTGTTTGATGTACATCTGCAACACAGCGATTCGCTCATCTTTTACGTAGTACTCAACAAGAAACATCAAAACTCGACTACACATGCATTATGGGTATAATTACCTGTTGTAATAAGAGCTTTTTCCAAAAAAAAAATTTTCTTGACAAATACTTGGCTGGTGGTTGGTCTGGTGGCAAGTGCTCACCACGAAGAGTTAGGGAATTCGTTAATGCCTCTGAAGAATGCAAGCTTAATATTCTTTACCAACTAAACGAGAAAATTTATAATCAGTTATGGCAGCTTAATAAATAATGCCCGATGAACTTTCACTCGGATCTAAAGAATTGCTGGGGTGGCCGCTGCATTCATAACTATGCAGAACAGCTGACGAAATTTCTGTAGTACACGGATTCAGTTTATCCTTTATTCAAGAATTGTTCCACTAGAAGTCCCTCTGTCCCTATCCACCTTTAAGAAACAATGCGAAACAAGACGAGCCTCACGATCGGGATGAGCAATTTTTTCGCCTTCATCTTCACTTTCAGGACTTGCATAAGTTTGCTATTGCGAATAAAAAAAAATGGAATGTACGATTTCTGACACTAGAAACTGTTTACTCTCCTCTAACTTTGTCTCTCATTTGGGACTCAAACAGTCGTAGACCCCGACATCGAACCGCCGGGCCTTCAGTCTGAAGTCGTACTGTACTGTGTTGAATCCATAAAGTGTTTGTCTGCTTACACGAAAGTACATCTCTCCAGGACCGGGCACATCCATATCGCATGTACATACATAAATAAATGTGCAAACTTCCAACCATTGTGCGAATAGGTCTGAACGGAGACCTTTGCCTCCTCCAGCCAGCCAGCTCGCTCGTCAATGAATATCAAATGAGTGTCTCAGGGCGCAACATAAACATCTATGGCATTACAAAGCCATGCCACAACAAAGACCTCCTCCACTGTCCACCCACCCCCGCCCAATGTGCGGCTTTTGAGTGTCTACTTGAAATCTTGTCATTGTGTCGCTTTCCGTGGCGTTAATGAGATGCGCCGTTCTGTATGATGGGCTATTGTGGGCTCTCCAGTGCGAATTCACCCCCGGTCGGGGTCGTGGAACCGATCTTAGCCTTGCAGTAACCCCATTTACCGGTGGCGCAACCACCCAACCCACCTCGTCGGTGGTGGTGGTGGTGGTGATGTTGCAGGTTGTGCATTTGGTCCCAAGCGCGACATCTGGCGACAATTATACAGTTTTCTAACAGTATGTGGATGTGAACCTGCGGGGAGCTGGATCATCAGCACTTAATCAATTAACCAACCTGCTTTGAAGCCGGCGTGCTGAACCCGGCTCTGGGTTTCACCGAGAGATGAAACAAAACGGAATAAGCAAATGAAGTACAATTTAATAATGAAAACAAACAAACAAACAAATAAGTCTGACCAAGCTTTGGGGTGGGGCGGTTGGTGGGTGTGGGGTGTGGGGTAAACGAGGAGGAATAAATAAGGAAAGACAACATACGCCCTAAAATCAACAAAAACTGCAGCAGAAGCAGCACAACGAAACGCAAACAAAATAAAATAACGGAATAAAACAATCAGGAAATTGTCCTTTGATCTTTTTCGTCATGATTCCCACTCCAACCCCCACCCGGACACCATCCAACCAAACAACCAACCAACCAGCCAGCCAGCCAACCATGTCAGCGTAATTTTCTACTTGCCCCATAACCGAAATAACAAGTTAAGCAAATAAAGCGAAATAAAATCACAACAAATTCATCTACCTAATTTGCGATTTGCTCCGCAAAGATAAACACGCGAATAATCAATATGCTAAACAAAAGTGCCGCCTCCCAATTAGACAAAAATATCCGGAAACAACTTTCCAGGTGCACACACGATTACCCAGTTTTCGAAGCATATGGACGAATAATTTCATACCCGAGGGCCTCTACTTAGCTTTTTCGCCCTGACTAATTGAATCATCCTCCATCATCAAAAGAGTGACATTGTATAGCACAGCACTGATTTTTATACGGTCACTCTGTTTATTTTTACGATTCCTGAGAAAAATCGGTGGTCGGAAATAAATATTTCAATGCGTTGCAAACTTCTGGGAAACATTATAATACCCTAAGCAAGAGGCTAAGCTGTACCATTTCTGTTAGCTTAAAAGGCAATGCATTATTTTCTGGGGCCAGTATTTTCTTCTTTTTCTTCTTTGGCCATCACAACCGTTTTACGGTCTCGGCCGCTGCCACTAACGCCCGCCACTCGCCTCTGTCCCGAGCGACATTCCACCAGGAGGACACTCCCAGCTTCGCAATATCTCCCTGCACCTGGTCGCGCCATCTCCGCTTCGGTCGGGGATTGCCTCCCAACTCGTTCGCATGCCGACTGTACACCTGTTTTGCTGGAGCGTTATCATCCATACGGGTAACATGTCCTATCCAGGGCATTTCTGGGACGGCCCTCGTACGGTGACATTAATTCAATTGTACAAAAAAAATTAGTGCGAAAATAGTCAGTATTGTTAGGGAAATTCGATGAGATGACAGGAATGGTACTTTATAAGGAAAAATACAATTAGATGGCAAATTCACCAATCAAATTTAAATACACCGAGCACAATTGCAGACTGTGCTGTGATCTTGAGATCGAATCGGTACTACATCGAATCGGAAAAACATCGAATCTATGGATTTATTGCCTGTGGTATGGTCAGCCACTATCACTGCGCTACAAAATCCCTTTGAAAAAAGTATATATTTTGTTTTTTTTTTTCACACTTTCTTTGGAGCCATCCTCAAGCTTCAAAAATAAAGAAATGCATTGAAAATTTGCTTTAAGGCTTACACTTTACCAAAACCTTAACAAAAGATCCAGGAAAGAACGAACCGATGTTTATAGCTTTCTGGGTAGTATAAAAAAGACCAAACTCTGCCAAGTTAGTTAACCAAAAGTTGGCTGACAGTTCAAAATTGGAATATATGTTAAACAGGTACAATTATTTTTGGACCAAAAACTATGCAAATTTAAGACTTTTTTGACATATTATTTTAGACTTAAAAGTGTACATCCTTTAATGTTAAGTGTTCGATGATCGAATTTCGACCACAGGACGAGCCTAGGTTTCATTAAAATCGAAAAAGTTTTTCGCTCCGATCCGGCCGGTTCCAAGAAATGTGCAGCGTATATGCACCAAAAGACTTCGTGCAAAGTTTGGTAAGGATAGCTTTCAAACTGACGGAGGAGAGAGCATAGAAACCGACAGGCGTACGAACAGGGCTAAGTCAACTCAGCTCGGCATGCTGATCAAGAATATATATACTTTATGTGGTCGGAGCCCACAAACATCTGGACAATTTTATAATACCCTCTGCTAGGGTATAAAAATAAAATTTATGAGTAACTTTCGCCAAATATTTCATGTTGATTTTTTTGAGATTGCATGAAAAAAATTTCGAGAACTTCCTCAATTTTCAAGCAACCGACTTGTTCACGCAAAATGTCTGGAAAAGATGCGGCTATTACTCATGTTTTTTTTTTTCAAAATTTACTCGTTCACCATAAGGTATATATGTTCTTGATCAGCATCAACAGCCGAGTCGATATAGCCATGACCGTCTGTCCACCAAATTTTGCATGTAGACTTATATTACACTAGTTTACAGCATTTTTCATCCTCTTTAATTTGAGTCATTCCCTATGTAAAATCCTGTAAAATCGCTGAATCCGAATCTGGAGTTAAAAAATTTTAGGTAGAAAAAACGACTCCCAAGTATGAACAGGATTTATTTGATCTCACATTTTTTAGTCCCAGAAAACTTTCGATAGATTTAAGCTTGTTATCCAAACTCGACTTGATCACTTAGTAGGATCAAGTCAAGAAGCACCGATATTGACTCAAGCTCGAAGTTAGTACTTGATTTGATCTAGAAATCGGCTTGGTGCCAGTTTGGCCGAGATTAAATTAAGCTCGATATTTAATCTGCACTTAATCCCAAAAGGATTGCTCCAAAAATTGCCGAGATTGACTTATGCTGAAAAATTCGAACATGATTTGATCTAGAAATCGGCTTGGTGCAAGGTTGCACGAGATTAAATTGACTTCGATATTCGAACTGTACTCAATCCAAAAAAGGAATGCTTCATAAATGACTGAGATTGACATTATCTCTTTATAATATTCCGTACCCATTAAAAATGGTTAAAATGGAGTCACTGTCAGCATTAGCGTGCGTGCGAGCTTTTTTGTGTGTCAATGTGTATGTGTGTGCATGTATTCATTTGTCTAGAAAATGAATGAAAACACTCGAAAAGGGTACAGGGTATTTTGGAGTCGGGGCACTCAACTACAGAGCCTTTTCCACTTGAAACTTTTTGTTACCCCAAAAGTAGCTTTTCACAAGAGCACCATGCGACTTATTGAACCGCTATATCTTTAATAGACTTTAGCTTTCTCCTCATGCCAGCATTGCTATGACTGTTTGGGAATTGCAAGGAATCATAGTAGGAAAATCGACACATAAAATGAAATACTAGTTGATAGAAGCCTTTGCGTACCCATTTAGCATCATAGTACTCTCATTTTTTTACCCGTTACTCGAAGAGTAAAAAGAGTATACTAAGGTCGTGCAAATGTATGTAACAGGCTGTAACAGATAATTGTCTAGAAAAGGGAGCTGTGCTCAAAAAAAAAAGCCTTCGATGGACCGAGAACTATGAAAAATTATCACGCAAAAAAATCGCCGCGGACTTCAATGGTTTCTTTTTAAATGAATTGTGAAATTTCCTGTTTTTGCACCTAATTTTTGGATGTGCTTTTCGTCAAATGTCAAAAAAAAAAACAACAAAAATTACAAGTTTTAAACGACACTAACGACATGAAACTAACAAAAGTTTCATGTAACAACACATGCTGTTTGAATGTTTGACATTGAAATTTAACGGGCAGTTTTAAGCTCGCTAGAAAGCTAGAAAGCTAACTACTTTTTGAATATTTTTCACAATGCACTTTGGTCCCAAGCTCGATTTCTTTCGTCAAAATCAACTAAATTGAATGGACCCTAATTTATTAGCCCTTCTTTTTCTCCTTTCGCGAGTTTTCTTTGCTTTCACGCCAATTAAAATCTCTTTGAATCATGAAAATTTGAAAATATTTACTCTTTCATGGTTTCATGCAAAAAACAGACCAAAATCATGACCATTTGGAGACGATTTTTTTAACGTCATAGTCTATCTGTGTAGGGGAGACACCAATATTTATATGCAGACTCCAGATCAAGTTTGTTTCAATGTTTTGTCACGCACCCTCCCGCCCCACAACAAAAAATGTTTGATAACTACCACAATTTTTAATATATCAATCTCAAATTTTAAACTCATTTCTAATATCTTTCGTCCCTCAAATTTTCATGAAGATCGGAAAATAAATAGCGGAGATATAAAGGTTTGAAAAAATGTTGCATACTTTTCTGCACATACTTTACATAAATGTTGATGCCCTGTTAATTAACATAAGGGAGGGCTCTTAAACATTCATTCCCCTGAGTAACGGGTATATCGAAGTCGGACTTGGCCGACTTTAACTTACGCTCTCGTTTTTTTTTCTGTGCAAGAATCTTTTCTGGGCATCTTGTGGCTTGGCTTGTCAAATGTTCACAGAAAGAGAGCGACCTACTGGTCAGCTTGAAAGTCAATCAACTTGCATTTTTCAATGGGGAAAATGCATTTTAGAAAACTCAAGCATATGGTTCAAGCGAACCCAGGTTCGAACCAAAACCCAGGGTTCAAGGGTTCAAGGAACCGGTCCGCGAATCGAACCTTGGACTTCAGCAGTATTTCAGAGGTTTGCATCCTTGGCTGCTACATTTTGCTACGTCTAATTTAAACCCAAACGAAGGCGAGCTGCTATTCTCGGCTTTAGCTTTTGCTCAGCTCTCCGATGCGCGGGCTGCATAATTAAATTTGCTCATAGACCAGAATTAATGCGAATTGAAAGCAGGCCAAGAGTCTGTTTTTTACGTGAATGTGTGCGAATAATTATGGATGACACCTGCTAAGGTGCTCCAGCTTCATTGCAATGGTATTCCTGAGGACTTCCTGAGGACTCAATTTTGATCTATTTTCCCGCGAAGTCTGCTGATGTGAGCGCTGTGAGGCTATTCGGACAACCTGCTTTCCTCGTTGTGGTGCTTGGATCCTTAGTTTTTGGTCACTCAGAGCTTTGGCCTTACTGACCTGCCTTCTAAATATCGCATGCCAAAGCAACAATCAAGCCATAAAACCTTCTCAAGATCAGCCGTTTACGTAGAGCTATGCGCGGCCTCTTGCTGGGTGTCTACACTTTGTGGCGCACATCCTTTCGCCCATGCATTTACCCATTCCCATATATGTATGTACGTGCGGACTCCACCCGTGTACATATGTACCTACATGTTTTTGGTCATTGAGGCGGAAAGACGACGTCGCCGACGACGATACAAACACAAAGCCAAGTCTTATGGTTCGCCACCCGTCCGCCAACCGAATCGCTTTGCGGGCACAATGGCAAATAATTGACGAGACAATTGGCTGAGACAAGCGTGCATTAACCACCGCCGCTGTCGTAAGGGGAGGAGCTTCGGATTCAGCTTCTGCCGCCTCTGCTGCTGCCTCGTATTCTCGTATTGTCAGGCACAATGTCTGTATATCGATTTTCGAGCTGGCAGAAACAGAAAGGTTTTGTTTTCCAACGTTTATATACTTGGCCAAGAGCCCCCACCCGTGCCTCGCAGCTTGGAGGAGCGATAGAGAGAGCTTTATAAATGGATAGATAGACAGAGCACGAGCGAGCCAGAGGAAGGGAGAGAGCGAGACAATAACCGTAATTCGTGCAACAATGTGTAGAACAATTGAATGCACGCCCACAACCACTTCACAGCCAACCGCTCCGCTCCGCTCCGTCGCTGCTGGGCTGAGGCTGATTCTCATGACCTCGATGGCTGTGGGTGGCATGTGCACTCTTAGAGCAGTGGAGCAGTCCTCTCTTAGCACTGCGCAGCTCTCTCTTAGCATTCAGCGCTCGACTGTTTAGAATCTGATATCCGCCGTAGTCGTCGTCGGCGCGGCAGGCACTTTAGTATTTCGCGATGCTTCGAGGCGAGCAGTGAATGCAAAACCGAGTGCGAGTGCTGGAAAGGTAGCAATAGCAGTAACAAAGACACGGCAGACACCGGGAGCCGGTGCGGCGCGGGTGCGGGTGCCGGAGAGGGTGCGGCTCTCATTGCGATTTGCCATTGTGCAGATCAAGACAAAAGCGAAACGTACTGCAATGCCTCAGCCAATCACGCGCAGAGCAGCTCAGTGATACGCGAAGTTAAAGTTCGGTTCGGCATCTCATTCAGTTTCAGGGCCAGAGGTCCTGCCACTACACTCTGCAGCTGGCTGGGATTGGCATACGGCTTGAGCGTTGTGATGGCACGACTGCTGACAATGCTGGAGGTGAGCACGCGAGAAAGTGTACCAGTCTCAGAACACAAAAGAAAGGAAAATGTTGAGCAAAATCGTTGCATTTTTTGATTGTGTGATTTAACAAATTCGACCATTTCGTTGCTTAATTGTGTAAAACCTGTGTAAAAACTGTGCGAAAACTGTGCCAAGTAAACAGCAGTTGAAACCTTCTTGTGAATTTCGTAACATGGGAATGGGACCTGGGCGACTAACTTTAATCACCATTTTCCATGAATAAATTGAAGATGCTGAAAGCACTTAGCTGAAATCGCACTTGGATTTCGCTTGTTCCAGTTCCAAATTCAATAACCCCCAACCTATTAACTAAGTGAACAAGGTGTGAAGTACTTCTAATGTGAAGCCACGCTTTTATGTAATGATTACTTTGAATCGGGTATGCCAATACACAAAACATGTCGAAAAACTAGCATATTTAAAGAATTAATCCATCTTAAAACAAGTTTGAAAAGTTTCGGCTGTCACTTCTCCAATAAATCAGGTGTTTTAGGTTAAAAGTGTCGTTTTGAATATCTTAGAGTAACGGATGAATGTGGTTTGAATTAACCCACTTTCCAGCGAGCCTGCGACTGGAAACTGCGACTTGAAACCTTGAGCTGCTTGATAACGCCACTTGAACCGTGTGCAATGGTTGAGTTCCGAAACAAAAACTACACCCAAAATGACACTATTTAGTCATGAATTTGAAACTATTGAGTATCAAATTCTCTTTAATACTCGAAGTATCATTTTGATATTTTCGAAAGTATTAAAACGATAATTCGAGGGTATAATAAAATTGTGCGGATGTTTGTAACGCATTGAAGGAAGCATCTCCGACCGCGATTGATTTATTCCTGTCCGTCTGTTCGTCTGTTTCTATGCTATCTCCTCCGTCAGTTTGAAAGCTATCTTCACGAAACTTTGCACGAAGTCTTTTGGTACATATACGATGCACATTTGTCGGAACCGGCCGGATCGGATGACTATAGCATATAGCTGTCATAGAAACGATCGGTGTAAAAACTAGTTTCAGTGGGAAAAACTTTTTTGGTTTCAATGGAACCGCCTCCAACCCTTGTATTTCTTAGTTTACTATGCTTTTTTCACGATTTCACCAAATTTGGCCGAAACCGAACATCTATATAGTATAGCTCCCATAGAAAAGTAACGTCCGAAAAGTAGTCTTATTTAGACAAACAAACTTGAAGGGTATACAAAACTTTGGTCGATCCGAAGTTAACTTTCCCCTATTTTTTTAAGTATCAATTTGTTACTAGGAACTATCATTTTGATATTTTGATTGCCAATCTTTTGGTATCATTTTGATACTAGTTTTTCACCATTAAACATTTTTTCTTATCAAGTTTAAGTACCAATTCAGTTATCAGCAAACTGCCACTGAACCACAAACATAAGCATTTAAAATCTGATTTAGTATATTCTGTATTTTTACAAAGTGTATTTTAAGGATACGGAAACTTTGTACTGAAACTTTCGCGTATCAAATTTATAACCAAAATATCATTTTGATACTCTCTAGGATTATATTGATACTAAGAAAACGATACTAGTTTTAGTTTCAAATTGAGACAACGTGTATCAAACTGATATTGATACCAATTATTTTGGGTGTATAGATCTACCGGGTAACGATTTGTATACCCTTGCAGAGGGTATTATAAACTTAAACAGATGCTTGTAAGGCATTGAAGGAAGCATCTCCGATGTTCCTAATAGCCATGTCGAGCAGAGTTAACATCCGTTATATTCTCCGCCATTTTTAAAGCTACCTTTGAAATACCTCAGGGAAAGAAGTACATAAATGTGCATTAGGGTGCTTTTTAAGGGCAAAATTTAAGTTAATAATAAATTAATAAAATTTCAAACAAAAAAAATCGGTATTAACGGGCGCGACGAGGCCATAAAGTTTGTTCTAAAAATTACGTATACGCCCCGAATACTACATCGAGTTTCCAACAATGGGATCTGCATTTCATTTTGATAAAAAAAAATTCCCCAATATTGTCATGGGATCGACAGTAGGGATGTCGAAAATAACATCGAAATATCGATATTTTTGTCCAAAAATACGATATGTCGTTATCGAATATTTTTCTGAGTCGATATATCGGATATCGAATTTTTTTTAGCGAAATTTTTCTTGGAGCGTTCGGTCACACTGCGGCTATCAACGGTTTCTTGTGGTCTTTTGGCGTGCAAAAACAAATATTTAGATCTTATTTTATAAGAGTGGATACACAAAAATCAGAGTGCAAATTGTGTAATAAAACTATAAAGACCAGTGGCAACACGAAAAAATAAAGGCGCATTTAAAAGCAAAGCATAGAGATGCTTGGCTGAAATGCAAACCTAAAACGTTAAATGTAAGTATAAATAATATTGACTTCCGTGAATTAATGTTCATTTTTGTGCGAATTGGCGGCTTTGTATCCATGTGTGTATATTGTGCATTTTTATTTCGTAATGCACATAAAATGTTCTAATGCTGTACATTAAAATGTGCGTGTAGTTACGCATGTTTGTATGTCTATACAAAAAAGCATAACCAGGATCGGACATGTTCAATCTCTGGAAGCTCCAATGAAAGTCCAGCAGATATTCGAATTATTGGATTTATTTTTTAATTTTCCGCTAAACATTTAGCTCTGGAGGGATGAGACAGACGCATTGTCAGTGCTTTTTGACGTGGCATTGACATGTCTTATTACACCAGGAAGCTCAGCGCCATCGGAAGGCTTGGCTTTGGCTATAAAAAGAGTAGTTTCTGATAACAGAATTCAAATGATCGATAAGCATATAACTCAACGCGTCTTTTAAGGATCGTAGTCTAACGACAAAACATAATTTCTTTCGTTTCGTGGATATAGGGCTATAAGCTTTTTTTGGTTATGTTACTTACCACATTTCAGCTCTAAAATTCTATTTTGAAAAATGAATTTAAAAGCTATTCACTTAAGAACAAAAAATATAGCTAGGACTAGGATGATTCAATGAGCTAAATTAAATTTAAAATCGACGTATTAAACATAATAAAATGTTTTCGTTTTAAGTTTTAAAGAAAAGATGATGAAATTTTTCAGATGTACCTTTTATAAATTTACATAAACATATTTCTTTTTTTAAACTTATAAAAATACATTCAATCCATTTGATCAGAATGTAGTTCTTATTATGCGTCAAATGACACCTTAATTACCGCAATAGTCCTGCTTATTGAAAAGAAAAATAGTTAAATAAGACACATTTTGTCGCTATTTTTTACCCCAAAATATTTATATCGAAATGATACTTTTTCAATATCGCCAAAAATATCGATATACATGAAATATCCGACATCCCTAGTCGACAGTCGACAGTGTTGAGATGCCGATTTTCGTGTTAAGAACGAGAGTACGAGATGCCGGGTTCAATTACCAGGCAAGGAACGTAAAGTTAACTTTTTTTTTTTTTTTTTTAAATTCTTTTTTTTTTATTTAGCAAGTAAAAAATGATCCTAAAACATACCCAAAACAATCAAAAAACTCGCACAAAATGATCTCAGCCTGACAATCACTGTTTATGATTTAAGAACAAGTAATCGAGTGCGCCGACTACAAAATACCCTGTTCCCTTGATTTCGTGTGGTTTTTCTTTAAATACACACACACTCACACACTCCAACACACACACACAAACGCATGGCATGCGGCCGCGCGCGATAACTGACAATGCAAGACCCCCCTCTCTCGCACAAGCAAAATTGATTCGTATATAACTTCGGTGTTTATTGTCCGATCTTAGTGATCTTTTCAGAATAGATAGATATTGGGCCTTACTTGATATATGTGAAGTTTGGAAGGTCTATCTTAAAAATTGTGGCTCTGACAGTTTTTTGCGCTTAAAGGGGGGAGGGGGAGGAATTTTCCAAATCTGAAACAAACTCGTTTTGAATCGGGTATACACCTATCTACATGCAAAACTTTGTGGCTCTAGCTCTTATAGTCTCTGAGAAACACGCGTTCATACGGACAGACGGACAAGCAGACTGGCAGACGGACAGGGCTAAATCGACTCGGCTGTTGATGCTGATCAAGAATATATATATTTTATAGGGTCGCAAATGCTTCCTTCTACCTGTTACATACTTTGGCACAACTTCATGATCCCCCTTTCCCCATTTTCAATGGGAACAGGGTACAAAAAGTCTTAAATTTGCATAGTTTTTGGTCCAAAAATAATTGTACCTGTTTAACAAATATTCCAATTTCGAAGAGTCAGCCAACATTTGGTTAACTAACTTGGCATAGTTTGGCCCTCTTTTATACTACCCAGAAAGCTATAAACATCGTCGATGTAATACCGATTCGATCTCAAAATCACAGCACAGTCTCCAATTGTGCTAGGTGTATTTAAATTTGATTAGTGAATTTGCCATCGAATTGTTTGTTTCCCTTTGAAGTTCCATTCCTGTCATCTCTTCGAGTTTCCCGAACAATACTGACTATTTTCGCACCAGTTTTTAGTCAATTGAATTAAATGCCATCTGCATGTCACCATATCTTTAATTTGCTATAAAACAATAAATAATTGCAATACAATTTTGATTTGCTCTTAATACTCATTCCAACATTACTATGCTAGAAAGGAAGACGAACATATCAATAGGATTAACAATATAACAAATTTTTTAAGAGCCACTCTCTCTATAAAGTAAAAGTAAAATTGGCTTGTCAAGATGACAACAGCCCCGAGGGGCCAAAGCCGAGCCTCTCTCAATCTCTTGGCTTGTGCGCTTCTAATTTTAGCACAAGAGAAAGGGACCTACAGTTTAACGCCGAATCCGAACGGCAGTTTGAGAAGCTTTTCATGGCCAATTACTGCAAAGCTGGCGCCAACAGCAAGGAGGTGTGGCCGGGTGTAAAGTTTTATTCAAAGAAAAAAACTTTTCATTAGATGTTCCGAGGCGGGATCAAGCCCACGACCTCATGCACAGCGGTCTCGCACACTAGCCGCTGAGCCACCCAGCCACTCTCTTTGTTTACAAATCTCAAAAGCAAACAGGGAGTGTTGACCTGTTGCTGTTTTTGTTTGAAACAAAAACAATGCGCTGGTCTGCTCACCTATCTGTGTAAAGTGTGTGTGTTGGTACAACTTTTAATTCGATCTAAAACAATAAATAATTGCAATTAATTTTTTATACTCTGTACCAAAGGTACATAGACACAGCCAGAAGGAAGCGTCTCCGACCCCATAAAGTATATATATTCTTGATCAGCATCAACAGCCGAGTCGATATAGCCATGTCCGTCTGACCGTCCGTATGAACGCACAGATCTCAGAGATGGTAAGAGATAGAGGTTTGACATGTATGGAACATATGCTTCTTATACTTGCAGGCAGATAAAGTTTATTTTCAATTTTGGCCACGCCCTCTCCCGCCCCCGCAATATAGAAAAAACGTAATATCTCCCACATATTTAGTATTCGGGATTCTTTATTGATCCGCTGAAGGAATTTTAAAGATCGGATGAAAGGTATTAGAGTTATAAGGAAAACAAACAATTATGGGCAGCACCGGTCGCAACGGTGATGGGCAGCACTAAACAGGTACAGAGTATGTTATAGTCGGGCTTGACCGACTTTCTTTCTTGTTTTTTTACTATGGCGGGGTCTAAAAACTCATACGAACATGTGGTATAAATTTTGGGTTAATTAAACTTGTTTTTCTATACTAAAGAGGGGGCCGTTCATTCGTATGAAAAATTTTTAGCGCATTAATATATAGATTAATTTCGTCTTACTACGATAATTTTAATTCGACCCTCTTCAAAGGGGACCACTGATAGACCGAATTGATCCTTAGGAGAGATATAGCCTTTAAGGATGACTTGATACACATTTTCCAACTTGCACTCCTGAAAGTCTACCGCACTTGCCCGCCGATCTCTTAATATATGTCATTAGTCTGCATTCTATTCTTGAAAGTTGAAAATCAATTTGTCGTCCTCTACTGAAGAATATTCTCAATTTTCTATGGTGCACCCGGGTGTGGCTCAGCGGCTAGTGTGCTGTGCAAGAGGCGTGGGCTCGATCCCGCCACGCAACACTTAATGAAAAGTTTTTTCTTTCAAAAAACTTTCTCTTTCTCTTGTGCGAAAATTAGAAGCGCACAAGCCAAGAGATTGAGAGAGTCTCGTCTTTGACCCTTTGGGGCTGTGTCAAGCCTTTTTACATTTACATCATTCAGGAAGTTCCCCAATCGTAAGACAATTCTTTAGGTCAGATTTATTCTATTGGCGTCGATGATAATAGAGCGAATATGGTTCAAGCAGGAGAACTTTTCAGTGACAATTGCAAGGCACAAAAGGTACGCAACTATGAAGAATGTTATATCAAAGAAGGGTGCTCATGGGACCTAATAGTTTTCATTGATTTGGACGATGACGAATTTACTTCAATAGATTCCCTTGAAAATTCTATGAACACAATTCATTGTGCTGCACACACTCTTAATTTAGTGGTTAACGAATTTTTAAGGAAGTTCAGTTTGACATTAGTTGAGGTCACAAAATTTAAGTCAATTTCCAGTCAATTTTCCAAGAGTTCAATTGCTGACTTGTTCCCACTCTGAAACCAAAACGTCTTTAAGTTGCTTGAGTTTCTCAAACGGACGACCGTTCCCCAGAAGTCTCTAAGTGGGTTAAGTCCGGACTAATCGTCGGTCACTCCAAAGTCGGAAATAGTGGCGTTATTTTGTTGAATAATCCAATTATCCTCATCAAGGTTATCTCCAAATTCAACAAGTTAGCTTTTCACAACTGTATATAGATTTCGGCGCTAGTTTTGGAATAAAACATATGCAAGACGTACCAGCATAGTAAAAACTAGCCTAAATCATTAGGAATCCGCCACTAGGAATCTGCCATGGTAGCCGTAAATCGCGCCAATAGTTATGGCAACCATCTGTGCCGTCTAAATTAAGCTGTTTCAGAAAATGATAGACTATCCTTCAGGTGACGTGGAAGTAGTTTTGGTATAGGCACTTGGAAAGTCTATGAAACTATATTATTTTCATTTATAGTTGCAAATGACTCTGTATCTTATTAAGATTTGTCTTCCCAAACCGCAAGACGCCAAATTTCCCGTTTGCAGTGTGCGTCAATCTCGGTTGAACTCGCGCAGCCTTCGATTCCCCACAGCAATGGGGATTTTTCAAAAAGTTTGAAGTCGCGTTTTTTAGTGTCACTTTGAGCCCCACTATTAATCTACGCTCTTCAGCTGTGAAATACATTCCACGAGGCGTGTTAGAATAAAAACCACTTCTTGAATAATTGTTTCATGTTATAAATGCATTCAATAGTTAACTTCAGTTTTTATTGAACCTATACAATAATTGAAGCAAAAATATATACATTAATCGGAACGCCCACAGCCAAATGCACATAAAACTAAGCTTGCACATATACTTATTTCCTAAAAAAATGCTGTAGCAAAACACACAAAACTGTAGACAACTCACTACGAGTGATGTCCAAAGCAAAAATAGAATACTGGAACACACTTTTGTATACCAACATTTAATGAACCGTTGTTATTATTGAAAAGAAAGAGTAAGACATTTATTCATATATGCTTCTTTCTCTGAGGTATTTATATTCTTGATCAGCATAACGAGCTGAGTTGATTTAGCCTTGTCCGTCTGTCTGTTTCTATCAGGCATGTTCTCAATTCCGCTACGTTTTGAAAAGTAAACCGAACGCAATTCCGTTTCGGTTTGGATTTGCTGTTCTCAATTCCGAATGAAATTGTTTACGTTTTACTTTTGGCAAGCCACGGGCCAAACGAAATCGGCACGGGAGATTCAAGCGAAACGATGGAAAATGGATCATGCGGAAACGAGAGAGGCTGACTCTTACGTTTTGCTTTTTGTTTTTGCTGCCTCTGTCAATTTCTGCAGACATTTAACAAAAAATTTATTTTTAATTCAGTTAAAGACTTAAATGCAGTTCAAATAACATAAAAAATAACCTTAATGTACAATTGGCAACTGAATGAGTGAGTAATTTGACAATTACTTTTTAACTGAATCAATTCTGTTTCCGAAAAGTTGCAGTGGAAGAGGAATTGAGAACATGCCTGTATGTTATCTCCTCCGTCAGTTTGAAAGCTATCTTAATAAAACTTTCCACGAAGTCTTTTAGTACAAATAAGCTGCACATTTGTCGGATCGGATGACTATAGCATATAGCTGTCAGAGGAACGATCGGCGGGAAAACTTTTTGTTTTCAATGGAAACGCCTTTAAACTTCGTATTTTATTAGTTTGCTATCCCTTTCAATTGTTCCACTAAGTTTGGTCGAAATCGGACATCTATGTAGAATAGATGTCGTAGAAAAGTACAGTCTGAAAAGAAGTCTTAGTTTGAAAAACAAACTGCAAAGGTATACAAACTTCGGCCGGGCCGAGCTAACATTCCTCTATTTTTTATGCGTAAATCGTTGATTTCAAATTTAAGGCGCTCAGGAAACTTGGGGCACTCTTAATAAAAAGTTCGGGATGAGACCCTTAAATTCTGATAGAAAGGATTTCTGTAAGCATAACCTCATTCCCAGTTTTTTAGTCTACCAGTTTTAAAGATATCGAGCTAAAATTTTGCACATTCTTGTTTTTACTGCACCCTGCTATGTCGGAACTGACCGAATCGGATGACTATATCTTATAGCTCCCATTTCATAATGCTACTAAGTTTGATGAAAGTCGGACAACTGGTATAGCTACTGCTTCCCGCACACCCCAAAAAACGCCCACCCACCTCCCCCAACCTACTTTTTTGATAATTTTTTAATACGTTTTGTTTTGTATTATTTTATCTTTTAATACCCTACTGATTCGAACTCAGGACCTCGACACTCCAACCCACGACGACATCTAACGTCACGAAGTTCGCGCGACGGTGGCGACATAAAAAGCGACCGGGCACATTTGCCGCCACTCTGGTTCGACCCATCAGGCATTAAATAAAAAGTATTTTATTTCCCTTTTTTTGTTTGTTGTTTAAAAATTTTCATATTTTCCGTGTTTTTTACAATGCTCTGAGGTCTCAAATACGTTCTTTCGTCAACGGAGCTCGTTACTGCAAGCTCTTACCTAAAATTTAGAAAATTATTTTCTTCTTTTTAGGTGACGAGTGCATCGTTTTTTCTTATTTTTATAATTTTTCTCATTTAGGTTTTATATTTTATGGTTAGTTTCTTTAAAATTCATGTCATTTCACCATTTATTTTCTTAAGTTAACGGTCTCCGAGTTTTGATACCCTTAGCTTCCTTGAAAAAAATAAGCTTTTCTAACTACTTTTTGACATTACTTTCTAGGATCTATACTATAAAGATTCTTTTCTTAACTTGTGACTGAACCTGTAATACGAATTTGAGCAACCGTTTGGTACTGTCTAGTTTCACAGCCCAAATAAGGGTTTACGAAAATATTACTCGAAGTACCAATTCGGTTTTTTGTTCATATATATCAACTAACTTTTAAAATTTTTTGTAGTTGTTGTTAGCGGTTGTTGTTGTAGCCCGCTTCAGTAGACCCATTTTTAAAAACATAGTGCCTTGCGTCAATTTCAGAGAACGCGTCATCGATAAAAAAATAAATGAGGTTTTGTTGGGATGGGTGTCCTAATCTGATCTTATATTAAGGGTTCTAAAGTCAAATTTCGATTACCATTACCCCTAGGCCCTACCGTACCGCCCTTAAAAACGGGCCGGGTGCACCCTTGTATTTTTTTTTCTTACGTGTTTTTATTGCCAAAAAAATTTACCACTTCAGCCGATTTTTCTTACTTTCTACCACTCTACTTTTACGTTTCTTAAAATCCTCCCGACCCTTGTAATATATTACGTTTCTTAAAACCCTTTCCCTTATCCCTCCTTTCACCTCTTCCCCCACCCTTTGGGGCCCAATACTCACCGCACCTTCCCTCGCGCCCCCGCTTTGGTCGTAGCTTTGCTTTTTCTTTCTTTACGCCCCCCCCATACCTTAATTCGAAAATATTTGTATCCGTTTTCGATACGTATATCGAGTTTTTGCCAAAATATATATCGTATGATATTATTTCGATCTCCCCTGAAATCTGCATACAAAAAAACAATGATGAATTGTAAAATCTTCTAGGGGAACTTATAAAAAAAGACCTCAAGAAATAGCTCGATATCTTTGAATTTTTAGGAGATACTCAACATTTTTTATGGGAGGGGGGTCGTGGCCAAAATTTGAAACAAACTTTATCTGCCTGCAGACACAGTCTACATTTAAAAAGAATAACTCTAATCCATTCCCATCAACTGCAACAGGAGACATCCCAACAATAACTAAAGACACTCTCCCAGCTCCCACGCTCCAGGACCCCTATATATAAACCAATCAAAGGAGGGGGCGGCAGCCACTCTTAACCTTCCTACTCATTCACCACAAGCCACTTCAAAGGTCATTAGTTGTTTTGTTTTACAAATATTATTTTATCCCAGATGGATTTTAGAGCTAGGATTCGATAATTTTAAACGCTTGCAAAAGGAAAGATTAAGCTTCATTTTTCTGAGATTTTAAAGAATTTTTTAATTTCGTTACAGACGCAGTTTGAAAGCATGACAACGGACATTGAGGCAAGCATCCAGCAGCAGCAGCTGCAGAATGTCCAGCGGCTACAGCAGGAGAGCTGCCTGCAAGAACTGCACCAGCAGCTTAGTGCACAGTTTGCGGCATCCCGTTTTCCGGCTCCGCAGCATCAGCAACAGCAGCAGGCCAGCCCTGGGAACTTGGTACCATTCCTTCCAGCCTTCCTGCGCCCACCAGTGCCCAATGCACAGCAATTGATACACCTGATGCCCGGCCATGTTAGCCACCAGCAATCGCATCATAGTCACAGTCACAATCACAGCAACCATCACAAAATGGCGCTGCAGCCAATGTGGCCGACAGCGGCAGTGGCGGCGGCCCATATCCAGGCTCTGGCTGCGGCCGCAGTTGCTGCCACCAATAACAACAACAGCTGCAACAACAATAATAACAATAATTTGCTAACATCATCGTCGGTTGTCAATAAGCCAGCGGGTACTGACGCCACATCATGTTCCCTGGAGATGTCAGCAGGAGGCGAGTCAAGAGCGGAATCTCCGTTGCACCCTGGCCTACACACTGGCTACAGCCACAACACACCGCCGGATTCACCCCATGGCGCCCGAGCGGGAGCAGGAACCGGTGTGTCGGCTCCACAGGGTGTAGAGCAGGAGTGCTCGATGATCTTTCCTCCATCCTCACCAGCAAACCTTCATCATAGCCTCGCTGTTGGCCAAACGGATGCTCAGGACTCGGAAATGGATGCTCCGCTGAATCTTACCAAGCCCAAAGGATCACCTGGCTCGTCCCCGATCAGCTCTTCGTGCCCGAGGGACCAGCGCGAGCGTCTTACGCCCGTAGTCGTCTCCAGCCCCCCATTGAACTGGCAACAGACGCCTCCCGTTGTTCAGCACCAGTTCGCCGATATGGAAGCTAACCTCTTAAAATCTCGGGTAAGTGCAGCGTAAGCCAGTCTTTACTCCCTAAGATAGGCTCTCCAGCTTTGACCACTCTGTTTTAATTGTGCTCATTCGCAGGGCCGACTATGGAGCTCAACGAGCGGGGCAGCGGCCAACAACGATTCGTGCCAAGCACTATCCTCCAGTGGCCTGGCAGTTACTGGATCACGAGCGGCCCGGATTAGTCGCGACTCGATAAACAGCTGCGGCACCAGCTCCGAGCGTTCAGCGGCGGCATTGGACTCCGCCGAGGTAAGTCTCGCCCAGGCCCAACCGCCAGCGCCGCCGCATCAACAGCAAAGACATGGTAATGGCCATGGACACGGTCACAGTAAGCCACACATTAAGCGGCCAATGAACGCGTTTATGGTGTGGGCTAAGGACGAGCGAAGGAAAATACTTAAGGCGTGCCCCGACATGCACAACTCCAATATCTCGAAGATTTTGGGGGCCCGCTGGAAGGCCATGTCGAATGCGGATAAGCAGCCCTACTACGAGGAGCAGTCGCGACTCTCCAAACTCCATATGGAACAGCATCCGGACTACCGCTACCGGCCAAGACCCAAGCGCACCTGCATAGTGGATGGCAAAAAGATGCGCATCTCAGAGTACAAGGTGCTGATGCGCAATCGGCGGGCCGAGATGCGACAGCTCTGGTGTCGCGCCGGCGGCGGTGGTCCTCCTCCAAGGTAGGCTTCAATCGTATAAAAAACAAGCAACAAAGTCGGTCAAGCCCGACTATAATATATACCTCACAAAGTTTGTGTTAAGGTGTATGAAGTGCTGCCCATCGCCGTTGCGGCCGGTGCTGCCCATCATAATTGTTTGTTTTGCTTATAGCTCGACTAGCGTTCATCCGATCCTTACCATTCCTTTGGCATATCGGTAAATAAATCAGATTACTAAATATGCCCAGAAGGTGCGAACCTTCTATTTATACAACTGTGTTAGATATGACGTTTTTCCAATTTGCGGAAGCGGAAGGGGGCTTGGCCAAAATTAAAAATAAAGAAACAAGTATTTCTTACCATCTCTGAGATCAGTTTGGTCATTCGGACAGACGGATGGACGGACAGGGCTAAAGAGTCGGAGATGCTGGCTGTTACATACTTTTGCACAAACTTATTATACTCTGTGTACCTATCGAACAGAGTAGGATTGCCTGATATTTTAAAAATATCCATATCAACATTTTAGACGATACTGAACGATTTCGATATAAATATTTTAGGGTAAAATATCAATTTCTTTATAAAGCTTATTTAAAATAGATGTCATTTACAAGTTTTAAAACTACGTTCTAGCCAGGGACCGTAACGGTTATAATTTGTATACCCTTGCAGAGGGTATTATAAAATTGTCCGAGTGTTTGTAACGCGTCTCCGACCACATAAAGCATATATATTTTTGATCAGCACGACGAGCTGAGTTGATTTAGCCCTGTCCGTCTTTCTGTTTCTATACTATCTCCTCCGTCAGTTTGAAAGCTATATTTACCAAACCTTGCGCGAAGGCTTTTGGTACATATACGCCGCACATTTGTCGGTGTCGGCCGGGTCGGACGACTATAGCATATACACTAAGAAAAAAACTGCGGTCCTTAATGCAGCCCAAGCGGACTCCTTTTTAAAACATTTCGTTCATGAATTTTTGTTCACAAAACAAGCCCGACGTTCACGGCAAATCACCAGGTAGTATTTTTATCTAAGCGCTCTGGTCACACTACATTACAACAAACAAGAACGTCCGTTCAAAAAGCGAACACTTGTTCGGAAATCATGAACAATTGGTGTTCTGGTGTTGGTTTTGCACTTATGCTGCTTTGAAATTCCCAAGCAGTTATAGCAATGCTGGCATGAGGAACGCTCTGCTTCTGCTCTAATGGTAGAACCGGGAGGTTCCTAAAACTCCTATTTAGTTAACCAGCCTCCTTTGTGGTGTTGTGCTTGACTATTAAAGTTATGTGAAAACATAACATGACCTCTAACCGGCTTAAACTTGCTAGTTTGAATATAATAAGTGTCTTAAAATCAGTCACATAGTATAACCAAAATGTTCACAAAAATGTACTTAAATTGTTCGCAAATTGAATCCAATGTGTTACCAAAAAGAAACCGAGATGTTCCAAAATTGTTCCCAAAGTCTTGCCAAAAAGAGCCCCAAGTGGTCTTAAAACGTTTCCAAAATGTTTCTAAAAGAAGCCCAAAAGCTTGTAAAATGACCCCAAAATGTTCCCAAGTTGAGCCCAAAATGGTATTAACACAACACCTAAACGTTAATGAAGATCGAACAAAGGGTCTTGAAATTGCGTTCATGAAATGACATCTCCGTTCAAAGTTCACGAAAAAGCGGAATTACTCTACTATTGTCAACAAATAGTCTTGATTTTGGTACATTTTGAACGGATTTATTTCTGAGTGTAGCTGTCATAGAAACGATCGGTCGAAAAACTAGTTTTAAGGCGTATACTCAGATGAGATAAAGATTTAGTTTTTCACAATACTTCGTTTAGATAAGACTGCTGCTCCAAAGCATATCGTAATTCTTTGTTTGCTATGCGTTCCCATGGTTCCACTTAGTTTGGTCGAAATCTGACATCTATATAGTATAGCTCCCATTGAAGAGTAAGGTCCGAAAAATAGTATTAATTAGAAAAACTTTTTTATTTTCAATGAAAATGTCCTTAAAATTGGCATTCATCTATTTGATATTTTTTCACAGAATTCTTCAAAGCTTTGTCAAAATTGGAAGCCCATAGCATACAGCCTCCATAGGAACGATAGGTCGAAAAGCTAGTTCTAGTGAGAAAATACTGTTTTGTTTTCAATGCCGGCTTTGCCTGATTAGATGAAAATCGGATGAATATAGCGAATAGTTGTCATATAAAAAACTGGTCACAGAAGCGGCGCCATCTATTGGTCAGCTTTGGAAATCACTCAGCTAGCATTGTTCAAATTGTAAGAAATCATTTTATACGTGCTGCAAGGGTTTCGGCCGAGCCGAAGTTTACTTTCCTCTTTTCTTTTAACTAACATAAGGGAAGGCTTTACAACATTGATTACCTTGAGTAACGGGTATATCGAAGTCGGGCAGGACCGACCTTAACTCACGCTCTCGTTTAACCTATTGTTATTATTTAAGCAACTAAGCCGTTTAATTACGACTCACATCTTCTTCTTCATTTTAGAGACGCAACGCCGCCGCCCCTACCACCCGGTGCTGGCTTCTATTATCCGCCGGAAAGCTTATCGCCGTCAGGCTTCTCATCCGAGGACATGGACATGACGTCACAGCGAGACGTGGACGAATAGGAATCGTCCGAAATCGTGCCATAACAATCATCCCGCGGGAAGTCAACAATGCAACGCTCAACGGGCTTTGTAAATAGGACATGATAGGATTAGCATCTGTGTATAGTCCCATAAGTTTCAGTTCAAGTGCCATTACATACACAATTACATGTTTAGTTTGCGTCGACGAAGAAGAAGGAACATTGCAATTTTGTGCCATTCACGCACCAATGCCATAGCCATAGCAAAATATCCCAGTTTACTCGTAGGTAGTTAGTAACTTTAAATATACATACATTTATCGTAAACACACTCAGAGTTGCAGCCGGACCACAGACATATAGAATATATGGTCCAGCTCTGCTCGACACATACTCGAGCCCAAACTCGAATTAGCCAGCAAAGCGCACATACTCATACGCATAATTTTAGAAGCTCTGGTTGCGCAGGTGATTGTCCAATTTACACTGCAGTCCATCTACAAAATGCCACAAAATGTCATCACATTCAGGTGGTCTTTCCGCTGATCCGACTAAGTATCGAGTCTTTGCTAAATCGTCGCCAGCGCCAGGGGTCCCAGGATATGTGACGATTATGAGATAGCTGTGTATCTGTATAGATCTTTTAAAGACCATTCGGTACTGGGGGATATTTGCGCAATCGCTTCTATTCCCCTTTGTGTCGGGGTGAGGCTCAGCGGCTAGTGTGTGCGCCCGCTGTGCAAGAGATCGTGGGATCGATCCCGCCTAATTGCTTGGAAAGCGGTCCGATACATTTTTAACGATCACTACGATCAAGAAGATAATGGTGGCAGATGGACTGTGGTATGAAACAGCACTAAAACGCGCATTAAGGTAAGAACCTGTCATGGTTGTTTTAGTTAAACAACGCATTCGAGCCTACTCTCTTGCACCACCAACCCCTTCTGCAGCCCCAGCCTAGACCAATTATGTAACATACCTCTCTTATCCCCTAACGGTCGAGATGATCGATATTTATCATTATCCAATTACTTCACTTGTACTTAACGGCAATATGAGATGAATGCATAGCGGCCTCCGACTGCTCCCTTAGCTTTCTTTCGTTGGTTATAAGCAGCAACCAGGAGCCGAACGCTCTGGTTCTGGTTCTATTCTTGTAGGTGTAGGTCCTATATATGTATACACACACACACACATACACATGCGAAATAGAATTAGTTTTTACATAAAGTGCAATAAATTTTTACATTTCAGTTTGCATATGTACCGCAGGTGTACATACGAGATTAATAAACAAAAGAAACCTAAAAATAACACATGGAGTGCGAGCATTTTTCATTTTCAGCAGGTGAATGTGGGAGCGGAGTCTCTTAGAAAAAGTCCAAGCGCAAATTTTAGTGTGTTGTCGTCCTTGCCTTGACGCGCGGAAAGTGACTGAGGCAAGTATTCGGAGTTGACCTTGGTTGTGATTAGGCCTCAGGAGTGTCAACCGAGCTGTTGTTGTGGTGAAAAAATGCAGACAAACAGTACTTCAACTTGTCAACTTCCTGGAAAGGGTCTTCGCTCAAATGGAAGCGGCGGTTCTGCTGACGAGCTAGGTCTAAAGTCGGAGTAAGACTAAGAATGTATACACTCAGAAAAAAACGGCTGCCAGCGTATTAAATGAAACGGGATCGAATTTAAACCGTTTTGTTCTTAAAATTTCAAGTATGACTAAATATTGGGTTTACTTAAATTGAGTACGAATCATACTTAAATCGAAAAACAAGTGCTAATATTATAGAAATGGGACCAAATGTTCTTGAATCAAGAATATTTTGTATTTACAGTAAGTTCAAGTACAAAATATGGTAGATTGAGTACAAAATTGACTTATAATGCTTAAATGTAAACTATTTTTATGCGAGTCCATTCTTTAAATTCCCAACTGATTCTAACTCTATTGTTATGGAATGATGGTTAATTTTTGACCCACAATAGTTCTACCAAAGATGTTTATTGATGGCCCTTGGATATTTCCAGCCTACTTTGGTTCAATTTAGAGAACTCATTTTAGGAGAACTTGAGAACGGGCTCAAACCAAGAACATTTTGTACTTGGCGTGTTCATCAGCACACACCAATCATCTAACATAAATCAACAATCACAAAAAAAGTGTTTGGCTGCTGGTGAAAGGTTTTTGATGGAAATGGCAGCCAACAAAACTATCGATATTTTTTGACTGCAAATAAAAAAATTATAAAATATGAATAACATCAAGTACAATCCATTACATTGTATGTAACTGTCGTCAAAAACTCGGATATTGCGAAATTTCGAACCCTTCGGTAGCGACTTGGTTGTTTCTGGTTGTCCCAGATTGGCTACTTGTTAGCGAAGAGGAGAACGACTTGCAGATGCTCTCCATTGAGGAGTTTCATGCGGCCAGGATTGAGGAATCAACTGGGGGGCCTTCTTGCAGCTCCATGATAGACTCAGAGGAAAGCTCTCCCTCAACCGATTTGGATGCAGAGCACGAACATTCGAGACCATTGTACAGTTTGCGGGAGGACCCAAGATTGTGCTGCATCGTCTATGCATTACACTGGGAGCTTATACGAGGTGTGTTCAAAAAGTGTCGCGAATTTTGAATTTTCGCGTTATGTTGGTACTCATGTCTCTCACTTATGCCTACAAGCTCGGCCATTTTGAATGTTCACTTAATTGTTGACAGCTGCTATGCTTGCACGTGTTTTGGATCGTCTTCGATTTTTACCTATTCAAAAAAATGGATCAAAGAACCTGTATCAAATTTTGTGTGAAAAACGAAATTAAGTGCGCGGATGCATTCCGAATGTTGACTGTGGCATACGGAGAAGCTACCTTGGACCGAAGCAACGTTTATCGGTGGTACAAAATGTTCTCAGAAGGCCGAGAAGATGTGAACGACGAAGAGCGTGCCGGACGCCCGAGCACTTCAACAACAGACGAAAAAATTAATGAAGTGGGGAAAATGGTATTGGCCAATCGTCGAATCACCGTTAGAGAAGTTGCTGAGGACCTAAACATATCGATTGGCTCGTGCCATTCGATTTTTATCAATGGGCATGAGTCGGCTCGCCGCGAAATTCGTACCAAAATTGCTCAATTGCGACCAAAAACAGCATCGCATGAACATTGCTAATAAGATGTTAAACTCTGTCCGCGACTACCCAAATTTGCTCCAGAGGGTCATAACTGGAGGCGAATCGTGGGTTTATGGTTATGACGTGGAAACCAAAGCTCAATCATCTCAATGGAAGCTGCCGCACGAACCAAGACCGAAAAAAGCGCGCCAAGTTCGGTCGAATGTGAACGTTTTGCTGACAGTTTTCTTCGATTGCAGGGGCGTGGTGCATCATGAGTTCTTGCCACAGGGAAGAACGGTCAATAAGGAATATTACCTGCAAGTTATGCGCAATTTGCGCAAAGCAATCGGCCAGAAACGCCCGGATTTGTGGAAGAACAAAAATTGGCTTTTGCACCACGATAACGCCCCTGCTCACACATCGTTGCTTGTGCGCGACTTTTTGGCCAAAAACAACACACTAATGATGCCGCAGCCACCGTATTCCCCAGATCTGGCCCCCTGTGACTTTTTCTTGTTCCCTAAACTGAAGAGGCCCATGAAAGGACGACGTTACGCTACGCTTGACGAGATAAAGACGCCATCGAAGGAGGAGCTGAACAAGATTTAAAAAAAATGATTTTTTGAAGAGCTTCGAAGATTGGAAAAACCGTTGGCACAAGTGTATAATATCTCATGGGGATTACTTTGAAGGGGACAAAATAGATATTCATGAATAAATAAATAGTTTTTGAAAAAACACAAAATTCGCGATACTTTTTGAACACACCTCGTACACCTACCTACATTTAAAAATTTGTGGGACTAGCTCTTATAGTCTCTGAGTAACACGCGTTCATACGGACAGACAGACAGACGGACATGGCTAAATCAACTCGGCTGTTGATTCTGATCAAGAATATATATACTTTATAGGGTCGCAAATGCTTCCTTCTACCTGTTACATACTTTTGCACAACTTCATGATCCCCCTTTTCCCATTTTCAATGGGAACAGGGTATAAAAAGATGCGTTCAAAGATGCCTACGATATGATGTGTATGGGATATTCTTTTTATATCCAGCATTTGTCCACTAAACTTGGATGCTACAGGATGTGTTGTGCAACCTATGAAATTGGCAAAGAAAAGAATATTTCTTTATTCATTGGATGCACATGTTCCTGAGCATCACATTGTGTTTCCTGTGGCTCATGCGATTTTGTCAAACCACACATCCTATGATATTGGTCGCTTTTTGTGCGAGCTTAATAGGTTTTGTATTTTGAACAAAATAAAATTGCCACTTTGCAAACGGGTCGTTACTGACGTGAGTTTTGCAATAATTGGAGCAGTGTTAAAAGTATTTTGTGATTTAAACATAGTGGAATACAATGAAATGTGCTTTCGCTTTTTATATAGCGAAAGTAATGCGTTTCCGAATGTATGCGTTCAATTTTGTACAAGCCATTATGCCAAAATGATGTGCTCTGATATAGACAGAACCGTTGGCTTGTCTAACACTGACCTAAGACATTTCCTTAGAAATGCTCTGGGTTGGGGATATAACATAAGCTCCATAAAGGACTTAGAAGAATGGTTTCAAAATCTGATTACAATTCTATAGAATAGTATACTATCTCATTCTGTAAATGAAATGGTTAGCAAAGCTATTTCATATTTTACAGATGCGAAACCAGAATCTTTTGAATTGGAAATGCATGGAACTTTTGTAAAATCTATCAAAAAGTATCGAGAAGATACACTAAAGTCTATTGCAAGCAAAAGCCAATTGAAAATCCGTTTCAATACTTTTGCCGTTGTAATTAAAGATATGTTAGAAAATCAATCTAATAATGGAAAGCAAAACATATATTATTGTCCCGAAATGGTTGAGGTCATTTTGGGCAAATATATTGTTTTTGCGCCATTTTGGGCAAATATTATGGGTATTTTTATTGATAAGAGCAATAAGAGACCCAGCAATGGTCCAATTGAATCTTTTTTTAAGACAATAAAGCATGATTTCAATGAAACCAAACAAGGAAAAAACTTGAAAGATTCATTCGAAAAATGAATGTACTTTTGAATTCAGTGGTGCGACAAATTGAACTTTTGCACCCAGAATTTATTCGGGCCCCTATTCTTCATGGTACTGTTATAAAGGCCACACCTAAAAAACGCACTTTGCAGCAATTGACGGCCTTAAGTGATATGTCTAATAAGAAGCTTTCCAATTATAAAGAAAGCTGGCAAAAAAAAGGGCATTAAAAAACTTAAGGTCGGACTGTTTGGTCGGGACTTCTCCAAGCCCCAAAAAGTTCGTGAGGAATTTGCACAGTCATGTCTTTCAAAAGACAATAATTTCAATTTTCATTTAGAGTTGTCTGTTCTTTCTGAGAATTTAGAATCAAATTTGAATTCCTCTGTTCTGGCAGATCATTCATATGTTTCAAACTTGCAAATATTTCGAATGGAAGAAAATTATAAAAAAATTCTTCAAAATAATTCGAAATTGAGCAGTTGCTTAATGGAAAACGTACATTTTTACGTTTTAAATCGTGAGACTCTTTTCGAGCATGTACATATAAGAAGTAGACGATTTGGTAAAATGTGAAGACTTCATAGTCGATGCTGCTTTGACAGCAGTTCTATTTGATCAAAATGATCCAGGACTGGAAAGTCTTCCATGTCCAATTGGACAATACTGCTTTAAAAATGAGGAATTAATTAAAACTGCTTTGGATAGTTCTTCTAGTACTTTTATTGTTCCTCACTGTTATAAAAATCATTTTTACATCTTGTGGATATAAAATGACAAGAATTTATGTTCCTTGATCCATTTGGGCGGTCAACATCTGCCCAAATGTTTATAAGCCACTATCAGTCACTTTTAAACGGCATTAGTAAGATGAATTACAAATGCGTGTATAAAAGTCATAACCTTCAGGATGATTCATACAATTGTGGCTTTTTTATTTTGCAGTTTGCAAAATGCCACATAAAAGATATGCCTCTCTTAAATTCAAGACCAGCTCATTTATTTAGAAGAAACATTTTTGAAAAACTAACAAATTATGGCGATTCGCTGTTAAATAAACAGGGTGTCCAGAAACTTTTCGTCAGAACTTTAATACATGATAGTCAATAGAAATATTTTCTTCTTTTACACCATGGGTCTAAGTGGACCCGCTTTCGATTTACGTCTCGAAGAAAATGCAAATATTCGATGCACGAAGTTTTAAAAAGTACCGGAAAACACGTTACGATGAGGAAGCCGCCTCTGTGGATATTCTTCCGCATACATTCGTTGAGCACTCATTGCGTTGCCGTTTGCTTTGCCGTAATAAAACACGCAACCCGGGTACTCGACTTTAAAGAATTTCATAGCAACACAAGTTATTACTCTCAATATCACTCTACAGACTTTCCTTGAATTTGGAAAATGTCAAATAAATTCCATAAAATTAATTTTTTGAAAGCTATTTCACCGAAATTTTTGTTTAGAATAAAAAACTGCATCAAAACTGCATTTTATTTTTAGACGTAATAACTTGGAACGAAGCCACTTAGACCCATGATGTAAAAGAAAAAAATATTTATATTGATAACAGCTATCATGTTTTAAAGTTCTGACGAAAAGTTTCTGGACACCCTGTATGTCTACACTGCTGTAAAAATATAGAACATGAAAGCAGATTGCTATGCAACACTTGTTTTATACACCACGCGCTTCGCTACGCCGCCGTCAGTCTATACTGACATCACATAAAACCGATATAGTTTTTCTTTTCCGACCGGCTTTGGGTAACATTACCGTTATTGCTATCGCTATTGCTATCGCTTTCGTTATCGCTATCGTTATCGTTATTGCTATCGATATCGTTATCGCTATCGTGATCCTTATCGTTGCCATTACCGTCAAGTTTTAAGCCAATAGGATGAAAATCGGTTTTTGGTTGCTGAGTTTTCCATGAGTTTTCCGACCCTAAGGTCAAATTTTCCAACATCAGAAAATTACATTTCAATTTATTTCACTTACTATCCTTACAAACCGAATTTCAAGTCAATCGAATGAAAAATACAATTTTCCCCAAACAAAGTTTTCCGACGCTTTTCCGGCTTTTCCGAGTGGAATTTTCCAAAACCGCGTCTTAGGCCCGATTTCTCAAAGGTTCCGGTTGGCCAACCGCCGGTCAAATTTGTTCCTCCAGTTGACAAGCGGTCAGTGATTTGGTTTTCTCAATAGCATTTTCGCGCGTTATTGACCAGTCACGGTCAACAAATTAGGTATTTTTGTTATGTTTTTTTTAATGTTATTAAATGCTGCTGGTTATATTTTTGCGAAAAATTTATTAAAATGATTGCGAGAACAAAGCAATAGCTGGGCTCCTTGTTTACCTGCACGGCTTATCAAAGGAACGCGACTACACAGAAGTCAGCCGCAGTGTGAGTTGCCACAGCATAAGAACGCAGCGCCGCCAAGTCCGCTAACAATCCCTGTCGCAACAAATTGAATCGCAAAGAAGACAAGGCTTTAACTAATCCTAGTCCTAGCGAATGTTTACGTAGATTTTGTCAACCTGAATCATTGAACAAATGTGGCATCACAATCATAATGATTAGGCCCCTTCCGTACTCTTGCATTTTTATGCGTTGCTCTGCCTCTTCAAATTCCATCTTGGGAGTGATAAATTAGTTTTTCATAAACATTTTGTGGCAGCAAAAAAAAACAAAAGTTACCACGTTTAGTCGATATTCCCGCGAACCCTTAACCAGTGCTCGAGCAGCGGTTAATCTGTTCCTCCGGTTGCGCCCACACAGCATGAGACACGCAATTTCGGTTAAACTGCCTGTCAAGTTGACCAACCCCACATTGAGAAATCGGGCCTTTGTCAAATTTCAGCCCTCTAGCTCTTACCGTTTAGGCTGTGCGATGGTCACCAGTCAGTCAGTCAGGTTAAACAGTTTTATATATATATAGATTACCGATAACAGCCTTATCTGTAAACTTTGCCAAGCTAGTTTCAAAGCATCATATGTACACACCATATGGTTAATAAAGCTATGTGGAGCTTGTGGACGAGCTGTTTCTGCTTCACCGAAGATAGTTTATATTGGTATCATGTTCAGTTGACACTGAAACTGGCGACATCTGCGCTGTAATCAGCCAGAAACAGTCGTTTCACCGACTCCTTGATTTTGGGCCTTGAAACTTCTTTCAACAATGCAATCGACCGCGAAAGCAAACATCCAATTGGTATGAAAGTTAATGATTTAATGCGACTACTAAGTTATAAGTAGGCCCATTGGGGATACCACTTTGAAAAAAAACGTGCCATGAACTCTACCTCAACGGTGGTGTGGAAACGAGTTAATAATTACACTAGGCAACAAGGTCAAGTATATTGAAGTATTGGTGGTGATTCTAGATGATTTATGTCTGCTGAACACGAAACTGTTTTCGGAAAAGGTCCCAGACGTCTATATTTTTTGGTAATTTGAGCTTAAAATTGCTGAAGATGCCTATTTTGACACCTTTATTAACCTTTTTTGGGGTTCCTTTTCAATTTATTTGGAATTATCTTTTTGGTTATCACTCTGATATTGTCTTAAAGTATTATTTCTTAATTTCAAAATATACTAACGAAGATATACAATTTTGAATACATGTGCTCCATCTGACCATATTTTGTACCGCCCATGGGTATTCAGTTTAATAATTTTGAGCGCATGTATTCAAAATGGTAAATCTTCTCTGACAAAAATCACAGAAATGTTTGATATAATTTTTCTTAAAGTTGGGAAGAAGTAATACCTCACGATGTTATTAAAGAGAGTTAAAACAATAGCAAACGTTCCCCAAAAAACGAATCTAAAAAGGGTTAAAATTGGCATTTTAAGAAACTTTAAACTCAAATTACTATAAATCTAGACGTGATGGTTCATGTCTGAAACCAGATTCTTGTTCCATAGTACCAGTATCAGCAGAAATGTTCACCAACTCTAAAGAAATATTTTTTTTTCACAAAAAATGGAGTTTCAAATGGCTATAAAATAGCTTTACACTAGGAAAAGTGGCCCCCTACGAATACCAGCTTTTTACTTGACTAATTTTGTGCACTCTAATGGTAAAACACATTTGAAACCCCTTTGTGTTAGTAATTTATTTGGATGTTTAAATTAGGTATCGTACGTAAGGAATAATAGGGGTTCTTTTACAATTTCACTACTAAAATATAAGTTTTTAATTGCAACTAACTTGCTTGTTAGACATCGCTGAAAATAACGAAAATGTATGTTGATTTCAAATTTAAGTTTAAATTTGAGTAACGAAAGAACGGCACCTAAATCAACCATTTCTTTGTTCGAAATTTTTTCCCATGACTTTAAAGTACTCTCCAAGTGGTATATGCCACTATGTGTAGAAAAATGACATATCGCTAAAATCGCCAGAATAAGCAAAAATATGCGTTTGAATGTAACGTCCGAAAGGCAGGAAATGCCCTTATACTTTGTGTACCTTAATTTTTTTTTCATATTCAAATAAAAATCTATCGGCCCTGTTCCGAATTCCGAGTCGGTTTTCGTGTAAACGTTTGCACTTAGAATTTAAACTTAACAATGTTATATAGAAGGCGACAAGCATTTCCACGGTTACTAGATTAGGTTTGACGAAAATCGGAATTGCTGAGGCAGCTAAAACCGATTGCTCAATGCCAAGTGGATTCGGTTCGTCAAAAAGAAAAGACCTAATCTAGTAGCCACAGACATTCTGCTTACTTTTCATATAAAATTGTGAATATTACATTAGAAAAAGCAACGTTTACACGAAAACCGACTCGGAATTCGAAACAGGTCCGTATAATTAATTTTTTTATTTTGTTTTTTTCAGAACACATCATGCAAACATCCCGTAGTAATTCTTTCTGGTGTCAATGCCAATAATTTGGAGGCTCTTTTGCTGTTTGTCTACCGTGGTGAAGTTAGTGAGGATCATGGACAACATGGCCCACATTATTGCAGGCAGCCCTGTGTCTGAATATTCATATTCATTAAATGGCCACAACTTTTACAAATTCTCTTTTTCTTTAATGATCCTGCTTCGGGCCATTAAATCAATCATACTTAACAGCTTCCCATTTCCCGTTCAGCTGATTGCAAAATCTTTTCCCTATTCCTTCCCACATGTAAACCACTCGAAAATAAGTATTGGTTCGGTTCAGTGGATCACACAGTTTCTGAACCGCCGGTTCGGTTCATTACATGGTTTTTTGGAGCTAACAGAACCGCGGTTTCGAATTCAGTCGTCTAGACCAGAAGAGGCCCCTATCGCCAAATCCGAGCGGCAGTTTGAGAAGCCTTTTCATGGCCTCTTGCACAGCAGGCCCACACTCTACCCGATGCAACACACCCGGCCAGCGCCCGGCGAGTTATTTGCCCATTTTTATGAAAATTTGATGAAATTTTTGGTTAATATCTGAAAACTCGATCATGTGTTATGTTTATGACCTTCGCTTCTACAAGAGCGATATCTAAAAACAAAAACCAATTTCATTAAAATAGGTTACTTTATGTGGCCACAGAACCAATAAAACATGTCCAAGCCTCGTCCAATACACGTTTAAAAACTGCATACGTTGAAGGGCATTATTCAGGAAAAATGCTATTCCGCAGAATACTTACATTCCTTCTGGGAAGGCTCGACGGTATCATCCACATAGTTCTATTTATATACAGTGAATCAATAAAGTATTGGTACAACTTCATTTTCAAAGTTTGTTGCTAAATATATTTATTTATTTATTTATTCGCCAAATGAACATAGTTCTTAGCTGGCTACACTAATCTTAACCTAAACATAATATATAAAAATAAAAAAAAGAAGACAAATTTAATGCCTCATGGTAGAATAATATTCTGCTAGTAGTGTCTTGATTAATGATTTGTTAGCATCGAAGTCAAAGCGCATGCTAACGGGCAAGGAGTTAAAATTAACAAGGAATCTAGATATAGGCTCACGAAGTGAATAATTGGTTCGGCAAATTTGATGGGAAACGGGTTGAAAGGTTCTAAGATTCCTAGTTGGTACACCATAGCTGATCTTGCCTAACAAAAAAGGACTATCAATAGCACCTAAAATAAGGTCGTTCAGAAACATAAGTGACGCAATAGTTTTCCGATATTCTAGTGTTGAGAGATGCAACAGGGCACACCTACTAATGTACGGTGGCAAAGGGTCAGAGAAGATGAGCGGGAGAAAAGCAAATTTGAGAAATTTTTTGTACCCTTTCGAGATTCTTTATGCGAATTGCGCCAGAGGGATTCCAAATAAATGAGGCATATTCTAATTTGGAACGCTCAAATGCCGAATAAAGGCTCAACCTGGTGTATGGGTCCTTAAACTGACAGGCATTGCGCTTAACAAAGCCACACATGGAATAGGCTTTAGGCAAAACGTAGTTTAAGTGCTCATTAAAAAGAAACTTTGTGTCAAATTTGACTCCCAAATCAATGGCCTCATCCCGGCTCGATAGAATTTGATTGGCGAATGAATAAGTCGCCGTAATGTTGAAGACACATTTGCTATATCTGACAGTAAAGCATTTGCTTAGGTTGTGTTCACACCAAGAGCTGACCACATCTAGGTCGTTTTGTAATAAGCTAACGTCATTTAAGTTTTTAGTAGATCGAAAAATTTTAAGATCATCAGCATAAAGCAAAAACTCAGAGTTATGAATACTCAAACAAATGTCATTAACAAAAATAATGAAAAGTAAGGGTCCAAACGCACTCCCCTGTGGAAGGCCAGATGTAGAAACATATGGAGTCCTGCAAATCTCTAGAGATTTTGTCTACGGTTGGTTTGCAAATCGCCCGAAAAATCCGTCGGTGTCCCAGAACTTCAAGAGATTTCATTTTCTTAGTGGGAAAGAGAATTGGTCCAATTGGGCTCATAATAATTGTCCATCTCACAAAACAGGGCTGCATCACGCACAAAAAAATTCCCCTTATAAATTTCCCTTATTAGTTTTGAATTAAAATGATGTTAAACGGAAATCTGTTAGCTGTGGCATAAGTGTTACGATTCATACTAATTTTATAACTTTAATTAAAGTCGCATTACCCAAAATTAAAACGAAAAATTTAAAATTATTTTCGCGCCAATCATAAAGCAACATTTTCCATCCCTTGGCTCGTTTGTTGTTGACAAATTTCCCATGCGGCGCTACTGAGGAGGTAGATGGCGCCACTGGTACTACGGCTTTTGCCGATATGGCAGCATTTGATTGGTTTTGCGAAAAATTATTAAAAAGCAAATTTCAATATTAAATCAAATAAATAACATGATCTATCATGTTATTTATTTGATGCAGCCTATCCAGTAAACTAATGTAGTTTAGATTTCCAAAACTACTTTTGCTTTTCAAAATAGTTTTAGCGGTGAATTTAGCAAAATCTCTAACCAAATCACTAGAGATTTGAAACCAACCGAAAGAGATTTCTAGGACACCGAGAATTGGTTTTGGGTTGGAATTTGGTTGGAAGAGATTTGTGGGACACCGCCGTATAAGTCCGGTGGTTTGAATATGTCAGCTTTCTGCTGGTATACCGTGCATTGCGGCACAACATCTGGAATAAGAGATATTCATGTCGGGTTACAAATTTTTGACTTGATATTTGAAGTACCAGCAATAATCAAATCCCAAACCATATTTAATACAATAGTTTATTCTATTCTTAACATTTTGCAATTTAATTTGTCTCAAAAAGTTCAGTAGTTCCTGAGAAAATTAAAAAATAAAAAAATAATTTTTGTTCCACATTTCACCATTCCAATTCGACGCTATTTTGAGCAGCTGACTCGACTCACTCACGCGATGTGACCAGTGTGACCATGATTTCGAGAGCGTGAAACCTTGACTCGTTACTCTGAAATACTCGTGATGAGTAACAGGTACACGCAGGTACTGTCCATCTCTAGCTGTCAGAGAGAAAATGGCGAATCGTGGAGACTAAACATCAAATTAATAATATATATTGAAATTAACAATAAATTTGATCGCCGAAATCAGTGATTTGCCCAGTGAAACGCGAAGATTGATGAGTTAATCAAATCAGGCAAATTCAAAGTGAGGCAATTGCAAGTGAGGCATGTGATTGTGTGCGTGTGTGTGTGTCAAAAAAAATATAGTAAAAATATGTGGCGACGTTACCACCACCAAAGAAATGTCGAGGACAGGACAGAGCCGTAGCTCCGCTAGTGGGCTCAACTGGAGTTTTGAGCACCACGTAGTAGCACCCTACACACACACACACACGCACACACACACACACCTGCACCGTGGTGCGTATTTTTACCGTTCCATTTCCATTCACAGCTCTCGGGCACGGAGATATCGCAATCTGAATAATTCGGTGGCGGATCGGGATCGGTTGGCTTATCCTGCGGGAGCATAAATGAACCAAAACCAGATCCAGCAATTGACTTCTCACCTATCGCAGGCACTCGATCAGAACTACGATGTAAGTGCGCCTCCTCCCCCACCCGCACTGATACGCCCTTCCACCCACCACTCACACACACACACACATTTAATTTCCTTAGGTTGTCAACTTGGAGGCGGTTCTCTCGGTTATTTGTGCACTGGAAGGCACTACGATCACCAAGGAGCAACTGGAGGCCACCAGACTGGCCAAATACATAAACCAACTGCGACGAAGAACGAAAAACGAGCAGCTCGCCCGCCGAGCCAAATCCTTGCTGAAGAAATGGCGTGAAATGGTGGGCATTCAGCAGACGGCAAACGATTCGCAGCCTGCAGCTGCAACGGAACCACCAGCGGTGACGGCTGTGGCGGTGGCCGCTGCCTCGCAGTCGCCCTCGCCACCGCCTCTGCCTCTGCCGCTGCCGCTGCCTCAACAAACCAACTTCTCCAATCTGATCAACCACTTCAGCCGCAAGACTGACGAGAGCAAATCAATCAAATTTCCGAGTCAACCCAGCAGGTCCATCGTGGACCATTCGTCGAATTCTGTGTCAAATTCCACGGCAGACAAGTTCAATGAGGCGTCTACGATTGTTATAGATATCGTCTCCGACTCGGATGACGGTGGTGCGTTTCCGGCTGCACCTGCCCCAGCGCGACCCAAGAAAGTGAAGAAGGACAAGAAGCGCAAGGAAAAGGATCAGAGGCCCAAGGTAGGAGGAGGACTATTGAGTCGCAACGATGGCTTAGTGGGATCACAAATGAAGTATGCCAGCAAAGTGGCCGCCGGCATGCAGATGAAAGAGGCCAAAGCTCCGGCAGCACAACCAACGGACTCAGGTAAATATCTGTTCTAAGTATATTGCCTCAGTTCGTTCAAGTCGCTGTTGTCGGGTTATACCGTTGCTTTCGAATTTTTTGTTGGAAATTATGTGTTATGATTAGACAGCGGATTTTGCATATTTTCAAACCGATTTTAATCCTAGTAGCCTAGGGCAAATGTGTATTTAACAAGTTTTTGATATTTTGTTTATTGCATTTCGTGCTTTGCTGACGGTTCAACTTATTAAATAATGATTTAAGTCATCTTGGAATTGAATGCGATTCTTACGGAATTTCATTAACGTAAAGTGCCAGCACGGATCTTTATGAAAATTTGACAGTTTATTTAAGACTTCAAATACAAAAGAATTGCATCAATGGATTTGGTCAAAAGGACCGCTGTCAGCCACTCGACGTAGCTTCCGGAAAATGTCTCCGCGGGCGGCCTGTACGACCTAGGGGTCGTATTTCCGGATACTAAAGCGAATCCTGTTGGTCAGTTCTTTGATATTTTTGGACTTTCAGTGGTTTTTATAAACTGCAGCACTCAGACTTCAGAAAAAATCTTCAAATGGACGACATTGCGGCAAGTTTGTTGGGTTCCGTTCCTTTGGTACAAGATGGATATTGGTTGCACATCCACCCACATTGAGATTTGACAGTTTGTATTTGGTCAGGTGTGTAACTTGGTGCTCTTTGCTTACGTAAGGCAACAATATTATTCTTTTTCTGCACTTTACAGATGTGTTGTTGGCTGCAATTAAATTTTCTGGCTGCCTCCCGTTGAATTATGTTGTCTTTGTTATTAAAAAGTTGGGTTAGCTTTCTGACAGCTTGGCTGGTCGTTCAAACTTCTCTTTTTATTATTTTTCGTTGAAAAATACTAAACATAGTGCGTTTGGACTTGCCCTCTTGGGTAAAATGGTTTACTGTAAACACTTCACTTTTATCAACGTTCTTGCTCGGACGGCATGATTGCGACTACTTGTCAAAATTATTGTCATGGGGGCATGAAAACGTGTTGACAGGAGAACAAAGAGAGATAAATGTCATCCCGAAAGCATTTATGTAAAGCTTAGCTGGGGGCGCGCTCTCTCAAAGTTTGTGCAGATTTTTAATTGTCATCCATTAGTACTAAAATAGGTTTGAAAATATGCAAAAACCGCTGTCTAGTTATGCTTTTTAAAAACATCCCCTGAAAATTTCTAGTCAAAAAAAATATGTTTTTTCTTTGAGAATGTGTTTTTTTTGCAGTCCAGTAGTCAAAAAATATTAGATTTTTATCTAAAAAATATGAAAAATTTGCAAAATCAACCATGTTTATTTCCTTACGTTTTCCTAAGATATTACATATTTACCATGTCCTTACGATCTTTGACCCAAATTTCTCAGGAACTATTGTACCGATTAGGATAAGTTTTTTCTCGGTAAAAGCTGACACCTAACTGCATCAATTCCATATTTGAAATCCATCGAGAATAGTTCATATATATATAGGTCATTCCATGTGAACTCAGTGCATCTTTTTTAAAGACATTGTCTGGTTACGCCTTCGTAACCGCGCTATTATTGAAGAACATACCGAATCTGAAAAAAATCCCCAAAGGGCTTGGCCCATCACATCGTAAAGATACTTTTTTGACACTTAGAAATGAAATCTTTCGTAGTACCGAAACGGTATGAAAGGGTGTTCGTATGAAGTTGGCATGTTCCAGAGAGTTTCTTATATTGTTGATTGGGATAATTTTGCTGAAGAAAAAATGGCCGAATTCCCAGTAGTTTAGCCGTTTCTGGCACAAACAAGCAATTCTTCGATATTCTTGACGTTTTGAAGCACTAGATGCTTTTTTTTTGGATCAGTCTGTCCAGTACTTTTTTGCTCTTGTTTATATCTAAAACTTTGCGAAAGACATAAAAACAAAATTGGAAACGGTTTATGATTTATGAGACTTCATAAAAATTGTCCTCTTGGGTATCAAAAAAGTACCTTTACGATGTGATGGGGCCAAGTCCTTTGTGGACTTTTTTTAGTTTCGGTATGTTTTTCAAAAATAGCGGGATGCGAATACGTAACCAGACTATGTCCTTAAAAACGGCCTTTTTGCTTATATTTTCCCAATATATACTTCGGTGTCCGTCTAACAAACAACAATTAAACAAATATTTTACAAGTTTTTTCATAAAATTATTTTAACAAAATTAAAAAAAAAAACAAGTAAGGGAGCTGTAGTCGAGTGCCCCGACTACAAAATACCCTGTTCCCTTGACTTCTTGTGTTTTCATACTCATATAAACACACTCACACTTACACACACACACACACTCTAACATACGCGCGCGATAACTGACAATGCAAGACCCCCCCTCTCTCCCATAAGCAAAATTGATTCGTATATAACTTCGGTGATTATTGTCCGATCTTATTGATCTTTTCAGAATAGATAGATATTGGGCCTTATAAAATATATATATATATATATATATATATATATACAGTTTAGAAGGTCTAACTTAAAAATTGTGGCTGTGACAGTTATTTGCGCTTAAAGGGGGGAGGGGGAGGAATTTTCCAAATCTAAAACAAACTCGTATTGAATCGGGTATACACCTATCTACATTTAAAAATTTGTGGCTCTAGCTCTTATAGTCTCTGAGAAACACGCGTTCATACGGACAGACGGACAGGGCTAAATCGACTCGGCTGTTGATGCTGATCAAGAATATATATACTTTATAGGGTCGCAAATGCTTCCTTCTACCTGTTACATACTTTTGCACAACTTCATGATCCCCTTTTTCCCATTTTCAATGGAAACATGGTATAAAAACCTTAAACATACATTGATACGTGACAAGTGCAATTGCTCGCCACGGAGTTTGATGTGAAACTAGCTTATTCTAGTGTTTGTGTTGGTCAAGTAAATGTCTATATATGTGTGCACAGTTCTCTGTGTCCGTTTTGAAGTTAAGCCTGATATTTGTTGGTATGTTTATGATGTGTTGTATCCAGGGACTGCAAATAATGATTATTGGTTTTTTTTTAAATCAAAAAATCATTCACTTGTAGCAACTTTAAGACAGCGAGAGATATACCAAAATTCTTGTGTAAGGATCCTTTATCCATTTTCACCATGATTAAGGATTTTTCAGGATTTATTGTTTTACTCACAAAATAATGATTAATTTTGAGTTATACTTTACAACTCAATCAATAATCATTATTTTTAAGCAAAAAAATAAAACTTATGACATAATGATTATTCTATAAGTTTTATTTTTTGCTCAAAAATAAAACTCAAATTGTTATTGCGGCCTTTTCTTAGGGAGTAAGTGAACAATTTTTGTATATTCCTAATCAGTAACCCAAGACCAACCAATAATTTAAATTTAAATTTGATTTAAAATTGAATTTAAGATTGATCACGTCTAGCTGGGTTGATGGTTCATGCGGAAAAGAACGCTATAAGAAACAACAGTCCTTCAAAGCCTTGGTGAGCAAAAACTTAAGTTTGAGAACTGGAAAATTTGACAGTTGTAACTCGTTTAAATGGGATTCAAATAGCGTTACGTTGCAACGTATCCTATTTTCTCAGTGTCATCAAAGTAATTGTGTGTCACGGAATTTTTTTACTTTTCTTGAAGAAAGAAATATTTCTGAGGCAGTAAAGAATTTCCAAGGAAATTATGTCTGCAATCTCAAGCGCCATTTGGTTGAGCAGCACAAAAAAGAATATGTGAACGAGTTGGCGGAAGAAAAGGCTGAAGTTCCAAAAAAAAAAATTAAATTTACAGTGACTATGTGCCCAAGTAAGGTAAAGGATGCATGCGTTGATCTTGTGACCACTCTAAAAATGCCTTTTTCTGTATTAAATTCAGACAGCTTCAAAATTCTTACATTGCAAATTTTTAATGGCCTGCAAATGCCAGTGGTGACGCCAAGAAATCTAATGAGCTAATGAGCTGCAAAGTATGATAAAATAAAATCAGAAATCGTTGTTTCATTAACTGACAGAATGCTATACCTAAAAATGGACACAGCCACTAGACTAAGTCGTGGAATCTTAGGCCGAGAAGGTTTCCAATTAGAAGAAACCGCGAAATTTGCAAGATGTTCATGATTTTAGATTGTCATGAAGACGTGTATATAGAGAAAAAGATCGAACGGTCCAAAATGATTATACCGACATGCAGCCTTCACTAGATTGAATATAATCGCTCTCTTAAGAATCATAAGAACCCAGGCGACGCCGGTTATTCAGCTAGTTATTGAATAAAAATAAAATAATTAAATATTTTCTTCAACAAATATTTTTTCAAGAATTTTTTTTACAAAAATAGACTTTAACGGTTGGTCTTGTGTTACTGATTAGGAATATACAAACTTCATTGTTCACTTACTCCCTAAGAAAAGGCCGCAATAACAATTTGAGTTTTATTTTTGAGCAAAAAATAAAACTTATAGAATAATCATTATGTCATAAGTTTTATTTTTTTGCTTAAAAATAATGATTATTGATTGAGTTGTAAAGTATAACTCAAAATTAATCATTATTTTGTGAGTAAATCAATAAAAATTAAAATTAATCATTATTTTATAATTTTTATTATAAAACTTATAATGATTACAGTCCCTGGTTGTATCTAGAGAGTAAAGCACTTGTTATAATGTCGCTCTTGTTGCAAATGCTCGTGGCATCAAACTCAGGAACTCTCTTGCTCTCAGCACAGTGGGCTGCTAGCGCTGTTTTTTGTGTGTTGTTGGATGCATTACGATTTTATACACCTGAAAAGTGTATTATAGTTTTGCCCAGAAGTTTGGAACGCATAGAAGGAATCATCTCCGACCACATAACGTATTTATATTCTTGATCAGCATGACGAGCTGAGTCGATTGAGCTTTGTCCGTGCGTATGTCTGTTTCTACGCATATTAGTCCCTCAGTTTTGAAGCTATCGATCTGAAATTTTGCACACAGTCATCTTTTAGCTGAACACTGCACATATGTCAGAACCGCGAAAATCGGATGGTCACTTCTTGTAGGTGCCATACAAATTTTTTTATACCCTTGCAAAGGGTATTATAATTTTGACAAGAAGTTTGCAACACATTGAAATATTCGTTCCTACCCCATAAACTATATATATTCTCGATCAGGGCGACGAGCTGAGTTGATTTAGCCCTGTCCGTCTGTCTGTCTGTTTCTACGCAAAATAGTCTCTCAGTTTTGAAGCTTTCGAGCAGAAATTTTGCACACTCATCTACACTCTGCTAATATGTCGAAACCTACCGGATCGGATGACTTTATCTTAAAGCTCCCATAGGAACGATCGGTCGAACAACTAGTTTTAGTAAGGAAAACGTTTTTGATTTCAATGTAAACGTCTTAAAACTTTGTATTTATGGGTTTTCTATGCTTTTTCATAATTTTATCAAGTTTGGTGAAAATCGGACAACTATATGGTATAGCTCCCATACAAGAGATAGGTCTGAAAAATGGTCTTAGTGAGAAAAACTTTTTTTTTCATGGTACTGTCTTAAAATTTGGTATTTGTTTTATATGCTTTAACATGAATTTTCAAAGTTTTGTCAAAATCGGGTAACCAAAGCTTATAGCTCCCATACGAACGATCGGTCTGAAAATGGGTCAAAGTAAAAAAAACTTTTTTATAAAACTTTTTCAATTTTACAGTTCTTTAATTTGGACATCAATAAGATATATGCTTTTAAACAGATTTTGCAAAATTTGAATTTGCAATTTGCAAATTAAAACATCGCCACAGCCGAAGTTAGCTTAGCCTTCTCTTTTTTTTAGTTTTTTATTTAATATCCCGATGACACATGAAATAAAGCTTATAAATTAAGTCATTGGTCACAAAATTAAGAGTTTCAAGTGTATTTAAACTTCTGTACAGACGAAGCTAGCTTTGCTTTCTCGTTTTATATCTGATTTGTATCCAGATAGTCGTGTCCTAAGTTTTGATTTTGTCGTCCCAACATTTATTTTATTACATATATTCCTCCCGTCTCCAGCGCATGGTATTTTCTATATTAAATTGTCTTTTGCCAACGTTGTTATCCTACTTTTCATATTGTTAAATAGTGCCGCCATAGTGTATGTTGGTTTGTGAGCTATTGTGATCTGTTCTGACCTGTACATTTTGGTCTGTCCCGCTGGTGCTCTTGTGGTTTCTTTTCCACTTCCTTTGATGATCGTCTCTATAATGTTTTGAGAAAAGTCATTCATTGTCAGTAGTTTTTTGATGGTCAATAAGTTCGCTTGGCATGATTCTTAGCCGTATCAACTATCATGTTTTTCGGATGTTTCGAATGATAATTTGTTATCCGTCCTGAGGCTGTGGGGTTTTAATACCAGTTGACTATTAGTTGTTTATTCTGTGGAATACGGAGGCTAAAAATGGTAGTTTGTTTTTTTCTTCTGTCTCCAAAGTAAATTGTATGTCCATGGTATGAGTTTAGTGTCTCCAAAGTTTTTTGAACGTCATCTTCTCTAACTATAGCAAATAAATCGTCAACGTATTTGGTTCATAGTCTGGTGGACTTTATATTTTTAAGCACTTCTTCCATAACAATATCTGCTATTATCGGTGAAGCCGGAGATCCCATGGGGAGACCTTTTAACTAGACATACAGTTTCTCCTCAAACTTGAACTAACTATTTTCTGATTCGCAAAAATGTAATACTTCCAGATTTTTTTTTTTTTGCATACTTGTGTAGTTTTGGATGATCTCCCGTTTTTCCCGAATCACGTCAATTGCTAGGTCGGTAGGGTATTACGTCAAAAGATGTCGTCAACGCAGTGGTTTTTCTTCATTTTTCTTCAAACCAATCGTCCACTTCCAGGCAAAACTTTTTGAACGCGTCGATTAGATAAAGGTTATTGCAAATCCGACTTAATTTTGTTAGGAGGGGACTTTTTTGGTAATCCAAATCGAAAAATAGGGGAAGCTAGCTTCGTCTCGGTCGAAGTTTTGTATACCCTTGCAGTTTGTTTTTCTAAATAAGGTTCGTTTTAGGTCGATACACTTTTCCCAGCGATGTTCAATAGAACTGTGAAGCTCTACAAAATAGGCATTAACCTCGGACTCCACCTCTTCATTGTTGCCAAATCGTTTTCCTCAGAGCCATTTTTTCAAGTTTGGAAATAAGAAATAATCAGAGGGAGCTAAGTCTGGCGAATAAGGGGCGTGAGGTAGCAATTCAAATTTAAATTCATTAATTTTAGCCATTGCAACGGCAGAGGTGTGAACCGGCGCATTGTCATGATGGAACAGCAAACGCGGCACACATCTTGCGCATAACTTTTTCATGTCCAATTTTTCGGTCAATATGCGATGTACAGCTCTTTTTGAAATGCCTACACATTCAGCTAACTCACGAACTATCTACACATTTTTTCATTTTGGCCATTATTTCTGAAGTGGTCACCTCATTTGGACGCCCATTACGATGTTCATCTTCGCAGCTCAAACGACCTCGCTTAAACTCAGCCACCCAATATTTTATTGTTGTAAACGAGGGAGCAGAATTACGTAAGGTAGAATCCAGCTCCTTTTTAATATTGGTTGGACTAAGACCTTTTATGTGAAAGTATTGTATCACAAAACGATGACCAATTTTGTCCATGTTTGCAAATCAATAACAAGCAAAAACTGTGCAAGGTAAAGGCACCAAACTTCAAACTGAAGCTTTTAATAGACGGTACTTCCCCTTTTTAATATTTTTTGTGAACATCTTCCAACACTACTGTGTTAGGTCGGCCATTTCTATATTAAATATTTTTTCGATTGTGCTGACAGAACTTAAAAAATTGACCTTCGGGTAGACCATTTTTTCGGAAAATTAAGTGTTGTCTTACTTTTTGATGTAATGAAATTTTTAAGGTAAATGTAAAAAAGTCTTAAATTTTAGTGGTAAATTAGAGGAGACAAATGTCTAGAATCCAGGACAAATAATTCATATAAATAGAAACACTTTCGAACAACTCAGGAGCAGCAAAGCAAAGCCAAAGTGTTTCTATTTATGAAAAGTGTTGTGACGAAGTAAAGATTCCGAAGGCTTCGATACTTCGATCCATCGCATAATTAACAGGGTAGGCGCACTCGCACTCTTTGTTCGCACCTTAAATGTCAGTATACCTTGCTTCGATCTACCCATTTCTCAGGGCTTCCCGCTGTGCTTAAGAGCCTGCCCTTATTTTAATTAACAGAGCCTTAACATTATGTCGGTCTAATTTGTTTTAACTTATTACTTCTTTTGCAGAAATATTGTCATTGTCGAATAGCTCAATGAGCTCAATCCTATCCGGGGATGCGACCCAGGGGAATTCGCACGGTAAATCAAGAACCAACAACACGTCCGAATTGACTTTCGCCGGAAGATTTAAGTCTGCCAGTCAAACAGATACCTCCCAATCGGTGGAAAGCTTGGGAGTGCCCAATGGGCAAAACAGTATATTCCGACCAACCGAACCCTTAAGGCTCGCCGCCACCACCACCTCAACTTTTGACGAGTTTATTACGAATGACTCGAGCACCTCCTGCAGTCGTTTGTCGCCGTCGCCATTTCCATTTGAGGAACGACGAAAAGCACTTGAAGAGGCCAGAAAACAGCAAATCGCCATTGCAGTTTCCGTACCTGCCACATCGTCGTTGGCTCAGGAAGGCCAAAATAAGGTCGTTCACTATGCCGAGTCGCTAGTTCCTAAGAAGCGTGGTCGAAAAAAGGGCTCCAAGGGCGTGGACTCTCTTATTGCCAAAGAGTCCAGCCTTTCTCAGCAAATTTTCTTTGGCTCGGGTGTGAAAAAGGTCAAGACTACAAAGGAGCTGTTCAATGAACTGCAGAGCCGCAAATTGAGCATGACCGTTCAGTCAACAACGAGTAATCTCTCCAATGATGCCTCAACTCGGGAGCGGGAGCGGGAACAGGCGCCATCATCCCGTTCTCAGCCAACAAGGCCAACGTCATCGTGCTCAGGTACGTCGCCAGATCCTGTACCTTCATTTCACTGCCTGCCTAATATAAGTATTCCCACACTTTCAGAAGCATCGATTCATTCGCCGCAAACTCTGGATACCTACTCTTCCAATATTACCTTAATGGGAGCCGATAAATTCTCAAATCAAATTGATGGTGAGTGGCGAGTGAGTGAGTGCCACCAGAGTGGCAGCAGGGGCTATACATTAATCAGACTGAACGTTAAAATGATCTTGCAGGGCAAAATCACTTGATTGGGATTGAGGCTCTCCAATATAAGCTGTTTCCACCCAATAATTCTAGGGGATATCTTTGGTCCGATATGTTACAGCCGGTTAAAGCTCTCGAACGATCCTAGTATTGCCCGACACTCGTTTTTGTTTGGCAATAAATTGCTTCGGCCATATATTGCTGCACTTGGAGTAAACAAAAAGCGGGGAAACTTGAATAAACACAAATAGAATGGCATCTCATAGCACAAGAGCACGGTCTCAATAGTTCTGATGTAGCGTTAATTCGCGCTTTGATTGAGTCGCCAGGTAGATTTTCATCCTTGTTTCGGGACAGTTTTGCGATGCGGCCGATTTTGACCTTCGTAGTTCGAAATCAGCACCCATTGATTTTTTAAACAAAAAATCCTAAAAATTTGAAATACTTATCGAATACTGGGCTAATATTAAGCTTTCATAATAAAACGTAAGTAGTACACAATCAGCTGTTTGGGTAAGAAATTGTGAAACGAATTGTCCAAATGGACGGCGGCATAAGTATTTTGACAAAGATTTCACAATTGATTTATTCTCAACCCAGGACCTGAAATGCTAAAATAATGATTGATTCTAGACAAGTTTTTCATGCTGGACCCGAATCTGGCTTAAGAAACTCCGTATCTCTAGTGGATTACCTGTAAACTAGACATACAAATTCAGAAAATTGCTTATTAGGCCATATTTCTGTGGTCAACATATGCAAGGAAAAAGGATATTTTTGTAAATTGATTTGTTCATGGTTTAGTACTTACTTGTATTTCTTAAATGTGATTTTGTAAACTTTTTAATTCCATAAAATATAAGTTCGTGATCGATCTCAAAGTATGACTGGTAGTGTGAACTTTCATGTAAGGTACAAAACAATCGGTTCTTTAATACAAATCGGCCATACTTTGCTGATCGATCACGAACTGATTAATGTTTAAATCACATTAAAGAGATAAAAGTAAGAAACAAATACATGAAAAAATCATTTTGTAAAAATATCCTCTTTTTTTTTGCATATATCCAAAGATAAAATATGGCCAAATTAGCCATTTTCTCTATTTATATGTCTAGTTTACAGTTAATCCATTCCAAATATGGAGACTCGGGCTCAGCGTGAATAACTTGTCCTGTGTTGGGAATAAATCAATTCGATTAATATTTTCTAACCCAAGCCGCTAATTGTGTACTATTTATGTTCTATTGAAAGCTTGATGTTACACCAGTATTCGATTAACATTTCAAAATTTTAGGATTTATTGTTTAAAAAATATATTGGCTTATGTAAGAATTTTTTTTTTGTCAAAATTCTCTTGCCGAAGACTATAGTAAAAGTTTGAAACAGCGGAGATTTTGTAAATCGTTATCTTGGGCTCATCCGAAGCTAGATTATCTTTCTCGTTTTTAAAATTTGTGCAAAAGTAACAACCAGATGGAACCATCTCTGACCCTGTAAAGTATGTGGGGAATTCTTTCTGAAGTGGCCAACTTTTAATTCTCATGGTCTGCAAATATTTTTATATTTTCATCAGGCCATAATTCAATTAAATTCACGCTGGTGAGCCAGCGAATAAATAAATTATTAACCTTTTTAGCTTTTTGGCTTTTAGGTTCTGAACAACAGACAACTGTGTTCTTCAAAGTTTTATTGCGACTTTTTCAATTTCTTTTGCTTAAGGGGTTAGGTGGGTTTCAAAAATTTCAAAAAATAAAATGTTTTTTTTTTGCTTATCTTATAATTCAATATGCTTAGAATATTCTCTCAAAGTTTTAAAACGATCTAAGTAATATCCTAAGAGATACAGGCTTCGAATGTTCTTCCCCTCAGGCTATGTCAGCGTGAATGTAAATCTTTAATCGCGTTTTTCTCGAAACTACGTTTTGGAAATCGGTAGTCACGATTTCTCGAAAACTTATGAACCGATTTCTTTCAAATTTTGCACACTACTTTAAAATAACATTATCTCGTGCTTGAACGAAGGATTTTTTTTTAAAGTGATTTTTCAAGGACACGAATGGTGCAAATTTGACTCAAAAAGAGGTTTTTTTTCTCAACGCCGCCAAAAATGCAATTATTTTTTTTTTCCTTCGTCCAAGCACGAGCTTTAAGCATCTACTAACAGAAAATTTTTGGTTTTTGCATTTCTGATGAATCTGTCATGAGTTATCCTGACTACGCCGAGGGTCCTTTTTTTGAGGGGTCACAGGAGACGACGTGTCCACGCCTTAATTTTTAATATTTTTCAATGAAAATTTCACAATTTACTTATAAAATATATACCTTTTATATGGTAAATTGATGGAATGAAATATTTTGGTGGTTAAATAAAAAAAAAATCGCAAAAATGAACCTATTTTGAGCCTTTGAAACCTAACCCACCTAACCCCTTAAGCGAATCAACAACATAGGCACCACTTCAATGTGGATTTTAAGAGAGCAAATGCATACATATGAAAGTGAATATGATAGTAGTAGATACCAATGTAAATGACAGTGGGATTAATAATGTAATATTGAAACTAACTAAATGAGTATTCAAAAATATGTAAATGTTAAATAACTAGGTTTCAGCCTGAACACACGCTTTTTAAGATTTTGTTCTGAAATGATTGAATTATATTCCCTTGCAGACGGTATTATAAAATTGTCCGGATGTTTGTAAAGCATAGAAGGAAGCATCTCCGACCACATAAAGTATATATATTCTTGAACAGCATGACGAGCTGAGTTGATTTAGCCCTGACCGCATGTCTGTTTCAATGCTATCTCCTCCGTCAGTTTGAAAGCTATCCTCACCAAACTTTGCTCGAAGTCTTTTAGTACTTACACACTGCACATTTGTCGCAACCGGCCGGATCGAACGACTATAGCATATAGCTGCCTTAGAAACGATCGGTCGAAAAACTAGTTTTAGTGAGAAAAACTTATTTGTTTTGAATGGAATCGACATCAAATTTCGTATTTATACGTTTTCTATGCTTTTTCATGATTTCACTAAGTTTGGTTAAAACCGGAAGACTGTATAGTTCAGCTGCCATAGAAAAGATAGGTTTAAAAAAAGTCGTAGTAGGCGTCCTGAAAAATTATATGAGCTTCAAGGGTATATAAACTTGGGCCAAGCTGAAGTTGGCTTACCTCCATTTTTTTTTTTGTAAATTCGTGTTATTAGCAAATATTATAAAATCTTCATTCATGCGGTAGTCAATAATCTTCATTCTCATATATTATTTTAGCCAAGTACTTGAGATGAAGTGTCAGGCTATAGTTATAACCATCTTCTAGTCCTGCGTCGATTCTAAATATATAGATCGGCGTGCTTTCTGGCAGCTTGAGTTTCCTTTTTAAGAAGTATCGCTGCAATTGGTCTGTCGCTTCCAATATTTCTCCTTCCCAGACATGAGCTCCATAGCACTGAAACATTTAGATGCTAGGTTCACGGTTTCATTGTTTATAAAATGCGCCCACACCGAGGCTGCTATATGCTTTTTGAAACTCATTGTCGGTGTTAGGATAACCCCAAGGTATTTGAGCTCCGGCACCATCTTCACAAGTTCCTGCTGAAACGTCCAGTCCAGTAAACACCATAGTCTCGGACTTTGCCTTATTGACTTCCATGCCCCACAATATACAGTATATCTCTAGATTATTGATCATTTGCTGCAGGGTTGAGGGATTGTCAGCTACCATCACAATATCATCTGCGTATATTAATACCCTAATGTTTGTGTTGTCGATATACAAGTCACCTCCCAAGTGTTTGTGCAGATCATCCAAGTACAACGCAAATATATCATAGCCGAATACCTCGGTAGCTGCCGCCGGGTCATTGATATCTCCATTTTTGTGCACTGGAAATATTTTACTGTTGAAAGATTTATCCAAGCCGTCGCTTTCAAACTCTCTAATGTATAATATAACTATTTGATTAAGCATCTCAATTGGCGCGTTTTGAAAGAACTCATAAGGAACTCTGTCTTCTCTAAGAGCTCTTTTTGGCTTTGGATTTATTTAGTGCTGCCAATAGTTCCCTCCAATGTTAAAGCTGCGTCTAAATATGTGTCCGCGTTATGTATCGGTACTTACTAGAAGTCCATGGAGGGGTTCATAAAGTTGTGCAAATGTATGTAAGGACCTTATAAAGAATGGCAACGTTTGCAAGAGAGTGCGTGCATGCGATTGAGTGTGTGTGTATGTGAGCGCATGTAAAATGTAAACACACGAAATCACGTCGGATAATAATTGGCAAAGTCAAACAATTCAGCAGGCATTTGCTATTCCCCTCCTCATAATTCGTTACCGCTCTTTAACAGTCTTCAACATTATTTGTTTTCCAGATATCAACAATACGGATAGCGATACGATTACCTCGGAACCATCTCGCGACAGTGGCAAGTCTCGCGATTTAAAGGAAAGCTCTTCGATGGACAGCAATAGCAATTCTCTTCAAACCCCCTCTGCTAAAAACACGAGGGCATCCCCAATAACCACAGCAAGCCATAACGATGTGACCACTCAGCTGATACATCTACTCCACAGTTTAAATAGCCCGCCGAGTATACAGGATGCGGAAGAAATGTACCAGGCTCAGATAGTGCCATGCACCTGTATTGTTGTTGAGGAAACGCCAAACACACTATCTGAACAATTGAACACGAGTCTCTCTGTGAACAACGAAACTAATAATCCGAGTTCGCCAAACTGTGAGCAGGCTGCTGGAGCCGACGGGACTCAGATGGATGCCGCCACGATCGTGAAAGTCGAGCGACCGATTGCTGTCGAGAAGACGACTCCGCCAACTGTACCACAAAAACCTATTAAATCTATTTTTGATTTAGATTTTGATGAGGATGATGATCCCCTGCAATCAATAATCAAAGATAATCGGCCGCCCGCCACTGACGTGACAGGGACAAACGAAAATTATGTTAAACAATCGACAATTGCTGTCACGACGAGTTGTGACACAATTGGGGCAGAGGTAGTCGGCCAGCAGCCGGATCAAGAAAACTCCGAGGTAGTGCCTGCTCCTCCACTGCCTGTTTTTACCGTTCACGAGGATCCCGATTGTGTGGCAAAGCAACGGTTTCATGAGCAAACGAAACAAGTGACGAATTTCCACATCGACGCATTGCATAACTATTATGTACCAAATATCAACGGCAATTGGGATGGCATGGCTGCGGAAATGCCCATTAACTCAACGTTATCGGACTTTCTTTGCACACTGGAAGCGTACGAGGTGACCGATGGGGCTGATGTGGTGCCAAAGTACGGTTCGCTAACGTACGAACGCATACGCAAGGACCTTAGTAGCCTTAAGCTGGAAAAAACGCTCCGGGGCCAGCCGTTTAAAGCGTACATACCACCGTTTCTAGGTGTTGCCAAATGTTTGCCAACGTGTAGGCGGGCTAAGCGGAGGCGGCTCAAAGAAGAGGCATCGCCAGTATCGATGACTAGACTAAAAAATGTCCACAGTCCTAGCCCACTGAAAGTGGATATCGATACGGGTCTCGCAGACGACGCTGATGTGGAAATTGATAAATCGTTATATGAGGCGGCGCCCATTGAAAACAACAATAGCTACAACCTACTAAAGTTGGCAGACAGTGAAGATTTGGCGTTGAACGAGAGTGGCCAACGCGATCATAGTCGCTGCAGCAGCAGCTGCAGCAATTCCAGTCTGATCAAAACTCAACAAACAATCAATGAGAAACTGCGCAATCGACGGTCCCTTTACCCCAACACTGCACAATCCGACCGTAATGTGATAGAACGAAATCGAAAGAAGCGCAGAAAAACGGAAGAAGCCAAGCCACGTCGAATCAAGAGGATAAAAATTGCCTTCAACGGAATGGTGGCTAGTCATAGGCAAATCTCACACATTAGTAGTAGTAACAATAGCAGCGATAGTGAGTCAGACAACAGCAATGGAGAGGAGGAGGAGCAGAGTCCGGCCTACACCGAGGATGAGGAACATGACTACTCCCATAGTCCATCAACCACGCTAGAGGATGACGGGAACGGGGAGGGATTTTTGGAAAACGACAACGAATATGACAACAACAGCAATGACGAGGAATATGCCATCGTTCAAAGGCCCAACGGCGGCGGCGGCAGTAGTAACCACATTGTGCTGACCATTAAAAAAACTCCCAGCAAAATCAATTCTCCAGCCAACTCAATGTCAGCTGTTTCGCCCATAACGGCAGTGACTAAAAAGGACTCAAGCCCGCCACCAATAGTCGAAGCCAGCTCACAAGTCTTAAATATAAAGCAGGAGCAGCCATCAGCAGTTAATGAGCAGTGTCCGGTAATGTCGCCACCGTTGGCTTACATTGCCAGCTGTCGCAGCCGCTACCGCCGCCGTCGTCGTCGTTGTCGCCGTCGGCGATCTGGCCATCATCACAATAACTTAGACTTGGAACTAAAACATTTATTCCAAAACAATAATGTGGAAAATGCATCGTCAGTTACGAATCCGCCAAAACTGCATAGGAAATTATTTTTTAACGATGAATTGTGCAGACGGAACAATACAGGGCGAAAGGAGCGGATTATAAACTACAGTAGTAGCAGCAGTAGTAGCAGTTCGAGCTATGAAGACGACAGCGACTCTGAGCAACCGGGGCGTACGAGGATTAATAAATTGAACATTGAGACTGATAAGAGAGCCTCAGTATCGAAAGACACTGAAAAAGGAGCTGATCCTAACGTATTGTCAAGTGATTACGATGATTATGATGAAGTATTTGGCGAGCCGATCGATGAAGGCAATGCCAAGGTCTATGTGGACGTCGACAAACTCAACGAGTTGCCATTGCACGACAACGGCATGCTGCCATCTTTCAATTCGATTTGTGCATCGCACCCCCAAACTGCATCGCTGGAGTCCCTACAAAATGAGAATTGTGATGATGTTAATAACCTATGCTATAATAATAATAACTTAGATGTAATCAAACATAGTCTAGTACCTAGCCCCATCCTTACCGATAGCAGTCATAAGAACGTCACTAGTAGTAATACTTCCTCAAGAGTCTTAGCCAACCTCAATAGTAACCACAACAGCAGCACCCAGCACAGGTCACATGAGTACAAAACTGGTATTCGAGCAGCTCCCGCAGACAGCAAGCATCAGGAAGACCGAATCCAGCAGTTCAAGGAATGGCATCAAGTTCTTCAGCTCCAATCGTACAATGATGAACCGCTGATAGTTTTGCCCTATGTGGTGCTTGAATGAACCAATGCAACTGGTGTGCGTGTGATGATAGCATGGAAACCATACGGAAGGATCATGGGGCAGTTCATTTTTAAGAACAACTCTTCGATTTCGGAGAACATTCTTTTAGTTATGTCCTTTTTTTTGTTTATAGGGAAAGCTCACCCCTTATTGTGAAAGTGAAAGCAAAATTAAAACTGAATACTTTAACCCTGAAGTCATTAAAAAATCCTTACGCAGAAATGCGCGCTATAACGCTGAAATAACACACACCCAAAATTAGTTTTAATGCCTACGTAGTTAAGTAAACATTTACACAATATTTTGTTACATTCTATTGTTGAAACCCTTTCGCATCTATATATATATTTTTGAAAATAGATAAAACGCAAAAACCGAATAATGAATAAAAATAATGAAGTGTACATGAATACACCGATCTGTGTTTTGGATATTGGTTTTCCTATCGCCGGAGCTTGAAAAGGGAATGCTGCTAGTGCCACCAGAGGTCCAAGGTCCATAAATAGGACTAGGGTACCGCAGCTGTGCTAAGATCTAGGATAAGACGCAAAAACTGCAAGACAATTCAAACATAGAGTTCGGGTGCGAACTTCATCGAAAACTTCCGGTCGAATCCAAAAAAGAGCAAATTCTTCGCAACTCATTCACCAGTTCGATCCATTCGATTCCTCAAATCGGTCCAAACATACTTCATCGCTGAAAAAACTTCCACCTAGGCATTGCTTATGGGGATCGATGATGGGGATTTCCAACAATTTAAAGGCTATTGCACAAATCCGGCAGAACTTTCGAAAATGTTCATCTATTTTATGTCGACAGGTCAATTTGTTTGATTTTGGGGATAATCTTCGCCAAAGAAAGATTTTAATCGTAAAGAGCGTCTTTGTCAACATCAAGATTATCCGCTTCAGCCGCTCGAGGGTATACGATTTCTCTTTCATAGTAGAGCTGCAAAACTATCGATAGTGACGCCATTCGATATTTTCGATAGTTTTCAGAAAAAGATTCGATGCTATCGATAGTATTGGATTCTCTAGTAAAAGTAAAATGAATGAAAAACAGAAAATAAATATAGGAACTCCATTTATTTAAAACGAGAGAAAGTCGGTCCTGCCCGAATTCGATTTACCCGTTACAGCCTATTTCATATTTCGATATGTACATATTTTGATTCTGAGCGTTTCCATATGATATGTACATATTTTACAGTTTCGTAAACTTGTGAATGGCAGCTGACAAGTCAAATTTGAGTTATTATGCATTACATTATTGCACTAAGTTCTACGGAGCTCAAAACAATAACTGCAGTTGCATTTAGTATGAGACATTATTTTAAAATTATTGCTTGAATACTTGCTCAAATTTAATAGACAAACGACAAGAGAATTACAAGTTTGATATTGCTTCACGCGAAAATTTTACCTTTGATTTGTGTTTGCCAAATAAAATTTAAGAAAAGACTCAACTAAAAGACTAAAGACTCAACAATAATTAACTAGCTTCTATGTATTACCTAACATTTTATTTTATAGTTTCAACATATTAGACTAAAATTCTACATTGGCATTCTCAATGCGCTCCGTAATCTCCAAGCGAGCAGTCGCTTGTCGGTCAAGTATTTCCATCCGCTCTGTTGTGGTAGCCACCATAGCCTTTACAAACGGTGTCATCTCGGCCTGGTCCAGTTTGCGTTCTTCAGGCACACTGAATTCCCTTGTGAGGCCAGTGGGCCCCACGAGTCACTTTACCTCAACACACTGTTTGAGAAAGAGGTTGATGGCTGCACTGACTTTACGACTCTCATTTTGGTAGAGCGCCGTCTGAAACACCTTGAGTTGTTAGTTTAGACCTGTATTAAGAAATCCCTTCTTATCTTGTATTCACTTGTATTTGCGCGTTAAATGTCCAATTTTTTCGCCAATTTTTATTAATATTTAATATAATATTGTGAAACTCGTGCTTTCCTTCAAATATCAATTCAAATTATTTTTAAATCAGGGTTGACTTTTTGTGACATCGATAACATCAGGGTTGATTTTGTTGTGACATCAATATCAAATAATCTAGTATTTTCTTTTACAGCACTGTTATCACTCGTGGCGAATGGACACATATATTAAATATGTACAGTTTTTCTCTATGGAAAAATGTTACATATTTTTTGGGATATGTGATAAAATGTGAAAATATGTACATATTTGCTATAGTGGAAATAAACTATAAGGTCCAAATTTACAAAATAACCTTATGAGTATTTATGAAAGCGCTTAGTGCTTATATTACAATGCAGGTTGGTAAATGGAAGCTGAAGATTACACGGTCCAAAATATTGCGGAATTTGCAAGTGTTTGATGAGCCTAGATTAATGTGAAGATTTGATAGACGGCAATTGTAGATGGGTAAATAGGAGGTATAAACCAAACAGTCAGTGGCCGGGTGGCTCAGCGGCTAGTGTGCGCGACCGCTGTGCAAGAGGTCGTAGGTTCGATCCCGCCTCGGAACATCTAATGAAAAGTTTTTTCTTTGAATAAACTTTACACCCGGTCACCCCTCTCTGCTGTTGGCGCCAGCTTTGTAGAATTTAGCCATGAAAAGCTTCTCAAACTGCCGTTCAGATTCTGCGTTAAACTGTAGGTCCCTTTCTCTTGTGCGAAAAATTAGAAGCGCACAAGCCAAGAGATTGAGAGAGGCTCGGCTTTGGCCCTTTTGGGGCTGTGTCAACTTGACAAGCCATTTTACTTTACTTAAACCAAACAGTCAAAAAAGTCACGAAATTTGAAAAAAAAAATTCATGAGTTTAGATTATCATGAAGATGGTTAAATAGAGAAAAAGAACGAACGGTCCAAAGTGTTTATGGCGACTTGCAGCCAACACTGGCTTGAATACAGTCGCTCTCATAAGAAACATAAGGACCCTGGCGACACCGGGTATTCAGCTAGTACAAGGTGGGCCAAAAGAAGTCATCCGATGTTGTTTGTCGGTGTTGAATGTCGGTGGTGACTCGCGCAGTGTGTGCCGTTGCTCCGTCCTGTTGGAACTACATGTCCTCCAGTCCTAATTCGTCCAATTGCGGCAGAAAAATCCCGGTTAACATGACCATATAACCGTCCACTGTTGTCGTTTGACCAGCGGCGCTCTCGAAAAAAATGGCCCGGTGACTTCTCCAGCGTGAACAGCGCACCATGCAGTCACTTTGAGCGAGTGTAATGGCTCCTCGTGCATCACTCGTGGATTTTCGGTGCCTCAAAAGCGATAGTTTTGCTTGTTCACTTACCCGCTGAGGTGGAAATGAGCCTTATCGCTCATTATGATTTTGTTCGAAAAATCGATTATTCACGATTATTCCGCGTTCTTGAGGAGTATATCGATCCATGGCTTGTTCACTTGTATTCTACATCTGTCTAGTCCACAAATGTCAAAACAGATCTGACTTTGGCGGCTATTTGTAAAAATAAGAGCATCTTCCAATAGGGTGACTTCTTTTGACCCACCCTGTATTATATATTTAGTAAGAAGATTTCATTATTTTATTCAGAATTCAAAAAATATATAAATTTTAGCGCCGCAGAACTGAAAAATTGGGGTGTTATCTCATTTTTGAAATTGGGGTATTGTTTCATATAAAATAACACCCCAAATTTGTGGCCGTATTTCATTTTTTTGGGGGGCCTTATTTCAAATCGGGGACGTATTTCATTATGAAATAACTCCCCAAATCTGGGGCTCTTTTTATACCCTTGCAGAGGGTATTATAAAATTGTGCGGATGTTTGTAACGCATTGAAGGAAGCATCTCCGACCACATAAAGTATATATATTCTTGATCAGCACGACGAGCTGAGTTGATTTAGCCTTGTCCGTCCGTCCGTCTGTATGTTTCTATGCTATCTCCTCCGTCAGTTTTAAAGCTATCCTCACCAAACTTTGCACGAAGTCTTTTGGTACAAATACGCTGCACATTTGTTGGAGCCGGCCGGATCGGATGACTATAGCCGATCCGTCGAAAAACTAGTTTTAGTGAGAAAAACTTTTTTGTTTTTAATGGAAACGCCTCCAAAGTACGTATTTCTTAGTTAACTATCCTTTCCCATGATTTCACCAGTTTTAAATTACACTTAATTCGCAAAAAAATACTTGACGAAGCTTGGATTAAACTTGTAGCTTCTGGCGTTTTATTGATTTTGTTCAAGAGCTTGATAGCCGGTACAAATTACCATCATACAACAAGCTTCAAAATGTACATATGGCTGATCTTTTCGAAAGCTTGAAACAAAAATTGAATATTATTCTTAATGCTTTTCTTATTGTGCTATTACCACTCCGGTCTGGTCTTCACGGACTAATTAGAGTTATTGAACTAATTGATGAATCAAACCATTCCGCTCAAAACAAGCAAAATGAATTTTATATTTTAAATATGAAACTCATGAACCTTTCTGATAAATTTCACTTTTTGGCAAGTTTAAGAAATTCCCTAAATTCCCAATCTCAACCATAACTTCTAAAAGCGCGATGATATCTGAAAAGTGTAAATGTAGTAAAATTTAGAACGCAATGGTCTTTTAGACAGTTAATTTCTCGATTTTTTTTAAACTGGCCGAAAAAATGAAATTTCTCAGGAAAATTCATATTTTATTCAACATTATGGTTTATTAATAACCAGAACCAAGCTTTCGCTTTAGTTTTTCGTGATCTTTATTCAATTCAGTTTACGTAGAAATAATTTTGGTTTGAATAGGTTAACTACTGTAGCTGCAGGAGCCGAAAATGTGAAAAAAATAGTTTATGTTGTTTTCTGCCTTGATGTTTATACCCGTTACTCGTAGAGTAAAGAGGAAATATTAAAGTCGTGCAAATGTATGTAACAGGCAGAAGGAAGCGTCTCCGACCCCATAAAGTATATATATTCTTGGTCAGCATCAACAGCCGAGTCGATATAGCCATATCCGTCTGTCTGTATGAACACCTAGATGTCGGAGACTAGAAGAGCTAGAGCCACCAATTTTGTATGTAGACTCCAATTGTCCCTACGCAGATCAAGTTTATTTTAAATTTTGGCCACACCCCCTCCCGCCTCCTCAATAAAAAATGTTGAATAACTCCTACAATTTTTAAGATATCAAGCTCATATTTTGCAGTGTAGTGTATATGCCCAATATTTACAATCTCTAAAAGTTTCATAAAGATCGGATAGCAAATGGCAGAGTTATACAGGTTATAAAACGTTGCATACTTTTTGGCGCTACATGCACTTTTTGCTCACACAATGTTGAAATGATCACATTAATGTTAATGCTCTGTTAATTGACATAGGGAAAGGCTATTAAACACTAATTACCCTGAGTAGCGGGTACATCGAAGTCGGTCAGGACCGATTTTAACTTACGCTCTCGTTTTCTATAACTCGGCGGGACACACTTGAAAGTACTTGAACAGATCGCTTATATTTTTGAATATGCGATTAAATTTGAGGGTCTGACAGCGGCGGATCTTAAAACTCTAGATAATTAAACAAGTGCTCGTATGGAATGTTAAGGGTGTAGGGATGTTTGGATACCAATGTGCTTCAATATTAAGTACTATACTTAGCCAGTATTTGGCACCACATCTTAAAAATGTTGTTATTAATGTAGTTCAAAATAATGCCTTTTTCGGTCACCCAGAAAATGTTTTATTGACAATGCTTTTCGAGCAAAGAAAAGATGTTCGCAAAAAAGCATTTAAAAAGATTTCATATTATCGAGATAATCTATAAAGCCCAGCCAAATTAAGTGCTTATAAAAAGGATACCATCAGGTTTCAATGCTGAGACTATTTGGAATTAATAGACCTAGATAATGACACCATTTTATCCGAACCTCCACAATTTTTTGGGTGTTCACCGGCTGCAACGACGATGGGCAGCACTTTACACGCCTTAAGACAAGCTTTGGCTGGTACAGAGTATATTATACTCGGGCTTGACCGACTTTCTTTCTTGTTATATATCAGGTCCGTGAAATTTGACATAACGGTCAAAACATTTTAAAAATGAAAACAGATTCGGAAAGCTGCCAAAATTTTATTTTAAACAAGACCAAGATCAATGATGTACATTGCCATTTTTTAACTTTTCAACTGTTTTTTTTTCTAAAATCATTAAGGGTATTCACGACAAGTTCAATTGTGAAAACCCCTTTATTGTCAACTTGTCAGTTGAATTGTTTTCCTTTCTCGTTTTGATGGCTAGTCAAAAGAACAAATAAATAAAATCCTGCGTATTCTATAAATTGCATATAAAATGTCCAGGCAAAACAATTGGTGTTTAACCTATTGTCCAAACTAAAAGTTAATTTAGCTATGCAAAGAATTGATTTTATTAATGGTATGTACTTAAAATCTCTTTTTTGTATAAGAAGTAATATTACATATAATGGCAGATACAGTTGGGATAAATGGCGATGCTGAAATTGGGGAAACGGATAGCGAATTGTTTGAAGATGCGACCGCAATATATATCATAATCCGATTATAATATTGCGTATTCGGAATACTGAAATTGGACATCCGGGTAGCTTCCATGATGCAAAAGTATTCAAGAAGTTCTTGATTCTACCGTATCGAAGCAATGCTCATTACATGGAAGCCGATTTTTCAGATTGAATAGACGACACAGTCAATATCAAGAGTTTCTGATGAAAGGAGCCAAAAGTTCTGTTGCAAGTGGATGACCGTTTGCTGCATTTTACACAATATTTTAATAACTGATCGTGATATCGAGGGGATGCAACCATTGAATGCACCAACCCACGAAGAAGACCGACAAGCAATTTATAATTTAATGTTTGAATAAAAGCTTATATTTTTCCATATTTAAGATCAATCTTATATTTCAGCATTTCTCTTCTTTGATTTAGCTCAATTTTTTTAAGATAAAATTTCTTTCATTCCTGATAGGATTTCTTCTCTTCAAGTAGAACTCAGCGCTCTTCTAACTCCAATTTTCTCATTTCCATCGTTTTCTCTTATTTTGTCCGATTTGATTCTAATTTTTGAACTTCCATCTTAAATTTCTCTTCATCTTGGGCTAACTGACGTGCGCGCAACTGCAAGCGACCAGCTTCGTTTTCGCAAATTTTTCAATCGAAGATTTTTCTCTCTTCCGTCTTAATTTAGAAACGGAAGATTACTCTCCTGGCGTTTCACCATCCTCATTACCTGGCCCTTCCAAATCCATAACTGGCTCGTTGGGGTCCACCGACGCAATAGCTGGCGATGTTCAGCTGTCGTTGAGGTTTTCTTAGGGGAGAGCCGACTCAAGAATTTATACCTCCGCTGTTTTCTCCGGCTCCGGCAAAATATATGTATATATATTTAATCTGTGGTATACCGTCGATTGTTTATCCCTTTCCTCGTCGGTATTTTCTGTACCTGCCAAGCATTCGCCTCATTACATTATTTTCGCATATAGCGTAACTTCCCCTTCACGATAGTGCAAGAGACATCGATATTGGTTTCTTAGGGCTTCTTCTTGTAGTAAATCTGCGCTGTTGGTTACCATAATACAAAATTATCATAAGTTGTTTTTTTTAGTCAAAGCTGTTGGCGCCAGCTTTGTAGTAATTAACCATGCAAAAGCTTCTCAAACTGCCATTCGGATTCGGCGTAAAACTATAGGTCCCTTTCTCTTGTGCGAAAATTAGAAGCGCACAAGCCAAGAGATTGAGAGAAGCTCGGCTTTGGCCCTTCGGGGCTGTGTCAAGCCATTTTACATTACAATAAGATATACCTCCAAACTGCTATGCACCTTCATGTACCCATCAATTTCAAAATTTCGACATCAGTCCATTTCTTCAGCGGCTGATCAGCGGCGGTAAAAGGTTCTATTTCGGTTTTTGGTTTCGATACGGTACCCAGTTTTTTATTTCGGTATACACCGGTACGTATCGATATAAATAAAAAATTCTGAGATAAGTCCAAATCATTTTATTCCTTTGTAGTATAAAGAAACAATATTCCACTTAAGGGTTTCAGTCTTTTGACATTTAAAGTAAAATTATAATCGATTTGGCTAAATCGACACACAATATGCATTGCCTTGGAGAAACATGTCCCCAACAGTTCACAAGATTTTGTATCATGGCAAGGACATTATTGAATATAATATATTTCCACTAGGGGAGCTGTCTGAAGTTTATAGATATTATATGTTCCCTACCAGAAAAATTTCGAGAAGCGCCACGACTGAAGATCTTTTTCATATGCTTTTATCATCATCTGATCCAGTATCTTTCAGATATTTTAGAAACTTATTAATTATATGAAATATAGATTAAAAAATTAAAAAAAAACGCTTTTTTTTATAAAATGTATGAAAAAGTACTGATTTTGTATGGGAGCTATACCTAAATTATGTCCGATTGACTTGAAACTCACTATAAGTATGGAAACAACTAAAAAAACTAAATTTAAACCTAATAAGCTCAAATAAATAAAATGATTTTCAAAAATGATTTCCAGAACGCACGAAAATACATTTTTATGTCGAACTTCACATGAAAAGAAACACTTTAGAATTGCTTTGAATTCTGAATGCTTATGAAAATCAGTCTTATTAGAATGAAGTATAGTGCCGAAATAAATTGTTATGTCATCTGGAATCAGGCCTTAAAAGCGAAGTTTTCTCTGAAAATTTATTGAATTTGCATTGGAGCTATACCTAAATGATATCCGATTAGCTTGAAACTTTCCAAAATTATGAAACCAACTAAACAAATAAGTTTGACAAAAATGTGGCACCGTACTTTAATTTTAGTGGATTTCAGGTGCAATAAAAGGTAACACAAGGTGTGGAAAATTTTAATTGTAAAAAAAATGCCTTAAGCCTTGACCGATTAAGTTCTAGTTTTGAAAAACAAGCTGAGTAGCATATTGTGTATACTTTGACCAAAAATCAGCACTTTAGCTTATATAGTATGGCTTGCAGGAGCTTCAAAAGAAACTTATTTTACGAATTGTTGACCGCCGTCGGCTCTCTGCTCGCTTTTCCAATGATTGTGAGAGTCTTTTCTTCTGTGATCTGCACGTTTAAGCGTTTCAGACTCAGCTCCAATCGCCGCTTGAAATTCAAAGCAATTCTTGCCGCTGCCAAGCAAGAGGGACATATGTGTTCAGGTAGATCCAAAGCGGGCTTCATCCCTCGGCCAGTCGTCTCCTCTATCATAATTGTCAAGTCTTGTGCTTTATCGGAGCCGGTGTATAAATTAAGATATTTACTGAATATTCAGCTAAGTTATGGTTATATTATGAGGCGGAGCCTCAGTAATAAACTAATTTGAGTTTCAGTTACATATATAGCTTTTATTAGAGCAACGAGGCTAAATACAATTTTCATTTCTTATCTGGTCAACGATCCAGAGACCGCTGACTTTGGTTAACTTATATATTCAGCCAGTTAGTGTCCACACCAGCACCCGGATTGGCCAAGCAAACGCAGCATAGCTCGCCACACTTAGTCCCCCTATTATGTGGTTCATTCCACAGACATAATCTCTGTTAATTGCAAATGGAATGCTTCCAAAGATTTCAAATAGAAAAATTTAATATAATTCGAGGTCAGTGTGACCATATGTGGCAAGAATAAAAATACTGATTCGAGCTAATCGAATGCAAATATGAAAGACAACTGAATTTGATATGTAAGTACGTATGTATGTACAATGCACATACAAAGAAAAAAATCGACAATTTTGTACATATTTATGTACTTATGTGGCTTTGGCCCGCGTTTAAGTTCTCGGCATTTACAACTGACGTCCGAGCCATTGGTTTTAGTACATACATATATTTGGTTCGGGAATGGCCATCTATCATAAAATGAGCTTCTCAAGATGACACAGCCCCAAAGGGCCAAAGCCGAGACTCTCTCAATCTCTTGGCTTGTGCGCTTCTAATTTTAGCACAAGAGAAAGGGACCTACAGTTTAACGCCGAGTCCGAACGACAGTTTGAGAAGCTTTTTCATGGCTAATTACTGCAATGCTGGCGCCATCAGCAAAGAGGTGTGGCCGGGTGTAAAGTTTTATTCAAAGAAAAAAACTTTTCATTAGATGTTCCGAGGCGAGATCGAACCCACGACCTCATGCACAGCGATCGCGGACTCTAGCCGCTGAGCCACCCGGCCACTTACGTATTTACTTCTATATTTATTAAAATTTTGTGAATATCCTCGGGGGAGGATGTTGATAGTGTCGTCGCGAGGTCAGATGTGCTGTAACGAGAAGAAAAAAGAAATTAGTAGAAATTGAAAATTGTGAGGCAATCTGAATATTTGAGAAAAAAACATCTATATATAAAAAATTGTTCAACCTGACTGACTGGTGCTAAGCTAGAGGTAAGAGCTAGAGGGCTGAAATTTGGACAGGAGTTTCCTTAGGTGGTGAAAGTGCGTACTAAGACAGGGTTTTGGAAAATTCAACCCAGAAAAGCGCCGGAAAAGTTTGTATGGAAAAAATCGTATTTTTCATCCGATTGACTTGAAATTCGGTTTGTGAGGACAGTAAGTGAAACAAATTGAAATGCGATTTTCCGATGATGGAAAATTCAACCGTAGAGTCGGTGGTGGACATGGACCATGGAGGTGGCCATGGATGTGGAGATGTAGGTGGCCATGGTGACGGCTATGGAGGTGGCCATGGAGGTGGTCATGGAGGTGCACATGGAGGTCCAAAAACCTCAATATTTGCAAAATGCTTAATCTCGGTGAAACTTTCCGGGAAGTTTTCTAAGTCGAAGAAATGGGCGGAAACGGTGCACAATTCAACTTTGGGGAATAGTTGGAGAATTGGTGGAAAATGTCCCAAAATGTGTGTTCAAGGCCAATCCTTTCTTTTGGGCCGATTTTATCAAATTGGGTTTGTAGAGACTTAGTTTTTAACCGCGGGCATAAGAGTTAATCTCTGCCTTAAGCTGATGTATGTATGTATGTAAGATACGGTGAAATATTTTCCAATTTATGAAATCCACTCCCAAGTCGGAAAAGAAAAGCTGATACTCTTATCGGTTAAAATATCTTAACTGACGGCGGCGTAGCGAACCAAGCCGGGTTATTTGCTAGTCTATATATATATAGTCGTGCTTACCACTTGGAGCTCCTGTAGGTTAGGTAGGCAAGAATTCCATCTAGCTAGGCAAAGGCAGCATTAGCGCCGTATATATTGTTGCAATCCGATTATCCTACATTTCAGCCGATTTTCATGAAACCATTATGCAAGCAAAGTCTCATTCCATCTTAGCTCGTCCACGGTCATAAAAAAACAATTTAGAAAAATATTAATATAAATGTTCAATGCGAGGGGAAAATATATTACTTATAATTTTAGTATATAGAAAAGCTTGTAGATTCAAGATCTTTTGTGAATTAAAAGTTTAAGTGATGTCGGAAATGATGGCTTAAGCCGTTATTAGGGGGGAGTGCTTTTAAATCTGGCCATGGCTAAGTAAGGCGCAGACGTCCAGGAAGGGTGGCCGCAGGAAGGTCGTGGTACACCAGCCAACCATCCATTTGTATGTGTTTTTTAGGTTGTTTTGTTTCAGTTTGTTTACAATTGTGAGTAGGTCTTTTTTTGTTGTTGTAGAGATGCCGATTCGTCGGGGATTGTGCCGATTAACGATTAGCGATAAACGTCGAAAGATGCGACTGAAAGCGATGAAAGATGGGCAGCACTTGCCAAGTGGGTTTTCTTTAGCTTGTTGTACGTGGCGTGTGTTTTGCATAAATTATGGATAAAGACAAGAAAAACCAAAATTGTACATTCCCGGGGTGCACTTTTGGGTGCAATAAACCCTCCGACTTCGCTGGGCACCTGAGGACGCACAACGGCGAAAAGCCATTCCGATGTCATCTATGCGGGACTGGCTTTGCCCTAAGATGCAATTTGTATGCCCATTGTAAAAGTCAAAAACATAGTAAGTCATAGTAATTTATAAAAAACATTTATAAAAAAAACATAAATTTAGTGAAGCTAGCGGGTGCCACTAGCCAAGATACCCAAGCCCAAGCGACGGCGCCGAGCATTAGCGCCCCTCAGACTCTGAATACCCAAGCGACGACGTCAAGCATATTGGGATTGGATGAGTTGGATGATTATTGCCTGCCTAGCACTAGCGCTCAGGCTCAGCAACTCTCTGGCAGCGGGGCTATGGCCGTTGAGACTCAGCAACCTGCTGGCAGCGTTGACACTCTGCCAAGGAGGTATTTGAATTTGTAAGAATTTGTATAACTTTTTAAATATTTTTTTTTTTCATCCCAGATACCGAACCGTTTGGAAACTATATTTCTTCCATTCTTTCAGCCCCGTCCAGTGCAGCAGCAGCAGCTCCACCGGCCACCAACAAGCAGGGCGCCCAGTTGGGCAGTGTCATTGTGGGCTCTACGGCAACCACAGCGATGATCACCACAACGGATCAAACATTGCAAGGACCACTAACCACCAACACGCCTCAGCCTTACACGCTTCAGCCAAAAAAACAGCACCTGGTGGTGGGCAGTTCTTCCATTGAAACCCGCAGTGTGTTTGAGCCAACCTCCTCTTACAATCCTCTGGGTGAACAATTTGAGTATGTCAAAAATCTGTTGGCCGGTTCTGAGGTCACTTATGAGCAGCAAAAGCCCAGCTCAATCGCCCAGAAACTGCTGAACAAAATTAATCAAAAAGAGGCTGAAAAGAGGCAGCTGGAGGAGAAAAAAAATGGAGAACGACCTCGACGAGCAGCTCACAAAAGAGCGGCAGCTGGTGGATAATAATAATGGTTTGGATGATAGCATCGATGATGGAATGATATGGATGCTGATATGGATGCTGATATGGATGGAGAGGATACTCTGAAAGATCCATGGTGGTTAACAGAACCAGAAGAAAAGAAACTCAGGAAAAATTATGTCAGATGTGCGTGCAAAATGGTCGTTTTTAGATCGAAATTGAAAATGCATAAACAAAGAGCTGAACACAGACAAAGATTAACCTACTATGAAGGTTTGGAATCCGGCAACGTCCCATGCATATTCTGCATTGCTACATTTCCGAATGAGACTGATTTTGATGAACATAATAATAGTCCACAACACAGACGTCGATGTCTATATTTAAGATACCGCCAGAGAGAGAGGCACGAGAGAGTGAGCACGGTACCAAGGGACCAAGCAGAATTGGAACTTTAGCAGCTTCGATGCATGGAACTCAAGATGACTATTGAAATAGGGGTAAGTTAACTTCGGCTCGGCCGAAGTTTTGTATACTCTTGCAGCTTTCATTGATAACAAAAAAGTTTTTCTAAGACTACTTTTTGGACATTACTTTTCTATGGGATCTATACTATAAAGATGTCTGATTTCTATTAAACTTGATGAAATTATGGAAAAGCATAATACACTGTTAATTACGAAATTTGGAGGTAACAAAAAAGTTTTCCTCACTAGAACTTCTTTTTCGACCGATCATTCATACTGCAGCTATATGCTACAGTCATCCGATTTGATAAAACGTCGTAGAAATGTGTAAAACTATATAAAATAAGTGTATGTCAATGATAAGAACGTTTTCATTAATAACAAGAAAGTCGGCCAAGCCCGACTTTAACATACTCTGTACCTGTGAAGTGCTGCCCATCCCCGTTGCGACCGGTGCTGCCTGTAATTGTTTATTTTTATTATAACTCGACAACCGTTTATCCGATCTTTACCATTCTTTTGGCGGATCGATTATTAATCCCTATTACTAAATATGTCCAGAAGGAACGAACCTTCTATCTATAAAACTGTGAAAGATGTGTCGTTTTTTCCAATTTGCGGGGGCAGGAGGGGGCGTGGCAAAAATTAAAAATAAACTTGATCTGCCTGCAAGTATAAAGAGCATAAGTCCCATACATGTCAAACCTCTATCTCTTACCATCTCTGAGATTTGTGCGTTCATACGGACAGACAGACGGACATGGCTTTTGCACAAACTTATTATACTCTATGTACCTTTGGTACATTCACTAATGGTTCTTTATTAAGATACGAACCGTTATGTGTGACGATGTCGGAAAGCATGATCCTAAAAAAAGAGGGTTAAATTGGGCTAAGAAATAACTCATTCATTTACGCCCTAATAAGGCAAAAATTTGGCGGGACTCACCACTCAGCAATCTTTTCGTCTGGCACCTTCCACGTTGCAGTTTGAAGGAGACGCGAAATTGTAGAGTCGGGGTCAGCAACCTGCGACGAAAGATATTCCGAAAACTTCATTGTCGTATTAATCTGCTGAGCATGCCGGGCGAAGATGGATTGCACTCTATTTGTATTCTTTTCAAAATACTCCTTACAGATTCTAATGACCTCTGTATCTTTAATTTTCATTTTATCACCTATTATAGAGTAATAGAATGGGCTTGTTTCTATCCCCTGTGATAAATGGGCGAATAAAACTTTATTTAATTTCATCCTCGCAACAACTTCTTGTTCAATGGTCATCTTCAGTTCCATGCATCGAAGCTGCTGAAGTTCCAATTCTGCTTGGTCCCTTGGTACCGTGCTCACTCTCTCGTGCCTCAGTCTCTGGCGGGATCTTAAATATTGACGTCGACGTTTGTGTTGTGTTGTGTTATTGTGTTCATCAAAATCAGTCTCATTCGAAAATGTTGCAATGCAGAATATGCATGGGACGTTGCCGGATTCCAAACCTTCATAGTAGGATAATCTTTGTCTGTGCTCAGCTCTTTGTTTATGTAATGGCAATTTCGATCTTAAAACGACCATTTTGCACGCACATCTGACATAATTTTTTCTCAGTTCCTTTTCTTCTGGTTCTGTTAACCACCATGGATCTTTCAGAGTATCCTCTCCATCCATATCAGCATCCATATCAGCATCCATATCAGCATCCATATCAGCATCCGTATCATTCCATTCATCCGCCAATCCATCATCGATGCTATCATTCAAACCATTATTATGCATACCATCAGCAGCTGCTCGTCGAGGTCGTTCTCCATCTTTTTCCTCCAGCTGCCTCTTTTCAGCCTCTTTTTCATTAAATTTGTTCAGTAGCTTCTGGGCGATTGAGCTGGGCTTCTGCTGCTCATAAGTGACCTCAGAACCGGCCAACAGATTTTTCAAATACTCAAATTGTTCACCCAGAGGATTGGAAGAGAAGGTTGGCTCAAACACACTGCGGGTTTCAATGGTTTGTGGTCCTTGCAAGGTTTGATCCGTGATCATCGCTGTGGTGACACTGCCCAACTGGGCGCCCTGCTTGTTGGTGGCCGGTGGAGCTGCTGCTGCTGCACTGGAAGAAATATAGTTTCCAAACGGTTCGGTATCTGGGATGAAAAAAAAAAAATTATTTAAAAAGTTATACAAATTCTTACAAATTCAAATACCTCCTTGGTCCATAGGCAGAATGTCAACGGCCATAGCCCCGCCGCCAGCAGAGAGTTGCTTCTAAGGCAAACTATTTTAATATTAGCCTTATCTGTGCTCACGCCCCAACAGAAGACAAGGACGCGGCGACGAAAGTCGAATTTAATGAGTGCCTAGAACGTACATACCAGCGCTGCCCTGAACACGACATTAAGATCATGCTAGGCGATTTTAACGCAAAAATCGGGAGAAGCCGTTTTTAGTCCGATTTAGCCTGCACGATAAAACCTCCAGTAATGAAGAGAGACTAAGAGATTTTGCTGCGGGCAGGAATATGGTCTTTAGTAGCACAATATTTAAACATAGCGACAACCACATTTCGACCTCGTGGTCCCCTGATAATGTGATAGACGGAAGGCATTCATCGAGTGTGCTAGTCGTATGTTCTTTCCGAGGAGCCAATATAAACTCGGATCACTACCTTGTTGCAGCCAAAGTACGTACGCGGCTCAGTGTAGCACATGCCGCACGCTCTAATACACGTCGAAAACTGAACCTCGAGAAGCTGCAATCTACACAGCAAAACTCACCAATTTGCTCAAGGAAATTTCACCTTTCCCATCAGGTATTAGTGAACAGTGGAAACATATTTACACTCCACGAGTACGGTTGCCAAGGTAAAGTAAAAGTAAAATCGGCTTGTCAAGATGACAACAGCCCCAAGGGGCCAAAGCCGAGCCTCTCTCAATCTCTTGGCCTACAGTTTAACGCAGAATCCGAACGGCAGTTTTTGAGAGGCTTTTCATGGCTAATTACTGCAATGCTGGCGCCAACAGCAAGAGGTGTAGCCGGGTGTAAAGTTTTATTCAAAGAAAAAAACTTTTCATTAGATGTTCCGAGGCGGGATCGAACTCACGACCTCATGCTCAGCAGTCGCGCACACTAACCGCTGAGCCACTCCGGCCACGGCTGCCAAGGAGACTCTCGGATATGCCGAGCACTCCCGAAAACAGCCATGGTACGATAAAATAGAAAGGCGCTGCATACAGGAGAACTTTGAAGTCGGGAGCAACGCGAGCTGTCAAGGAGCGACATCGGAAGAAAAGGAGAGTGGAGAAGAGCCTTTTCAGAAGGAAAAAGAATGAGCAGGAAAGGCGAATGCGAGAGGAAGTCGAAAGCCTGTTCGGCATGAGTGAGACTCGAAGATGAAAACCGGAAATCTTGTCACAGATCCAAAGGACAAATGGAGAAACTATTTCACCAACCTGCTGGGAGGCAATGATGAACACAATGACGCCTCTGGAGAAGTAGTGGAACCACCAATCGATGATATAGAAATAGACCAGTGGCGGGCACACAAATACAATGACATGTAAGACTTGCATTTGTGTGCGTAAGAAAAAAACGAAGTTGGCTTCGTGCGTGACGTTTTAATGCTTTGCACTGCGCAAAAAAAGCAAACTTCAAACTTAACAAAATGATTTGCGTTTTGCTAAATATATTAATGATGAAATAATTAGTTACTTAATAACTAATTACATAAATAAGAAAGCAAATTTAAGCATCAGATTTAACAAATTGATAATTAGATACTAAATAACAACAATTCAAAAAAAAAAAAAGGAAACATCAGACTTAACAAAATGATATGCTTCTTGAAAAATGTTTTAAAGCTGAAATGATTAAATACTGAATTAAATATAAATAAATAAAATAAAATAAAAAAATAAATAAATACAAAATATAAATTATAAACGATTAAATTAAACATTCCGCATCCCCATCAATATTTTCAATAAAGAAAATTCCGCGAAGCGAACAAAACACCGCGTACGAGTTAAACCGAAGACGCTTGCCGACGCCACACGACCATTTACACTGTCGGTGTCGCGGCAGAGCGCCGGCAGAATAACTCCCAGACTCGCGAGTCTGGCTCGCGCCCGCCACTGAAATAGACCCACCGGACCATAACGAAGTTTGGTTAGCCATAAAAAGGCTAAAAAATAACAAATCAGCTGGAGCCGATGAGCTGCCCGCTGAATTGTTCAAGGCTGGCGGCGAGGAGCTGGTAAGGTGCATGCACCAACTCCTATGCACAATTTGGTCCGAAGAGAGTATGCCCGAAGATTGGAGTCTGCCCAATACTTAAAAAAGGAGACCCTGCAATATGCGCCAATTACTGCGGGATCAGTCTCCTACCCATTGCATATGAGGTTCTGTCATGCATCATATGTGAACGTCTAAGGACGAGAATGAGCGAACTGATCAAACCTTATCACTGTGGCTTTAGGCCTGGTAAATCCACCATAGACCAAATATTCACATTGAGACAAACCCATGCGACGAGAACCAACTCCTAGCATCTTTATGTTGATTATAAAGAAGCTTTTGACACTCCGATAAGGTCAAAGTTTTTTGAAGCCCTGTCTACTTTTGGTATACCAGCAAAGTACGTTCGACTTTGCAGAAGAGGCAGGGTGACACCTTATCGCGTAACTTCTTTAATCTGCTGCGCCAGTGCCCAAATGCTAACAGATCTGGCATCATCTTTTATAAAGATGTAATGCAACTTGCATATGCCGATGACATTGACATTATCGGCAAATCCGAACGGGCGGTAAGCAAGGCGTTTTCAAAAAAGCAGTCAAAACGCATGGGCTTAGCGGTAAATGAGGAAAAGACGAATTTCCTAGTCTCAGCGCGCAGTGTGCCTACGCTTCTTGGACAATCTGTTGCAATGGGAGAGTACAACTTTAACGTTGCAAAGGACTTTGTCTAACTCGGAACGATAAACAACAGCGACCACAACATCAGTCTGGAGATCCGAAGAAGAATAACTCTTGTAAAGCAATGTTACTACGGGCTTAGTAAGGAGTTCAAGAGCAGAGACCTCTCTCAAAAAACCAAAATAGCACTATACAAGTCGCTTATTATCCCAGTCCAGCAACACGGCGCAGAAGCATGGACATTAATAACAGTGGATGAGGAGGCGATCGGCGTGTTCAAGAGAAAAGATCTTCGGAGGATTTATGGTCCTGTAAAAGTTGGCGATGAGTTCCGCACCCGTATGAACCACGAACTGTTTGAGCTCTATGGGGACACTGATCTAGTCAAGCGCATCAAACAACAGCGTCTGCGCTAGCTTGGACATGTTACTCGAATGGATGAAGAAGCTCCAGTAAAAAGAGTGTACAGGCGGAAGGCGGACGAATTAGGGAAAGGAAGAAGTGTAGGACGACCGAAACTTAGTTGGGGAAAAACAGGTGCTGAAAGATATTGAGGCGCTTAAGCTGACCAACTGGTGCCAGCTCGCACAAGACAGAGGCGGGCATTAATTGCAGCGGCCGAGACCGTCAACCGGTTGTGATTGAAATATCGGGCCAAATAAGAAGTAACCAGAGATAGCAAATAACAATTGACGATTTTTCGTTGTCCAAAAATAACAGTTATTTAAGGACCCTTTGACCAAAGAGTCAGAGATGATCCGTCCCCTTTTGCTCTGTTCATTCGCTGACCGAATCGACGCGAGCGAAAATTATAAAAGTCATTTGCATTTCTGTGTGTGTATGTGAGAGTGTCTGTTTCGGCGAAGTGTTCTGCTCAGAAGGAGAGCAAGCGTGCATGGGGTTTTGGGGTTTGTTATTGAGCAGACCGCAAAAGGGAAAAACCACCAATTGTTATTTACGAGCTCTGATAGTAACACATGTATTCAAAATGGAATTTCTTCAATTGAAAAAATCGCAAAAATTGTAAGGATGGTTTTTAAACCTAAGGAGTAATACTTTACGGTGATTACTAAATTACTAGACGCGATGGGTCATTTCTGAAAACAGATTCGTGTTGCGCACCCAAAAATCATCTAGATCATCACCAAACCTGCATTATATGGAAAAATGCCTAATTTGGTTGCCCTTGTGCTATTAAACAAACCATTTAAGGGGGTCTTCTGACTTAGAAATTTTGTTTTACGATTTTGCATATTTCATTGTCTTAAGTCCCAAAAGGATTTTTCAAAATCCGAAATAGTTTGGGAGATATAATCCATTTAGTGACCCAAAGTGACCCAAATTTCCTGCGGGGGCGGGAGGGGGCGTGGCCAAAATTGAAAATAAACTTGATCTGCCTGCAAGTATAGGAACATATGTTCCATACATGTCAAGCCTCTATCTCTTACACAAACTTATTATACTCTGTGTAGCTCTGGGACAGAGTATAAAAATCTTTACACGTTATCTTTTCACGATTTTTAAAAACTACACGTAAAATTCGGCAGACTAAGGCAGAAGACTCCCTTAGATAAACTTAAGCGACTTTGTTGAAGCTAGGCGCAATTGCAGGATTCTTTGCCAAAACTGCATCGCACCATTAGGACGCTGCAAGGAATGAAATTTCCCTTGCTAAAATCCCCCTGCATGGCTTTTAAACACAGACGGACTTGTAAAATTCTTAGAAAATCGCATTACCCCTGTGGCCACTTGGAAAATGCTTTAGTGCGTGTGTGGTGGTGGGAGGGAGGTTCATAGGTATGGCGGGAGGTGGTGCACCAAACTTACCATATTTTGTGCTTGTGCTGTGCATTACGAATGGGCCGATCGGTTTGGCCAAACAAAATCGTCAAGCGGATCACTTCGCCGCTGTCTGACGATCTCCGGAACTGCGGTGCGGCGTCACTCAATCATCTGTTGCAGCTGCAACAGTTGCCAAACAGTGAGGATGCCATCCAAAATGTATAAAGTACTTTCTTACCTGCGAAAAGGTCGTGCACTTACTGCCAGAAGTGTGCTATCTGAAAATGAGGAAAATAATAGTGAAACGCATGCGAATCGAGGAATTGAAATTCATTTTTGTCTGCAAACAGCCACCATTCACATTCACCTCCTCCTAATCAGTCTTTCTTCTTTTAGACTCCTCATACTTGCCGACGTTGCGGTAAAACTTCGCCACCACAACCACCAAAGAGAAAAAGCCACCCCCCCCCCCCCCCCCCAACCACTGCAGTCTTACACAAAGAAAATCACGGGGGGAGGGGGCTCATACGTGCAACAGAGCTAGTTATTTGGCATTAAACTTTCAACTCGGTTGTTGATAATAAACACTGCACCCTTAGTTAGCTTCAGCCTCCGCAATATGTGGCAACTGCAAATTTTCCATGATGCCCACACACACACAAACACGTCGTCACTTGCATGAAATGTCATCATGTAATTTCACTTAATTAATTAATAATTAATTAATAATAATTAATTTAATTTATTAATTAATTTATTAATTATTTATTATTTTATTAATTAATATAATTATTTATTAATTATTTTAATTCACCTTTATCTAATTTATTTGTTTATATTCAAAATTTCAAAATTGGTTTATTCTCAGCACTGTTCTTTTACAGTGTAGTTTTTAAACCAAAGTGCGTTTATTTTGATACCTTTACAACACTGTGATCGTGACGATGGGCAGCACTTGCCAAGATGGCTTTTTTTGTGGTTTTTTGTTGTTCGCGGGCTTTTCATTGTGGTTTTTTGTTGTACGTGCGTGTGTCTGGATTTTATTGTCATGGATAAAAACAAGAAAATAAATTATTGCACATTCCCGGGGTGCACTTTTGGGTGCAGTAAACCCTCCAACTTCGCTGGCCACCTGAGGACGCACACCGGCGAAAAGCCATTCCGATGTGATCTATGCGGGATTGGCTTTGCCCTAAGATGCAATTTGTTGCAGCATAGGAAAAGCCAAAAACATAGTAAGGTCGTAAGTCATTTAAAAAACATTATTAAAAACATGAATTTAGTAAGGATAGCGGGCACCAGCCAAGATACCCAAGCCCAAGCGACGGCGCCGAGCATTAGCGCGCCTCAGACCCAAGCGACGACGGAGTTGGAGTTGGATGATTATTGCCTGCCTAGCACTAGCGCTCAGGCTCAGCAACTCTCTGCTGGCGGCGGGGCTATGGCCGTTGACATTCTGCCTATGGACCAAGGAGGTATTTTATTTTGTAAGAATTTGTATAAATTTTTAAATAATTTTTTTTTTTCATCCCAGATACCGAACTGTTTGAAAACTATATTTCTTTCATTCTTTCGGACCCGTCCAGTGCAGCAGGCGCCCAGTTGGGCAGTGTCATCGAAGGAGAAGCACTGGAAGTTCAGCAGCTTCGAGTCCAAGCGACGACGACGTCAAGCATATTGCCTAGCACTAGCGCTCAGGCGCAGCAACTCTCTGGCAGCGGGGCTATGGCCTCTGCCTATGGACCAAGGAGGTATTTGAATTTGTAAGAATTTGTATAACTTTTTAAATAATTTTTTTTTTTCATCCCAGATACCGAACTGTTTGGAAAGTATATTTCTTCCAGTGCCACCAACAAGCAGGGCGCCCAGTTGGGCAGTGTCACCACAGCTATGATCACGGATCAAACCTTGCAAGGACCACAAACCATTGAAGCCCGCAGTGTGTTTGAGCCAACCTTCTCTTCCAATCCGCTGGGTGAACAATATGATTATTTAAAAAATCTGTTGGCCGGTTCTGAGGTCATTTATGAGCAGCAGAAGCCCAGCTCAATCGCCCAGAAGCTACTGAACAAATTTAATGAAAAAGAGGCTGAAAAGAGGCAGCTGGAGGAAAAAGATGGAGAACGACCTCGACGAGCAGCTGATGATGGTATGGATAATAATGGTTTGAATGATAGCATCGATGATGGATTGGCGGATGAATGGAATGATACGGATGCTGATATGGATGGAGAGGATACTCTCAAAGATCCATGGTGGTTAAGAGAACCAGAAATAAAGGAACTGAAAAAAAATGATATCAGATGTGCGTGCAAAATGGTCGTTTTAAGATCGAGTTTGACATTACATAAAGAAAGAGCTGAGCACGGACAAAGATTATCCTACTATGAAGGTTTGGAATCCGGCAACGTCCCATGCATAATTTGCATTGCTACTTTTTCGAATGAGACTGATTTTGTTGAACACAATAATGGTCCACAACACAAACGTCGATGTCAATACTTAAAATTCCGCCAGAAACTGAAGCACGAGAGAATGAGCACTGTACCAAAGGACCAAGCAGAATTGGAACTTATGCAGCTTCGATGCATGGAACTGAAGATGAGTATTAAACAAGAAGTTGTTGCGAGGATGAAATTAAATAAAGTTTTATTCGCCCATTTATCACAGGGGATAGAAACAAGCCCATTCTATTATTCTATAATAGCTGATAAAATGAAAATTAAAAATACAGAGGTCATAAAAATCTGTAAGGAGTATATGGAAAAGAAAAGAGATTGAGTGCCTGATTAATTGACTAATTTATCTTAATAAACATTTTGGTTTTGTAAATAAAAAAAAAACAAACAAAAACGTTATTTTACTAAGACTAAAGCTAAAATATTGAAAACTTTTCGAGATAGAGCGCGGTGAAGTAAGTAATGTTAAAAAAGTACTGCACTGGTCAACACGATTCTGGCCGACTGGGTGATCCGAATTCAAGAAGGGATAAACTAGAAGAGATAAACTAGAAGATTTTGAAAATATTTAAAAATAAAAATTTTATGAGTCAGAATTTTTTTTCGAAAAATCCCGAACTAATCACTCCTTTTTATATTAAAATCAGAACATAATAATTATTTTTGAACTTTATTTTTTCCCGTCTTACAATAATAATTACTAGGCTCGCCCTGTGGTCGAAATTCGACCATCGAACATCTTAACATTTAACATTAAAGGATGTACACTTTTAAGTCTAAAACAGCGGTCGGCACTGCCTTATCCCGCGGGATAGGATTTTTCTCAGTCGGCGTCGCAGCCGCTCATGCACAGTATAAACGTTCGTGTGACTTCGGCAAAGGTCTTCGGCTACGCTCTCACGAAATTAAAGCACAGCGCTAGTGCTGCCGCATTGTCATGTTGTAGCTAAGTCTAGCCGTTTTTAGCGTTAAATAGCTGTTTTTTTAGTTATAGTAAGTTATTATGCATATAAGAAAAATGTTAGCTTTTTTTTTGGTCATATCTTGTTAATCTTGTTACTTATGAAAGAGAACTTTGCCAGCAACGCAATGCAGAGAGACAGAAAGTCAAATCACTTGCTCGACAGCAGTCAACGATGCAAGACTGCGCTGCGGAACAAAGCAAACGTGAACCTCTCTCTCATTTTTCACACACACAAATGCAATGTTGGCATGTCAATGTAATGGCGCGGACCACTGGTCTAAAATAATATGTCCAAAAAGTCTTAACTTTGCATAGTTTTTGGTCCAAAACTAATTGTACCTGTTTAACATATATTCCAATTTTGAACAGTCAGCCAACTTTTGGTTAACTAACTTGGCATAGTTTGGTCTTCTTTATACTACCCAGAAAGCTATAAACATCGTTTCGTTCTTTCCTTGATCTTTTGTTAAAGTTTTGCTAAAGTGTAAGTCTTAAAGCAAATTTTCAATGCATTTCTGTGTTTTTGAAGCCGACAGGCTGGGAAATGTTGCTTGAGGATGGCTCCAAGGAAAGTGTGAAGAGATAAAATACATACTTTTTTTTGACGGGATTTATTAGTGCAGTGATAGTGCCTAACCCTACCACAGACAATAAATCCATAGATTCGGTGTATTTCCGATTCAATGTAATACCGATTCGATCTGAGATCACAGCACAGTCTCCAATTTGCTCGGTGTATTTAAATTTGATTAGTGAATTTGCCATCTAATTGTATTTTTCCTTATAAAGTACCATTACTGTCATCTAATCGAATTTCCCAAACAATACTGATAATTTTCGCACTAACTTTTTGTCAATTGAATTTAATTCCACTGTATGTATCTTTGATTCGCTATAAAACAATAAATAATTGGAATACAATTTTGATTGCTCTTAATACTTATTTCAACATTACAATGCTAGAAAGGAAGACGAACATATCAATAGGATTAACAATATAGCAAATTTTTTAAGAATGTTGATTATTGTTTATGCTCCAAAATATAATTTTTTTAGCAGCACTTGCCTCGCAATAAAATTTCTTGTCAATTGGATTTCAGTTAGACCAGCAACCATGGTATAACGAGAAAGGTATGGACATGCGAGTGTGCGCCCTCCCAAAAGCACGCAAAAGTACGCAGTGTCTTGCGTACCTTTCAACTGTAAGCATTGTCGCGGACGGATTTTTTGTTGATTTTTTTTTTTATTTGGGGGTTGTTTTTTAGTCAACTGATCGTTGTTGTTGTTGTCGTTTTATGGAATGCAGCAAAAAATGAATACATACTAACCTGTGTACGTTTTGTGTTGTTGCCTTACAACAGAAAATGTATACATACTTTTGCATGTACTATATATGAGAGCATCGGGATGTTCAACTCTAGCTTCAATATTAATAATATTCAAATGGTTTCAATAAATATTTATTTGTTTGTTTAAATGTTTGTTTTTCTGAAAACCCTTTTTTTTACACACACATACAAGCACCCAAATGTGCGTCCATGTGCGCCGCTGGCTCGAGCGCTCACTCTCTCTCTCACTCTCCCACTCTCTCTCGCGCTCTTGACAAATGCTTAGCACGCAAAAAAAAATCTTGTCCTTACCTAGTATAATTATACCATGCCAGCAACTGTAAATCTGCTTAAAACAAAAACAAAATATGCGTAGAACAGCGTTCCCCAGCCATGCCCCGGCGGGCCGAACACATTCGACGATTCAAGCCGAATGCGTGCCGAAGCAAAGCCTCAAAGTGTGTTAGAGAGAGACAGAGAGAGGCAGAGAGCCTCTCTTCTTGGGGAACCCTGGCGTAGAAGCTTTTTTTCCCGTTGATCGTCTCTTCACAGAGAGAGCGCACTGAGAGCCATTCTCTCTGTTTACAATCTCAAAATACAACAGAGCAAAGCGAACAGGGAGTGTTGGCCTGTTGCTGTTTGAAACCAAAAAACAATGTGCTGGCCTGCTCAACTATCTGTGTAAGTTGTGTGTTGGTACAACTTTTAATTCGATCTAAAACAATTAATAATTGCAATTATTTTTTATACTCCGTACCAAAGGTATATAGAGTATAATAAGTTTGTGCAAAAGCCATGTACGTCTGTCCGTCTGTCTGTCCGTATGAACGCACAGATCTCAGAGATGGTAAGAGATAGAGGTTTGATATGTATGGGACTTATGCTTCTTGCAGGCAGATCAAGTTTATTTTTATACCCTTGCAGAGGGTATTATAAAATTGTGCGGATGTTTGTAACGCATTGAAGGAAGCATCTCCGACCACATAAAGTATATATATTCTTGATCAGCACGACGAGCTGAGTTGATTTAGCCCTGTCCGTCTGTCTGTTTCTAAGCTATCTCCTCCGTCAGTTTTAAAGCTATCCTCACCAAACTTTGCACGAAGTCTTCTGGTACATATACGCTGCACATTTGTCGGAACCGGCCGGATCGGATGACTATAGCATATAGCTGCCATAGAAGCGATCGGTCGAAAAACTAGTTTTTGTGAAAAAAACTTTTTTTGTTTGTAATGAAAACGTCCTTTTTATTGGCATATTCTTATTTTATATACTTTAACATATTTCTACAAAGTTTTATCAAAATCGGATGACTATAGCATATAGCTGCAGAATGAATAATCGGTCGAAAAAAAAGTTCTAGTGAGAAAAACTTAGTTTTAAATGGGATCGCCTCCAAATTTCGTAATTAACAGTGTATTATGCTTTTCCATGATTTCACCTAGTTTGGTCGAAATCAGACATCTATATAGTATAGATCCCATAGAAAAGTAAGGTCCAAAAAGTAGTCTTACTTAGAAAAACTTTTTTGTTTTCAATGGAAGCTGCAAGGGTATACAAAACTTCGGCCGAGCCGAAGTTACCTTTCCTCTATTTTTAATTTTTTCCACGCCCCCTCCCGCCCCCGCAAATTGGAAAAACGTCATATCTCCCACAGTTAAGAAGTCTAATCGATCAGTTTATAAAGGGAATGATATAATGAAAACAAACAATTATAGGCAGCAACGGTCGCAGCGGTGATGGGCAGCACTTCACAGGTACAGAGTATGTTATAGTCGGGCTTGACCGACTTTCTTTCTTGTTTTTTTACTATGGCAGGGTCTTATACGAACATATGGTATAAATTTTCGGTTAATTGAATTTGTTTTACTATACTAAAGAGGGGGCCGTACATTCGTATGAAAATTTTTTAGCGTATTAATATACAGGGTGTCCAGAAACTTTTCGTCAGAACTTTAAAACATGATTGCTGTTATCAATATAAATATTTGTTTCTTTTACACAATGGGTCTAAGTGGCTTCGTTTCCATGTTATTCGGGCCTGTTCCGAATTCCGAAAACGAGTGGAATTGTCGCAAATCGAGTTGATTGCTGTTCCGAATTCCGCAAATCGACAAGAATTGTCGTTTTTAAAACGTGCGCTGCAGAGTCAGTGGAATTAAAAGTAATTGCTATTTAAATCAGTAAAATACTTCCCCAATATGATTAACTAAAAACTCTAAATTAGTTGAACATTTTTAAGATCGTTTAACATCATTACTTAAACTGTTTTAAGTTTAAGTATAATTTTACATATTTTTTTTATAAACTTCTTTAAAATATTGCATGAAAAACAAAACCGATCGGCCGTGACCAAACCGAGCTGTTCTGAATTCCACTTTACATTTTAGTCGATTTCGACATTCAATCGGCGGCTGCTAGGGTTGCTGCATATGAATTTATTTAATCGGAATGCACTTTTTTTATTTCACTTAGCTATGTTTAACCATATTTGATATGACATATTCAAATGAAATATTTAAATACTGGTTTAAGTAAAAATAAATGGATTTAAAGAGTAACTAAGAGCTTTATAAATTTAAATTAGGGAGATGATGACATCTCTGTCTGCTGACGATATACACAAACACGGGCGCTGGCCAGCCAGCCACCTGTTTTCGAAACCGAGTTCGAAAAGTCAAAACGTAACCAAATCGCTCGGAATTGAGAACAGCAAATAGTAAAACGCTCGTTTTCGTTTCGTTTTTACTTTTTGAAAACGTTCGGAATTCGGAACAGGCCTGATTAAGTCTCAAAATAAAATGCAGTTTTGATGCAGTTTATTATTCTAAATGAAAATATCTGTGAAATAGTTTTAAAAAAAATTATTTTGTGGAATTTAATTGACATTTTCCAAATTTAGGGAAAGTTTGTAGTGTGATATTGAGAGTAATGCTTTGTATTGCTATGAAATTCTCTTACGTCGAGTACGCGTTGTAAATCGAAAGCGGGGCGACTTAGACCCATGGTCTAAAAGAAAAAAGTATTTCTATTGATAACAGCTATCATGTTTTAAAGTTCTGTCGAAAAGTTTTTGGACACCCTGTATAGATTATGTATTTTTATTTTTTTCTTCGTCAATAATAATTTTGACCCGATTTTGTTAATGGAATTAAGGCAAATGCTCTTTTTTCACACGAACGATAATAAAAAAAATCAAAAAGGATGGTCTGCACCAGGACACACAAACCCCAACCCCCGAACACACAACCCCCAGTATATGAATTAAGCATCTACAGCACTACGCCACAGAGCTCTGTGGCGTTCGTTGTAAAAATGTGAAATACACAAAACAATTGCACAGCTTGCTATGAAATTTCTAAATGTTGTCCGAACCAAATTCTTATGGGATAAATATTCTTAATTTTCAAGCAAAAAAATCTCTGTATAATTTGTATGCTTTGATTAGAAACGAAAAAATCAAATATAATCATCTTGCTTGAATAATAAAACTCGTAAAAAAATCATCAATGATTTAAACAAACAAAAATCGACCAATAGTATATTAGATAAGTATGAAAAAAATAATTCAAAATTGTTATTGACGAAGAAAGAAATAAGAATATTTTATAATTAATAGCGATTAATTTTTTTTAATAAAAATCGAATATAAGAAATTATAGCCTATCTGAAAAGCTGAACCGAAACTAATATAGTCTCACCAAGCATAGAAGCTTTAAATCGTATATTTCATATTTTTTTATATAATCAAAAATTTTTTTAAATAATAATTATTTTCGGTCCCTGAAAAATACGCTTTTCACACCCTGTTCCCATTGAAAATGGTAAATGGGGGATCATAAAGTTGTGCAAAAGTAAGTAACAGGTAAAAGGAATCATTTGCGACCCTATAAAGTATATATATTCTTGATCAGCATCAACAGCAGAGTCGATTTAGCCATGTCCGTCTGTCCGTATGAACGCGTCGATCTCAGAGACTATAAGAGATAGAGCCACACATTTCCGAATGTATGTAGGTGTATACCCGATTCAAATCGAGTTTGTTTCAGATTTGGAAAATTCCTCCCCTTCCCCCCTTTAAGCGCAAAAAACTGTCACAATTTTCAAGATAGACCTTCCAAACTTTATATATATCAAGTAAGGCCGAATATCTATCTATTCTGAAAATATCAATAAGATCGGACAAAAAACACCGAAGTTATATACGAATCAATTTTGCTTGTGGGAGAGAGGGGGCCTTGCATTGTCAGTTACCGCGTTTGCGCGTGCGTGTGTGCTTATGTTAGAGTGTGTGTGTGTATGTGTGAGTGTGTATATGTGTATAAAAAAACACAAGAAGTCAAGGAAACAAGGTATTTCTTAGTCTGGGCACTCGACTATAGCTCCCTTACTAATTTTTGCCTGTTTTGTTGCCTAAAAACGACGTGACATTTTTTAATTATCCTGGTTCATCTCATAGCGCCACAAGACTTGATTGCCAAGTTTGCGTGAGTTCTACTGAACCAATTTTGATTAAATAAGGCTCAATCGACGCAGAATTAATGTCGCTATAGCCCCAATCCAACCATTGAAAAAAAACAAATTCTTATTATATATTTTTTACACTAGACTGCCAAAAAAAGGGGCCAGACAGTCGGACATGGCTATATCGAGGTACTTTATGGCCTTTTACATACATTTGCACGACTTAAGTATGCCCTTTTTACTCTATTCTTTTTATTTTTTAAATTTTTAAAATAAGTGCGCAAAATGATTCGTTATCACATAGCGATATAAGCATCGCATATCGATAAGCGATGTAAGTGTCGCATATCGATAAGTATCGCATATAAGCTGTCGCTTTTATCGCGTCTTCTATTCTTCTTCGCCCGGCGTGTTGAACAGATTCGGGTCCGGCTCGGACTCCAAACAAAAAGAGAGATTGTGAATTCATTGCGGGACTCTGTCCTTTTTGAAGAGTTTGTTAGTCTTGAAAAGAAATTTTGGTAATTGACAAGTATTGAAAACTGTGCTCAAAAAATTCCAAAATAATTCCTTGGATACACAGCAGATTATAAAGAAAAATTCAAAAACAGTATTTTTCAATTTTTAGCAATTTTTTTGCGCAAATTTATCAGCTCTTGGATCCCTTAAAATGGCGGTTTGCACACCTCATTTAAAGTATTCTTGTATTCGAAACTCATTACAAATTAATTTTTTACAAGTATCTGTTGGACTTAAGTCCAGAAACAACAGTTGTTTATGTTTTTATTTTTAGCTACTTAACTGAGGGTGAGGAGTAAATGAGCGTGAGGAATAAATGAGTAATTTCTTATCCCATGTTAATCCTCTTTTTTTTTGGATCATGCTTTCCGACACCTTCGCACATAACGGTTCGTATATCTAAATAAAGAGCCATTAGTAAATATCCGGACTGATCGTTTTTACGTCCTGTGTTTGGACGATGGATTCTACCCTCAAACAAACATAAGACATCGGGTCCGCTATTTAGTCATTGCGCTTTTTGAAGTGCGAAACCAGAGAGATCAACCCAAGACTGGGTTCGGCTGCCAGGTGGTTGCTGTCGAAATGTGGGATTCATTTAGTTCTCCCACGTCTGCGCTGAAAGGGGCGCAGGATGGGAGCGAGTTTGAAAGCAATGTTGTTATGCAATATTTGAATGATCTTATATTAAATACACCAAAGGCGGATAGGATTTTGTGCGTAGTGTCTGATAGGTACTATGACATTAATATGCCTTCTTCTAAGGTACCATTTCTGGCGGACATTACACACGTGTGTGCGAGCCTCAGAAAGCGTGGCGATAACGAAATTGCCAAGACGCTCAGTGATATAAAATTCAGACGATTCTCTCGCGCGAATTTTAGGAAAGAATTGTCCGAAATTAAATCATTCTGTTCCGGAACAGAACACGTGGAAAAACGATCAAAATGCATTCCATTGATCAACGGAATGGAAAAAGTTATGCATAAGATTTTCCATGAAGTCCATGATGTTGGTTTTTCGGGGGTTTTTTTTAGTGAATTCAATTATAATTTGTTTGTAATTTTTTTTTTTTAAATATAATTTTTCTTGAAATGTTTATAATTTTGTTTTATAAAATTGTTTATTTTTAAGTTCTTACGTATTCCACACAGTGTGCGACTTGTCACTTAGTCGTGACGTAGATAATGGCCGCTTTACGCATTTGGCCAGGTACAGTAGTTCTCAATAATGTTTTTTCGTTTTATTGGTCGATCACCATTTTCAAATAATTTTTTTTTGTTAAACAAAATGGCGGAAGACGCGTGCCTTGACAAAGGCTGAACGCGCAGACAAGTGACTCAGTGAGACCACAAGGAGTTCTCCTTCGAACGAAGTGCAATGAACGAAGCTTCCAGAGAGACTGAAAAAAACAACAGTTTGCACATTGATTAGTTTCGCGACAACCAGTGTTACCAAATTGTCGGAAAAAGCAAAATACCGAAAAAAAAATATAACAGCTGTGGGGAGTGAGTGCATAAACTAGTTCACTAGTTCATAAATAAATAACATTCAAAATAATCTATATATTAACTCGCTAAAAAGCTTTCATACGAATGTACGGCCCCCTTTTTAGCATAGTAAAACAAATTCAATTAATCCAAAATTTATTACATATGTATGTTCGTATAAGATTTTAAGCCCAGCCAGTGCAAAAAAAAAAAAAAGTTAATTGCAATTATTTATTGTTTTATAACGAATTAAAAGTTGTACTAATACATACACACACTTCACACATATAGCTGAGAAGACCAACGAATTGTTGTTGTTTCAACAGGCCAACACTCTCTGTGAGCTGTGCTCAGTTGTCATTTGACATTTGCAAACAGAGAGAGAATGGCTCTCAGTACGCTCTCCCTGTGAAGAGACGATCAACGGGAAAAAAAGTTTCTACGCACACTTTGTTTTGGTTATAAGCAGATTTGAAGTTTCTGGTCTAACGGAAATCGAATTGACAAGAAATTTTTTGCGAGGCAAGAGCTGCTAATAAAATGAATTTCGGAGCGTAAACAATAATTAATATTGTTTAAAAATTTGTTATATTGCTAATCCTATTGATATGTTCGTCTTCCTTTTTAGCATAGTAATGTTGAAAGGAGTATTAAGGGCGAAAAAAATTGTATTGCTATTATTTATTGTTTTATAGCAAATTAAAGATACGGTGACATGCAGATGGCATCGAATTCCATTTAACCAAAAAAATTAGTGCAAAAATAGTCAGTATTCTTCGGGGAAAATCAATCAGATACAGGAAAGGTACATTAAAAGAAACTTACAATTCAATGGGAAATTCACTAATCAAATTTAAATACACCGAGCACAATTGGAGACTGTGCGGTGATCTTGAGATTGAATCGGTATTACATCGAATCGGAAATACATCGAATATATGGATTTATTGCCTGTGTAGGGTCAGGCACTATCACTGCGCTACAAAATCCCGTCAAAAAATAATTGTATATTTTTTGTCTCTTCACACTTTCTTTGGAGCCATCCCCAAGCGACATTTTCCAGAAATGCATTGAAAATTATTTTAAGACTTACACTTTACCAAAACTTTAACAAAAGATCAAGGAAAGGAAGAAACGGTGTTTATAGCTTTCTGGGTAGTATAAAAAAAGACCTAACTATGCCAAGTTTGTTAACCAAATGTTGGCTGACTGTTTAAATTGGAATATATGTTAATCAGATTTTCCAGGGTTTAAAAAATATTCAGATACAATTATTTTTGTACCAAAAACTATGCCAATTTAAGACTTTTTTGACATATTACTTTAGACTTAAAAGTGTACATCCTTTAATGTTAAGTGTTAATTTGTTCGATGGTCGAATTTCGACCACAGGACGAGCCTAGTTAAGTATTATTCGTGGAATTATTTTTATAGATTCGTATATAAACAATGGAAATACTAAGACCAAAATGTATTTTTAATATTATTATTTACTAAAAAATTATTAGATAAATTATCAGAGTTTTATTATTAAAATTTTTACACTGTAAAGAAAACTAAATAAAAGCTATTCATCTTCTGAGTTGCTCAAATTGCAGACATTTTCTAGAAGTTTTATGACATTTTTTTATCGAATTGAATGTACTTTTGATTTTAAAGTACGTTTTGATATTGACTTTTCAGCTTATTTCTGCTTATTTTGCGGCTCCGTTCAGTTTAGGCCACTAAGGTTTCTTCCCAAAGAGACTAGTATGAAATCTTATATGCATTAAATAATTCTTTTTATACCCTTGCAGAGGGTATCATAAAATTGTTCGGTTGCTTGCAACGCATTGAAGGAAGCATCTCCGACCACATAAAGTATATATATTCTTGATCAGCACGACGAGCTGATTTAGCCCTGGCTGAATACAAGCCAATTTCCAGAATTCATCTAGCACGTCAAGTTTTAGAGAAATCAGTGGTCAAAGGTGTTGAATCGACTTTTCAAAAAATTATTAAAAAAAGGCATCTTGATACGAATACGCTTGAAAATTTGGATGCACAGAGGGTAATCTTCCAAATTCCTGGTTGTTGGTCATTGATCCATAAATAAATTTAAAAAGATGTACAGTTTAAATTTTAATAACAATTAACCAAAATTAGCTGAGTGTCAGTAGAGTCTTTTTAAAATCATTGTCTAATTGTCTAGAAATACACAATAAGGTCACAGAGAAAGACCATTTAGCAAACTTATCAAACGGCTTACGAAAGGTTCACTGGGAGTAATATGGTCAATTTTGGACAACTCATGGGTGCCACATGTTATTTGTATAGGCATATTTATTAATTTTAAAACAATTGGACACTTATTTTAAAAAGACCCTGCAGACACACAGCTATTTTAGGATGATTGTTTGGAAAATATAAATTGTATATATATTTTAATTTATTTATGGATCCTGGACCAACAGCCAGGAATTTGATTTATTGCCGTTCTAAGATTATAGTTCCCCCTAAGCATCTAAGTTTTCAAGCGTATCATTCGGTTCAAGATGGCTATTGAATAAACTTTTGAAAAATGTCATTGTAGGCACTTTTGACAACTTTGAACATTGATTTCTCAAAAACTTGACGAGCTAGCGAAATTCTGAAAACTGACTTGTGTTCCGCTTGATGACCTCCATCGTACGGTATCAATTTCATTCCCCGGCCAGCACGGAAAAATATTTCTTGAACTGTGTTATCAAAGAATAACACAGTTCGACGAATTCAATCTTTTGGAAAAAACCCGAAATAAGACCCTTAAATTCTGATATAAGGGACTTCTGTAATCATCACCCCATTACCAGTTTTTCAATTGTAGCACAGGTTCGCGCCCTATGGGTACTTTTGTACTAGCAACATAAAAGCAACACAGTGAAAATCGCTTGTATGCAAAAGCTATAATGCAGCAATATTATTGCATATAAGCGATATTAGCATTTGCATACAAGCAATCTATCGGCTGTAAGCAAAAAAGTTGCATATAAGCAATCAGTTATTCATGTTCATTTTATTTTATTGACAGATAGTAATGTATTTAACTTATGTGTAACTTAGGTATTACATAAGGACAACTTAAAATCAAATTTCGTTTCAAATATCGCATCAATAACGAATATCCATGAATTCAGTCATTTATTGGAGCTGACTTCAGCGTTGATGCAAGCGAAACTCTATTAACTTCGCAAAGATTTTACTTAAAAAATCTGATATTTTAGTTTGGTATTTGTTCTTTTCAGAATTTTCTAAGATAATGTCTTCAAAAGCCTCTAAAGCGTTTATATTATTAGAAGAAAAATAGTCGCTCAGCGAATCTAAACTTAGTAGAGCCCCTTTGGTTGAGGGATGTTTTGTCTTCAATCGAATTCTCATTTTCCGTTCGAAATAGTTCCAATACAGGCCAGATCATAGTCGCATTGAATGTATTCGCCGCCTAGATTGGACCATCCGAAGTTTTCGCCCTCTGCGTCTGCCATATCAGACTGAGGAATTTGATCTATAGCGATTAAGGTTGTGCTTAATCGACTATAATATTTATTGTTTCACTTAATTGCTGGCTGGCCCGAGGCTGCCAGCCAGCGTTCGATACACCCTGACTCCTACTACTGGAGATGAGAGATGATGAGTTTCGTGTGGTAATCGATTGTCGCTCGTGACTAGTGGTGGCAGAGTCGCCACAGATCAATGCCAGGCTGAAATAAATAATTTGATTGCTTTTGAATTCCTATTCTAATATCAACTTTTGAAAGTCTACCTTCTTAAAACAATTAATAATTGTTTGCTGCTTAACTAAGTTCCCAGCTCGATTAGCATATCGTATATCATCCAAAATAGTCAAAGATTTGAGAAATTTTACTACAGATAATCCCTTTTCCTTGCTCCAATTTGTTTTTTATTAGAACTTTCCGGTATTCCATTTTAAAGGAGTGGATAATACATTGATCCAGTGGTTGTATTATCGCAGTAGTATTTGGCGGCAAAAACTGAATTGTAATGTTCGAGAATTCCGTTTCTGTATTGTGGAAAACAAATGTGTTGATTGTTTTTCTATAGATTCTTATTCTATTCTGAGGTGTCCCAGAAATCTCTTCCAACCAAATTCCAACCCAAAACCAATTCTCGGTGTCCTAGAAATCTCTTTCGGTTGGTTTCAAACCTTTAGTATTTTGTTTAGAGATTTGGAGAAACCAACCAAAGCCAATACACAAACCAACCAATGCGACACAAACAGGACTGGCAAGTCTGAAACCATCAATACAGCTATTATCAATTATTTGCGAGCGACGCAGCCCTGTTTTTGTAGTTGGACCATAATGTTATACACACACCTTCTAACTAGACTTTTTAATAAGAAAATGAAATCTCTCCAAGTTCTGGGACACCGACGGTTTTTTCGAGCGATTTGCAAACCAACCGAAGCCAAAATCTCTAAAGATTTCCAGGTCACCCCCGATTAAGATCTACAAGTATTTGTGTCCAATTCATGCTCGTGATCCATGAGCTTCTATTGCTATAATATGACAGTGGCACCTCTCTTCCTTTAAAAGGCCGTGGCTTGGCAGACTTTCCAATACAATAAGCTCGTTTAAATGTACCAGTTGCATTGCACAGGAATAGCAATGTGAGGCGTTGCTTCTGGGTTTTGAATCCTTTTGGACTTTCATGCTTGCCTTAGCAATAAGTATGCATTCTGGAGTGAATTTGTCCAGAATATGCGGCAACTGATTAGTGATAAAAGCAGCCGCACTTGCTATGTTATTTTCACTGCCTTCTCCGTGAATCTTAGCGTATCAGTTAAGTTTTGCTTGCGACAACGCTGAAGCCAGCTCCCATCTTGTGCATAGTCTTCATCTAGCCTTATGGCGAACTTTTGTGCCATAGTGAGCAAGTCTGGTCCACTAACAACTCCATTGTTAGAGCGGATTTGGTTAGACCAGGACAACAATGCTGCATCCGAGTGAACTTGTGGGCTTTTTCTATCCCTTTTCTTGTCAGGATTGGTGACTGCACGCTTACTTTATACTTTTAAGTCACTCAAGACCGAATTTTTTTGTTTAGAAATCGCAACATTGGTACAGTTATTATTACAGAGTCATAAGTTTAGCTATCGATAAAAAGTCAATCGATAATAGAATTTGCGGTAGCAGTGTTGGAAAATTTGTTTACAACCGATTAAAAAAGTATGGAAAAATTTCAATTTTGGTGAAAAAAGTTTGCATACCAGCGATATTTGCTTATAAGCGATTTGCAAACAATCAATTTAATTCTCATATTAAATTGGTGCATAATGCTCTCTAATGAGGAACTTTTGCGTATAAGCGGTATTTGCTTACAAGCGGTTCGTCATATAACCGATATTTACTGTAATTGTTTATGCTTCAAGATAAAAACCTACAAGATTCAGTAAACACGGAAAGGGTCATTGAGAACGAAATATCAAGAAATCGCGATTATCGTACAAATGGTTAAGGTACCTCCAGAAAGGATGAATATCTTTAAAACCGCACGGTAGAGTTCTATTAAAAACTAAATTTATGATGGCAGAATGGGCTATTGCATGTCCCTAAGAGAAAACCGCGAGATGGAATACCATTTTAAGATTCACTCACGAACTACTCCATATAGGTTATAAAGTAGACGGAAAAATAGACCAAACTGCATTTTCAATTTCGCCAACGAAGCCGTGGTAGAGCAACATTGACCATCTATGGTATTGGCAGCTTCACCAAAATTATGCAATTAATCTCTTGAGTAAAATTCTTCATTCACAGCAAGAAAATGAAAAACTCTATTAAAAATGTCCGTTGTGGACCTCTAATAAATCAAAGAGTTATTTCACCTAAATAGAATTCTGTTTTGGATATTAAGCTCTTGATTAGTGTAAAGCAAATGAATGGACAAGAAAAACTGAATCAGTTGATTAAAAAAGTCCCATGATTGCTGGAAGGTATTTATTTTTTTAACATTTTTAACTCAATAACATGTTTGTTTTAAAACAAACTGAGTAGACATTCTATATAATTAAAATTACAAATTAAATTTTTTATACTCTGTACCAGAGGTACACAGAGTATATTAAGTTTGTGCTAAAGTATGTAACAGGCAGAAGAAAGCATCTCCGAACCTATAAAGTATATTTATTCTGGTTCAGCATCAACACTGCGTTCGGACGTGCCTATTGCATTATTTCGTTTGCCCTGTATCGTTTTCCATTTGCCCTGTATCGAACTCGGAGCAGATGCCGTTAAGCAGTTAAAAAACTCCCCGAATTTAATTTGGTAATGTGACTATTGTGTAGTGGCAAACGATTCGCACTTTGTTATTGACGTTCTTAATGCTAAAATTCGCAACCTGGAAAGTTTATACAAAAACTTGAATAATACAGTCAACACTTCTCTTAAATCAAACATTGCTAAGAGTGTTCCCAATCCAGCTGAGCGTTCTAATAGATAATAGATAATAGAGAATATCAATGCTCGTAGTCCCTAGCCTGCTGCTAATCGGTTTCAGCTGCAGTCTGGCCCGGTTATTGACCCTTTCCACGGACTTCATTCTTCTTCTGATGCTGCTTCTTCGACTAGTAAAGAGAATGCTAAAATAGCTACGAACTCTTTAATTGCTGCTGATAAGCTCCAACATCAACTGGCTGCAAGAACTGACCTCTCCGATGGACTTCTCTTAACTTGGGCTCTGCTGCTACATCTTCAAGCTCCGAGGCTGATAACTTTGTTACAGTTAGGAGAAAGACGAAAAAGAGGCGCGTCAATAACAACAAGCGCTTTGTTGGTGTAGCGGCTAGTTGTGATGAACTAAATGTTTTGACCAGCTATAAATATATCCATGTCGGTAAATTCCCACCTTTGACTGAGCCGGATGCTGTGATTGCCTACGTAGCCCGCAAACTTGATATCCCTGGCAAAGATTTATCCTGTGCCAAGTTGGTCAAAAGGGACGCTGATGTCAAATTATTAAAATTTGTCAATTTCAAGCTGGGAGTTCCTGAGCCGCTTTTCTCTTCGGTCTTCAGCAAAGAGTTTTGGCCGATATCAGTTAAAGTGGCGCGGTTTGTCCATAGACCACGGCCAGAAGCTGAAGTTACGGCTATTAACACGCTAGCATTACACGCTATTAACACGCTAGTACCACGGACTTCGACACCAGTTCAGGGTTTCCAACATCGCCAATTTCAAAAAACCACCTTTATTTGGTTTTTTAGTGAACTGATCGTTGTTGTTGTTGTCGTTTTATGGAATGCAGCAAAAAATGAATACATACTTTACTTTTATTTAGATCTTTGCGTGACTTGGTCCCCTTTAGAGTAGCAACTCATAGGGTCAATTATGCCAATAATGAGCCGATATGTAGAGCCCTATTAATGTGCAATCGTCTCCCAGTTGGCATGCGGTTTGACTTTAGCATCGACAATATTATTGTTAAGCGACTTCTTACTGACTTCTTTTTATCATGATCATGAAGTTGTGCAAAAGTATGTAACAGGTAGAAGGAAGCATTTGCCTTCCCTATAAGGTATATATATTCTTGATCAGCTTCAACAGCCGAGTCGACTTAGCCGTGTCTGTCCGTATGAACGCGTCGATCTCAGAGACTATAAGAGATAGAGCCCCAAATGTTTGCAATGTTGCAATTCCTCCCCTTCCCCCCTTTAAGCGCAAAAGATTGTCAGAGCCACAATTTTTAAGTTAGACCTTTCAAACTGTATATATATCAAGTAAGGCTCAATATCTATCTATTTTGAAAAGATCAATAAGATCGGACAAAAAACACCGAAGTTATAAAAGAATCAATATTGCTTTTGGGAGAGAGGGGGGGCCTTGCATTGTCAGTTACCGCGTTTGCGCGTGCGTGTGTGCATATGTTAGAGTGTGTGTGTGTATGTGATAGTGTGTGTATATGTGAATGGAAACACAAGAAGTCAAGGGAACAGGGTATTTTGTAGTCGGGGCACTCGACTGCAGTTCCCTTACTTGTTATACCCTGTTCCCATTGAAAATGGGAAAAGGAGGATCATGAAGTTGTGCAAAAGTATGTAACAGGTAGAAGGAAGCATTTGCGACCCTATAAAGTATATATATTCTTGATCAGCATCAACAGCCGAGTCGATTTAGCCGTGTCCGTCTGTCTGTCCGTATGAACGCGTGTTTCTCAGAGACTATAAGAGTTAGAGCTACAAATTTTTACATGTAGATAGGTGTATACCCGGTTCAAAACGAGTTCAAAACAAGCAAAATTGATTCGTATATAACTTCGGTGTTTATTGTCCGATCTTAGTGATCTTTTCAGAATAGATAGATATTGGGCCTTACTTGATATATGTAAAGATTGGAAGGTCTATCTTAAAAATTGTGGCTCTGACAGTTTCTTGCGCTTAAAAGGGGGAGGGGGAGGAATTTTCCAAATCTGAAACAAACTCGAATTGAATCTGGTAAGCACCTACCTACAGGGTGGGTCAAAAGAAGTCACCCTATTGGAAGATGCTCTTATTTTTACAAATAGCCGCCAAAGTCAGATCTGTTTTGACATTTGTGGTCTAGACAGATGTAGAATACAAGTGAACAAGCCATGGATCGATATACTCCCCAAGAACGCGGAATAATCGTGAATAATCGATTTTTTTCATAATGAGCGATGAGGCTCATTTCCACCTCATTTCCGCCCGATTTAACCGCTCCAGACTTTTTTTGTGGGGTTTTTTGAAATCTTGCGTATACGTAACCAAGCCCGAGACCTTGAAAGCCCTCAAGGACAACATTTGACAAGAGTGCGAGAATCTGCAGTCCGAAGTTTTTGCCGAAGTGAAAATGCCATAAAACGAGCCCGTATTTGGCCGATATCATCTTCTCGAAATGACCAATAAAATTCAAAAGGTTTAAAAAAAATAAATTAAAAAACAAAATATATGTTTTTTTTTTAAAAAAAAAAAAAAAAAAAACAAAATGAGGTTTTTTTTTTTCCCCCCCCCCCAAAAAAAAAAATTTTTTTTTTTTTTTTTTTTTTTTTTTTTTTTTTTTATGTATAAAAAATAATTTTTTTTTTTTTTTTTTTTTTTTTTTTTTTTTTTTTTTTTTTTTTTTTTTTTTTTTTTTTTTTTTTTTTTTTTTTTTTTTATTGGTGGATTTTTTGTTATTTTTTTTATTTTAAATGTATATTTATTAACTTATACATCGTTTTTTTTATTTTTTTTATTAAATTTTTTAATTTTGGTATTTTTTTTTTTTTTTTTTTTTTTTTTTTTTTTTTTTTTTTTTTTTTTTTTTTTTTTTTTTTTTTTTTAACGTTTTTGGCATGGTTCCTTGGAACCGTTAGCCGTTTACAAAATTTGTGTATAACAAAAATTTGTTTTATAATTAATAAAGTAACTTAAGTATTTTATGACTAATAGTTAGTGACTGATCGACCGTCATGACGAGGGTACCTAATCCATTAGCGAAATAAGGTCTCGCCGATACTGTAGGGCGTGAGAAAGGTAGTTAGACAGCATCCGCCAGTTTCTCCCATTAATCCACTCCAGTGTTTCAGCCTCAGACAATACTGAGCTCTGCAGGTGTAAAGCCCGTATCTCGCGTAGTATCGGGCAGATTGCGATGAAGTGTTCGACGTCTTCTCTTACTCGTAGGTTGCAAAGGCTGCATATTGTGTTTGTGGAACTAGTATATGGCGTATAGTTTAATGATGTCATTTCGCAGCGTGCACGGAAAATCATGCTGATAGTAGTAGTGTCGTACTTATCATGGAAGTAGTTTCTGTCCCCTAAAACATGGTTGACTTTTCGGTATAAGTTTCTCGTTGTGCTATTCTCCGCTCTGCTTTTATAACCAGTCCAACTTTCGTGTGCAATTCTCTCCAGCAGCATATTTTGAGAGTTTTCCCATTGATTAGGATGACCCGCAAATACGTCTATATTGAATCTGTTTCCCAAAGCCTCCCAGCTATTGAAACATTGCGCCCTTTCTAGAAGTAGCTGACTGGCTAAGATTCTCGGCAATCTGGAACTTGGCATATTAAGTACTTTTCTGATGTAAGCAAAGTGAGCACGGAGACAAGCAATAAACATTGGTGGCAAGCCAGTTTCAAGATGGATGGCATAGTGAGGAGTATTAAAAGGTAATCTAAATATGCGTTTGATGAAAGTACTCTGGAGGCGATCCACATCCTCAAATTCTTCATGGCCCCAGACTTGCACTCCATAGCACATTATCGTGTTTACTGTAGCCTCAAAGAGTTTATACTTTGTGCTGGCCAGAACGTTTCGCTTATTAAAAAACTGTTTCCATGTACTGTTGATGGCGGTCCTTGCATCTTTTAGTTTCTCTGCAACGTGTGTGTTGAAGGACATGTTCGGCGTTAGAGTGACTCCTAGGTATTTAAAGGATCGGACTTTCTCAAGTGGCTGACCGTTTAGCGACCAGTTTTCGTTGTCTGCTTGGCGACCTCTGTTGTCCCTTACGACCATTACTTTGGTTTTTGAGTCGTTGATCTGGAGGTCCCAAAAACGGCAATACTCGTATAGTTTGTCTAGCATGAGTTGAAGGCTTTTGGGGCTATCTGCGAGTAGTGCAATATCGTCTGCGTAAAGCAGGGCTTTAATTTTCTGGTTGCAAACAGATACACCACCAGGTAAGTACAGTAAAATGTCATCGATGTACAGGGAGAATAGTTGTGGGCTGAGAAGGCAACCTTGTTTAACGCCGGTGTTATTCTCGAATTTTTCCGATAGCTGGTTTCCATCCCATATTGCTGTCATGTTGTCTTCGTACAGGCTTTTGAGGATATTGGTGTATTTGGTTGAGACGTCTAGATTTTGGAGCTTATATAGCAATTTGGTTCTATTTATTTTGTCGAAGGCAGCTCGGAAGTCTACAAAGCATATATATAATTTTTTCCTTTCAGCTAGGAACATTTTAGCTATTGAGGACAGCACAAAAATCGCGTCGACTGTTGAGTATCCATTCCGAAACCCAAATTGAAACTCGCTTAACTTTCCATTAGTGGCCACCCATTCTGTCAGTCTCTTATTCAAAATTGACGTGAAGATCTTGCTTATGGTATTTTGACAGGAAATACCCCTATAGTTTTCCGCTTCCAAAGGGTTGCCTTTTTTGAATAAGGGAAATATTACACTCTCCTTAAAGCAGGGTGGAATTTCCGCTGTTGACAGAATCTCGTTAAATGTTTTCGTAATCTGGTGAATGCAATTGTTAGAGACATGCTTGTAGAATTCCATTGGTATGCGATCGGTCCCCGGTGCTTTATTTAGTTTTGCTCTTCGGATGGCAAGATTCACTTCCGTCGTTGTAATGGGCCCATCAAGGGATTCATCTGTAATAATCCCATGCTGACTAAGACTCGATTGTGTGGTTAGTTGGACATACAGAAGAGACTTGAAATGGGCCGCAAGTTGGTCAGCATTTAAATTAATTGGTTTGCGTGAAGCGGCTCCGTTTAGTTTCCTTGCGAGCTGCCAGAATGCTTTGCTATCTCGTACGTTTGCAATTTCTAGTTCCATTTTCCGGTAGAATTCACGCTGCTTATCTTTGCACGTATTTTTGTATATATTATTGGCATTCTGATACATTGTTCTAGCTTCTGACGTGTTAAGGTTTTTAGCTAGTTTAAGGAGGCGAAAAGATTCCATTCTTAATTGTTCGCAGACTCTATCGAACCATGGGTCTTTGAAGGATGATGTTTGGGCGTGCTGCATACATTGCGCTGCTTGGGATATGCACTCGGTGATATCTTCGACGGTCAACGTCGGGTGGTGACTGCTGTTAGTGAGCCGGTCGTCCAGGTTTACCGCGAAACGCTGAGCGAGATGCTTTTTCCACTTGAGTTTTGGCAGTAAGACGTTGGCTTCTTCCTGGGTACGTTGCTCGCATCTCAGCCCCGCATTGACTACGAGAGGCATGTGGTCAGAGTGAATCTCTCCCATTATTGTAAACTCCGTTAGAAGTTCGTGCCAGAGTCCACTTATCAAACAGTAGTCTATTGTTGAATGGGCCTGTCCTCTGATGAACGTTAAGTCTCCATTTGGATCCCCAGCTGTTCTGCCGTTTACCGGCAGTAGGTTTAGCGTCTCACACATATCTAGCAGTTTTAGTCCTTTTCTGTCTGCTACTTTATCCATCGCCTTACGAGCTGTGCGTGCCAAACTTGGTAACGTGTCGAGTCCCTCAGTAATTCCTTGGAGGTCACCTATTCTTGCGTTGCAGTCTCCAATGACCATTAGATTTTCGCTGCCCAGTTCTAAGCATGTATTATAGGTCGCCTCGAAGTCTTCATTCCAGTTGGTGCAGTTGATATAAACGGGTATTATATGCAGAATGTCGGTGCCCAGGTTAAGCATAATTATTTTTGTGCCTTCAACATTACTAAATCTTATCAGATGGTATTTCTTCAGCTGGGATTTAATTCCATACAGGTGGCCCCCGCTTGCGCGACCTCTGCTAGCCACCCGCGTGGCGGGAGTCCAAAATAGTTCAAAGTCCGGGAAATAGTTTTCGTAAATTTCGAAGTTTGCCTCAATAAAAGTTTCATATAATAATATAATATCGTGCTTATTTATGAAGTTGAAAAACTGTTTTGAGATGAGCTTATTTCTTAGCCCCGCTATGTTGTATGATAGTATCTTAATGCTAGAGTTTGAATGACGGTCGACAGTCTTATCGCTAAAACTCCTTGTTTCCTCCTTTGAATGATGGTCCTGGTTGTTGAACGTCGCTGCCAACGGACTTGCTGGTAAGTTCGTCTAGGATCTGCATCCCATCTTTGCCGTCGCATGTTAATTTATTATGGACATCGAAATAGAATCTGGCTCCGTTGACCAATAGTGTGTCTCCCCGAATGGTGGCTTTTATATCGTCGCGTTTCGGAATGTTCTTTTTTATAGCAACTAGCCTTCGTATTCTGTCCCTTACTGATGGAGGATAATCTTTGTGAGCAGATGCTCCCCAAACCCTCAGTTTTTTATATTCCCTTAGAACTTTTCCAACATCTTGAGTAGACTTTAGCGTTACAACTACCATGGCTGCATTGGGTTTATGTGACCTGAGGCTCCATGCGTCCACTATTGGGTTGGTTCCTGCATTGTTCAGTACGTCTATACATATTTTTTTTGCCTTTTCCACTTGGTTTTCATCTGAAGATGTCTGAAGGTGCATTATGACATTTCTCTCGTTTGCCTTTTTTAAAAGGTGTTCAACCTGCCGCTCCAGCGTGTTATTGCGTGTTTCCAACTTCTCCAAACGACCCTCAAGTTCGATGTTCTTCTGCTGCAGCTCTTGGAAATTTTCGTTTATCCCTGCTATATCTGCTTTTGTTGGAATATTCTGCAATTTCAAATCCAGTAGGTTTGACATCTTCGCCATCAGGTCTGAGAGATCGACCATAGCCATAGGTTCTGCAGCGGCCATGCCATTGTTTGTCTGTACTCTGCTTAAATTTGGTTGTGCACTCGACGAAGGAAGAGCAACTCCAAAATCGGGGTTTCCAGGCGGTTTAGGTTGGTACACATCAGGGGATGTATCGCTAAGGGGCCTCTTTACAACTGAGCCGCCGGGCGTATTTGTTCCTACTGGCGAACGCTGAGTCTTCATTTTCAAAAAATTTGCGCCAACTGAGTTTGCAATCGATAGGTATTTGCCAGAAACTCGACGTGCAAAAGCTCGTTGCTATGGCAGTGTTATCGGCGATCAGCTGTTCTCCTATATTCACGTTTGTTGTTGTGTTGTGAAAGTGATCGCTGCTGCCTTTGACCTGTGTAATTTTTGATTTGGCGCTTTCCACGAACTTTCGCCGCCCGCTTGTGTGAAAATGTAACAACAACAAAACTCACTCAAAGTTAAAAGTGGATTTTGCACCGAAATTGCTGACCCTCCTCGTATGGAAATCCAGGTGCCAGGCTGCTCAATCAAAGGCGTGTGCCTTGAGTGTCGATTGGCGTCTTCCTGAGGCAGTTCAGATTGCAGGGGCCGCCGAGATTCCTTTTTACGCCGGAGCTACTTCGCCACACATCCACTCGCAACAACTCTTCTTCTTCTTCAGCTTCTCAAGATATTTACATTCAAATTTTATTTTCAATTTTTAAAATAAAAATTGAAAAATAATTTTTATTTTCCGATATTTCTATAAAAATTTAAAATCTTCGTCGGCCTCGGCTTCAGCCTCCTCATCGGCCGATATCAACTGTGACTGCGAATTCGACCATATCGCCGCTGTCGTCGTTGTGGCTGCTAAAGAATCCATTGCAGCAAACACTCAGGCCCATGCGATCGCTTTGCGCATCCTCTTGGCGGTCGAGCGTTATTTCCGGCAAATACGCACGGGGGTAAGCCAAAGTAAGGCGAAGGGAATGGATCTGCGCTCGACGACTTACCTCGATATCGATTTCCGGCTCAAGGCATTGCTCGAATAGATGGTGCTCCTGCTCGATAAAGTGATAGGCTATCGATCGAACGATATCCTGGTCTACGGTTTGCGTCTCCTTGTCGCTGGAACGGGACGGGGGCGTGGGCGCAGGAATAGGATCTGGTGTGCGCAGAGTGAGAATTACCTGGTGATGTTGCTGCTCAGCTGAGGCAGACAGATCACCAAAACTGGGCGCATCATGCTGATACTTCTGTTGCTTCTGACGGCATAATTCAACTACGAGGGTTTCTTTAGCTTGGAGGAACATTTGCACCGCTTCATACCTTGACAAATGAGTTATGTCGCTGTCATTAACCTGCAAAGAAAAGCGCAATTGATGAGTGTAAGGAAATTGCATTCCAGGACACTGCCACTGCCCAGCCCGCGCACTTGAATAATATCCATGAATAATATCCATTTCGGAAACAGCAAATCAAAATCTGGTTTTGGTTCATTTATGCTCCCGCAGGATAAGCCAACCGATCCCGATCCACCACCGAATTATTCAGATTGCGATATCTCCGTGACCGAAAGCTGTGAATGGAAATGGAACGGTAAAAATACGCACCAACGGTGTGCAGGTGTGTGTGTGTGTGTGTGTGTGTGTGTACTATTGATTCAAATAAAGATTTCATGCATTTTTCTGAATTCTGTGTTTTTTTTTTAAGCTTTCCTATAGCTCTTAAAAATCAGCCTTTATATACTCTATGTATTCGGAGATGCTTCCTTCTATGCGTTACAAACATCCGGACAATTTTATAATACCCTCTGCAAGAGTATACAAAGAATTTTGTTAGTTGTTTTTTACAGTGTAGTTTTTAAACCAAAGTGCGTTTATTTTGATACTTTACAACACTGTGATCGTGACGATGGGCAGAACTTACCAAGAGGGCTTTTTTTTGTGGTTTTTCGTTGTACGTGCGTGTGTCTTGTTTTTATTGTTATGGATAAAGACAAGAAAATCAATTATTGTACATTCCCGGGGCGCAGTAAACCCTCCAACTTCGCTGGCCACCTGAGGACGCACAACGGCGAAAAGCCATTCCGATGTCATCTATGCGGGACTGGCTTTGCCCTAAGATGCAATTTGTTGCAGCATAGGAAAAGTCAAAAACATAGTAAGGTCGTAAAGTCATTTAAAACACATTATTAAAAACATAAATTTAGTAAGGATAGCGGGAAAAGCGGGCACTAGCCAAGATACCCAAGCCCAAGCGACGGCGCCGAGCATTAGCGCGCCTCAGACTCTGACTTCCCAAGCGACGACGTCAAGCATATTGGAATTGGATGAGTTGGATGATTATTTCCTGCCTAGCACTAGCGCTCAGGCTCAGCAACTCTCTGGCAGCGGGGCTATGGCCGTTGAGACTCAGCAACCTGCTGGCAGCGTTGACACTCTGCCAAGGAGGTATTTGAATTTGTAAGAATTTGTATAACTTTTTAAATATTTTTTTTTCATCCCAGATACCGAACCGTTTGGAAACTATATTTCTTCCATTCTCTCAGCCCCGTCCAGTGCAGCAGCAGCAGCTCCACCGGCCACCAACAAGCAGGGCGCCCAGTTGGGCAGTGTCATTGTGGGCTCTACGGCAACCACATCGATGATCACCACAACGGATCAAACCTTGCAAGGACCACTAACCACCAACACGCTTCAGCCTTACACGCTTCAGCCAAAAAAACAGCACCTGGTGGTGGGCAGTTCTTCCATTGAAACCCGCAGTGTGTTTGAGCCAACCTCCTCTTACAATCCTCTGGGTGAACAATTTGAGTATGTCAAAAATCTGTTGGCCGGTTCTGAGGTCACTTATGAGCAGCAAAAGCCCAGCTCAATCGCCCAGAAGCTGCTGAACAAAATTAATCAAAAAGAGGCTGAAAAGAGGCAGCTGGAGGAGGAAAAAAATGGAGAACGACCTCGACGAGCAGCTCACAAAAGAGCGGCAGCTGATGGTATGGATAATGATAATGGTTTGGATGATAGCAGCGATGATGGATCGGTACCGTCGGATGGATGGAATGATATGGATGCTGATATGGATGGAGAGGATACTCTGAAAGATCCATGGTGGTTAACAGAACCAGAAGAAAAGAAACTCAGGAATAATTATGTCAGATGTGCGTGCAAAATGGTCGTTTTTAGATCGAAATTGAAATTGCATAAACAAAGAGCTGAACACAGACAAAGATTAACCTACTATGAAGGTTTGGAATCCGGCAACGTCCCATGCATATTCTGCATTGCTACATTTCCGAATGAGACTGATTTTGATGAACATAATAATAGTCCACAACACAGACGTCGATGTCTATATTTAAGATACCGCCAGAGAGAGAGGCACGAGAGAGTGAGCACGGTACCAAGGGACCAAGCAGAATTGGAACTTTAGCAGCTTCGATGCATGGAACTCAAGATGACTATTGAACAAGAAGTTGTTGCGAGGATGAAGTTAAATAAAGTTTTATTCGCCCATTTATCACAGGGGATAGAAACAAGCCCATTCTATTATTCTATAATAGCTGATAAAATGAAAATTAAAAATACAGAGGTCATAAAAATCTGTAAGGAGTATATGGAAAAGAATACAAATGGAGTGCAATCCATCTTCGCCCGGCATGTTCAACAGATTAATACGACAATGAAGTTTTCGGAATATCTTTCGTCGCAGGTTGCTGACCCTGACTCTACAATTTCGCGTCTCCTTCAAACTGCAACGTGGAAGGTGCCAGACGAAAAGATTGCTGAGTGGTGAGTCGCGCCAAATTTTTGCCTTATTAGGGCGTAAATGAATGAGTTATTTCTTAGCCCATTTTAACACTCTTTTTTTAGGATCATGCTTTCCGACACCGTCACACATAACGGTTCATATCTTAATAAAGAGCCAGACTGATCGTTTTTACGTCCTGTGTTTGGACGATGGATTCTACCCTCAAACAAACATAAGACATCGGGTCCGCTATTTAGTCATTGCGCTTTTTGAAGTTCGAAACCGGGAAGATCAACCCAAGACTGGGTTCGGCTGCCAGGTGGTTGCTGTCGAAATGTGGGATTCATTTAGTTCTCCCACGTCTGCGTTGAAAAGGGCGCAGGATGGGAGCGAGTTTGAAAGCAATGTTGTTATGCAATATTTGAATGATCTTATATTAAATACACCAAAGGCGGATAGGATTTTGTGCGTAGTGTCTGATAGGTACTATGACATTAATATGCCTTCTTCTAAGGTACCATTTCTGGCGGACATTACACACGTGTGTGCGAGCCTCAGAAAGCGTGGCGATAACGAAATTGCCAAGACGCTCAGTGATATAAAATTCAGACGATTCTCTCGCGCGAATTTTAGGAAAGAATTGTCCGAAATTAAATCATTCTGTTCCGGAACAGAACACGTGGAAAAACGATCAAAATGCATTCCATTGATCAACGGAATGGAAAAAGTTATGCATAAGATTTTCCACGAAGTCCATGATGTTGGTTTTTCGGGGTTTTTTTTTCGTGAATTCAATTATAATTTGTTTGTAATTTTTTATTTTTTTTATATAATTTTTCTTGAAATGTCTATAATTTTGTTTTTATAAAATTGTTTATTTTAAAGTTCTTAAGTATTCCAATTTGATATAACTAAGGTAGCTTTAGGTGGGGAACAAGGAGTTTTCGAAATTATATCTATTAGCCTTGTTATGGATAATAAAAAATATATTTTGGACAACTCAAGTCGACTCACACCTCCCTGGGTTCCCTGGGTATCAACTAAACTTGAAAAACTTTAGTTGGTAGCAAATTTGAGAGGCATCGCTATGAGATTAGTTAAGATTGTTAAACGAGAACTACCCTTGGCTCATGATACAATAACATAAGGTAGTCTCTTCGGCGGCAGAGGGTAGCTTAACGTATGCTTGCAATAAGTGCGAGTGAAAAGGCACTTTGTATCATGAGTTCGAATGGAACGGCAATATAGCGTGTTGATTAACCCTCAGAAGGCCCGTGTAATTTAGAATATAATTTTATAATACAAAGATGATTATTTTTTTTAATAATTTAATATTTAATTAAATAAATTCAGTTTGACGATCTTCATTTCTTGTAGGAACGGCAACATTATTTAAGCGCCTCCATTTATAAGTCTGCCCTCTGTTGGGTTCAGTCTTCCACTGGGAAACAATAAAATGTGTGTCGCAGATTTGTGAGTTGACACCAAGGTCGCACCTCAGGCTTTCCTCCCATATCTTTCTTTTTACATCACAGTTCGGTGCATGAATAATTATTACACCCGGTACATGCTTGCGCGCACAACCTTTCCATTCGACAAGCAAGAATGCACTGTCGATAAGCTACAAAGACGACGAGACTACCTTATGTTATTGTATCATGCCTTGGCTGACAATCGATGCTTCTCTGCCGGTGCTGCTGCCCGCGTCGCTGGCTCGCTCGCGTTGCGCAAGTGCAATGTTTTCAATGGGACTTAATAATGGTACTTAAGGGGCACACCTAGTGTGAAATTTCAAAAAAATCGATTTTTCTTTTTTCGGTAGATTACACCTTTAAAAATAACATATTAAAATTTCAAATCGATATCTCAAATAGTTTTTGAGTTATAGCAATTTAAAGAGCAGCCGCTCGGCAGCTAGAGAGACGATCATTTTATCTTTAAACGCGTTTTTCTCGAAACAGCATTTTCCGAATTTGCTGCAGTGATTACTCAAAAACAAATGATCCGATCACTATCGAATTTTTTTTACATGTTCTATATATAGTTCTCCGTACAATGACCTATCGGTTTTTGATTTGATCAAAAAATCGAATTTTGGCAGGCCAAAAACGACCAAAATTTTGGGGTAAAATTCGACTATTTTTTTTTAAAACGCCGCCATATTGTCAATTTTTGATTTTTTTTTATCGTAGGTCATTGTACAGACAATATTATCTAGTTTAACGAGAATTTTTTTTTTTTAATTTCATCCACGGAGAAGGCCGGAATCACTGCAGCAGTGAAGGAACTTTTTTTTTCGCGCCGTTGGAGATCGACTATAACTTAAAAAATATTTAATTTTTTTCTTCAAAAATTTCACTGTATATTCTTGAAACATGTATAAATATATTCTTAAAATTTTGAAATAATTGATAAAGTAGTTTTTTTAATAAAAATTCCCAAAAATCACCTTTTTTTAGGCCATCACACTAGATGTGCCCCTTAATAAAAAATCCTTAACAATAAATCCAGTCTCCCAGTCGTGCCCTAACGCTAGCCGGCTTTTGCCCTCTTTTAAGCAGACACGTAACATTCGTCCGACGCCCGTTCTCACCAACTCATACATATCATGGATCTCTTTCATTTCTTTACCGTGTCGAATCGTTTATTTACAATATTTTTTGGCTTGGGTTGTCACACAGTGTGCGACTTGTCACTTAGTCGTGACGTAGATAATGGCCGCTTTACGCATTTGGCCAGGTACAGTAGTTCTCAATAATGTTTTTTCGTTTTATTGGTCGATCACCATTTTTAAATTTTTTTTTGTTAAACAAAATGGCGGAAGACGCGTGCCTTGACAAAGGCTGAACGCGCAGACAAGTGACTCAGTGAGACCACAAGGAGTTCTCCTTCGAACGAAGTGCAATGAACGAAGCTTCCAGAGAGACTGAAAAAAACAACAGTTTGCACATTGATTAGTTTCGCGACAACCAGTGTTACCAAATTGTCGGAAAAAGCAAAATACCGAAAAAAATAATATAACAGCTGTGGGGAGTGAGTGCATAAACTAGTTCACTAGTTCATAAATAAATAACATTCAAAATAATCTATATATTAATTCGCTAAAAAGCTTTCATACGAATGTACGGCCCCCCTTTTTAGCATAGTAAAACAAATTCAATTAATCCAAAATTTATTACATATGTATTTTTTTTTTTTTTTTTTAGACTTATTTTGTATTTATTGAATCTTCTCTTAATGAGACTAACAATAATTTTTCAGATCTTAATCTAGAAACTATTTTATTTTGTTCTGCGGCCCTTCAAGTCAGTCGCTGGGTTGGTAGGTCATTTCTTCTGAGACGAGAATGCGTTGCTAGCATGGAAAGAGATTTTGCAAGTTGATTTGGGTGGGTAAGAAGCTTCTCAGAATATTTTTGTTTAAGTTGCTCTATTTCAGTTTCGACCAATGGGATGCTGAGATCGTTGTGGATACACTCATTGCGAATGTACCATGGCGCTCCAGTGATGGTTCTGAGAATTCTTGACTGTGATCTTTGGAGGATGTCCACACTGCTCGCACAGGCATTTCCCCATAACTGCGAGCCATACGTCCAGACAGGCTTTATGATGCTTTTGTACAGCAGGACTTTATATTCCAGTTTAAGAGGGGAACGGGAGTTGATTAGCCAATGAAGGCTGTTGGCCTTTAGCTTGATTTGAAGCTTTTTCGACTCTATGTGTTTGCGCCATGTGAGCCTTCTATCGAGGTGCACACCTAGGTATACAACATCGTTTGATTGCGGGATCTGGGTTGCATTTAAGGATAGCTGGGGACAGGTGCTTCTGTTGAGTGTGAACGTCACATGTTTACACTTTTGCTCGTTGATTTTTATGCGCCAGTTGGCCAGCCACTCTTCCACTTTAGCTAGGTGGCTTGCCAGGAGACTTGTTGCGGTAATTGGACATCGTGATCTGCTTAATATTGCCGTATCATCCGCAAAAGTACTTATTGTAAGTCTGGGGTCTGTTGGTATGTCGGCAGTGTACATTACATATAGGAGAGGACCGAGTACGCTACCCTGCGGCACTCCGGCTCCTATAGTGAACTCTTCCGTTGTGTACTCATTTTGACGAACTGTAAATACTCTGTTACTGACGTAACTTTCTAGGACTTTGTGAGTATTTGGAGGAAGCATTGTCCTTATCTTGAATATAAGACCATCCAACCAAACGCGGTCAAATGCTTGGGCAACATCTAAGAAAATTGCAGAGCAGTATTCGTGGTGCTCAAACGCAGTCCGAATGTCTGAAGTTAAACGGTTGACTTGCTCAATAGTCCCATGCTTTGCTCTAAACCCAAATTGATGTGAGGGAATGATATTTTGTGTATGGGCATCAATCTTACTGAGTAGGATCTTCTCAAATAGTTTTGACAGGCAAGGTAGCAGACTAATGGGTCTGTATGATGACGCTTGTGTTTTATCTTTTCCTGGTTTCTGAATCATTATGATTGTGGACTTCCTCCACTGAGTTGGAAAGTATCCACATCGCAGAACAGCATTGAAAAGCCTTGAGATATATGTAATGGCGGGACTTGGAAGTTCCATAATCATTTTAGGTGTAATAAGGTCATGTCCAGGGGCTTTTCTGGGATTTAGCTCTCCGATGGCATTTTTTATTTCTAGCGAATGAACTTTGATTGGGTCAGTTTGTGCGGCGGTCGGAACCAATGGAAGTTCATAGCCATTGGTTGAAGGATTTGGCTGGAAAACATTTCTAAGGTGAAGTGCAAAGACAGTTGCCTTTTCTTCGTCGCTGCGGGCCCATCTTCCTGTCTGATCTCTTAGAGGCGTGTCTACCTTTGCAGGTGGCTTTATGCTGGCGCGTGCCCTCCATAGGGGAAATTTGGTGCTTGTAGGCGATAATTTTTCGATATAACGGCTATGTGCAAGCTGTTCTTCGGCTTCGAGTGCTTTGCGAAGTACGCGTTCTGCAAGTCTCAGACGATTTTTTGCGGCAGGCGATCTAAAGCTTTGCCATTCTCTTCTTGCACGCCGCTTTCTGTGACCAGCCGGTCAATGTAACTGTTTGTCAATCTACGATCTTGCTGAGGTGCTGTTGTTGTCGTTTGGGGGTTTGAGTGATGAGCAGCGGCAGTAATGATAGAGGTGAGGGCTTGAACAGTATTGTCGATGTCTTCTTCGCTGTTTATGGTTGGGCTCAGCTCGATGTGACTGCTGATATATTTTTTGTATTTGAGCCAGTTTGTCTTGTGTGATGTCAGTCTCCGAGGATATTCTCTAACATGAGGGCACTCCAGAAGGGTGAATATTATTGGAGAATGGTCTGACGACAAGTCAGCAAGGGCTTCTGCAGTTACCAAGTTTTGTGGAACTTTTCTTGTTATAGCAAAGTCTATAAGATCGGGTAATTTCTTTGGGTCTGCCGGCCAGTATGTAGGCCTACCCGGAGATACATAGTCGAGTTTGTTTGATGCGCGCGTGAGTACGCTGTAGAGTTGCTTCCCTTTGGGATTGGTCAGTCTGGAGCCCCAGTGGGGATGTTTCGAATTATAGTCACCCGCAGCCAAGAAGCGTTGACCAAGTGTATTAAAGAAATCTAGGAATTGATTTTCTGATATTGCGAAACGTGGGGGACAGTAAACCGCGGACAGAGTGATATTGCCTCGTTTAGACTCTACACATATCGATGTGGCTTGTAGGTAGTTTTCCGAAAATCCTGATAGTGGGTAATGCTTGATGCGGCTTCTGACGAGGATGCCAGTGCCACCATGGGCTTTGCCATCTGGGTGATTTGTGCCGTAAAATGCATACCCAGGTAATTGAAAATTGTATCGGTCCGTCAAGTGAGTTTCTGCAAGAAGCATTATGTCGATTTCATTGTCTTGGAGAAATTTTGATAACTCCACTTTGTGGCGGGGAATGCCATTTGCATTCCAGAGTGAAACTCGTAGGAGAGCCATTATTTGGATTGTTGCGAAGTGAGCATTTGAATGAGAATTCCTTGCGTTCTCATTTGTTCTTGCATTGCGTTTTGCATAAATACCATAAAATCCTTCAGCGTCTGCTGTAACGATAGAAACATAGTTTCTAAGCTACTATAGTTTGATGGTTCTTCCGCTTGTTTTGATGGCAGTGTCGGCTCACTTCGAATTTCATGCGAAACCGTAGATATGGGTGCTGGTCTGTCATTTCCTAGTTTCAAGGCGCTTGCAAAAGAAACACCTTGGGTTGTATTCGTTGGGGCAATGGTCGATCTCGTAGCTTTGGTGATGAAGACTCCAGGGGTCGACTGCGAGGGTGTGAACTGATTAAGGTTTCCATTGGATCGGGCAAATTCTGTGCGTGTACTAATCCTGCTCTTCAGATCTTTGTAGACTGGGCAACCTCTGTAGTTTGCAGTGTGGTTACCTCCACAGTTACTGCATTTTTTGACAGATGGATCCTCCTTGTTAGCAGGGCATGAGGCAGTGTTGTGCAGCTCTCCGCATGCTACACAAACTGATCGCAGGGTGCAGTAGGCTTTTGTGTGCCCAAATTCTTGGCAATTGGTACATTGCACTGGATTTGTGCGTTTGTGCGGCTCCTCTACGGTTATTCTGCGGTGCAATAAGAAAGGCAGTTTGTAAATTGGATGCACTTCATTATTTTTTGGAGCTGTGTCTTCCGGGCTTAGTTCAATTTTGAATAGTGGCTGTGGTTTTTTGTCCCTGTTTATTAAGTTAATAACGGACTTGACCTTGAATCCCTTTTCCTCCAAGGCAGATGCGACTTCCGTTACAGGTACACTTGATTCAATGCCCTTGATTACTACTTGTAGAAACATATGTTTGTTCGTATAAGATTTTAAGCCCAGCCAGTGCAAAAAAAAAAAAAAAATTAATTGCAATTATTTATTGTTTTATAACGAATTAAAAGTTGTACTAATACATACACACACTTCACACATATAGCTGAGAAGACCAACGAATTGTTGTTGTTTCAACAGGCCAACACTCTCTGTGAGCTGTGCTCAGTTGTCATTTGACATTTGCAAACAGAGAGAGAATGGCTCTCAGTACGCTCTCCCTGTGAAGAGACGATCAACGGGAAAAAAAGTTTCTACGCACACTTTGTTTTGGTTATAAGCAGATTTAAAGTTTCTGGTCTAACGGAAATCGAATTGACAAGAAATTTTTTGCGAGGCAAGAGCTGCTAATAAAATGAATTTCGGAGCGTAAACAATAATTAATATTGTTTAAAAATTTGTTATATTGCTAATCCTATTGATATGTTCGTCTTCCTTTTTAGCATAGTAATGTTGAAAGGAATATTAAGGGCGAAAAAAATTGTATTGCTATTATTTATTGTTTTATAGCAAATTAAAGATACGGTGACATGCAGATGGCATCGAATTCCATTTAACCAAAAAAATTAGTGCAAAAATAGTCAGTATTCTTCGGGAAAATCAATCAGACACAGGAAAGGTACATTAAAAGAAACATACAATTCAATGGGAAATTCACTAATCAAATTTAAATACACCGAGCACAATTGGAGACTGTGCTGTGATCTTGAGATTGAATCGGTATTACATCGAATCGGAAATACATCGAATATATGGATTTATTGCCTGTGTAGGGTCAGGCACTATCACTGCGCTACAAAATCCCGTCAAAAAATAATTGTATATATTTTGTCTCTTCACACTTTCTTTGGAGCCATCCCCAAGCGACATTTTCCAGAAATGCATTGAAAATTATTTTAAGACTTACACTTTACCAAAACTTTAACAAAAGATCAACGAAATGAAGAAACGGTGTTTATAGCTTTCTGGGTAGTATAAAAAAGACCTAACTATGCCAAGTTTGTTAACCAAATGTTGGCTGACTGTTTAAATTGGAATATATGTTAATCAGATTTTCCAGGGTTTAAAAAATATTCAGATACAATTATTTTTGGACCAAAAACTATGCCAATTTAAGACTTTTTTGACATATTACTTTAGACTTAAAAGTGTACATCCTTTAATGTTAAGTGTTAATTTGTTCGATGGTCGAATTTCGACCACAGGACGAGCCCAGTTAAGTATTATTCGTGGAAATATTTTTATAGATTCGTATATAAACAAAGGAAATACTAAGACCAAAATGTATTTTTAATATTATTATTTACTAAAAAATTATTAGATAAACTATCAGAGTTTTATCATTAAAATTTGTACACCGTAAAGAAAACTAAATAAAAGCTATTCATCTTCTGAGTTGCTCAAATTGCAGACATTTTCTAGAAGTTTTATGACATTTTTTTGCGGCTCCGTTCAGTTTAGGCCACTAAGGTTTCTTCCCAAAGAGACTAGTATGAAATCTTATATGCATTAAATAATTCTTTTTATACCCTTGAAGAGGGTATCATAAAATTGTTCGGTTGCTTGCAACGCATTGAAGGAAGCATCTCCGACCACATAAAGTATATATATTCTTGATCAGCACGACGAGCTGATTTAGCCCTGGCTGAATACAAGCCAATTTCCAGAATTCATCTAGCACGTCAAGTTTTAGAGAAATCAGTGGTCAAAGGTGTTGAATCGACTTTTCAAAAATTTATTAAAAAAAGCCATCTTGATCCGAATACGCTTGAAAATTTGGATGCACAGAGGGTAGTCTTCCAAATTCCTGGTTGTTGGTCATTGATCCATAAATAAATTTAAAAAGATGTACAGTTTAAATTTTAATAACAATTAACCAAAATTAGCTGAGTGTCAGTAGAGTCTTTTTAAAATCATTGTCTAATTGTCTAGAAATTTAAAGTTGTCTTAAATTCGCTGCAAGATACACAATAAAGTCACAGAGAAAGACCATTTAGCAAACTTATCAAACGGCTTACGAAAGGTTCACTGGGAGTAATATGGTCAATTTTGGACAACTCATGGGTGCCACATGTTATTTGTATAGGCATATTTATTAATTTTAAAACAATTAGACACTTATTTTAAAAAGACCCTGCAGACACACAGCTATTTTAGGATGATTGTTTGGAAAATATAAATTGTATATATATTTTAATTTATTTATGGATCCTGGACCAACAGCCAGGAATTTGATTTATTGCCGTTCTAAGATTATAGTTCCCCCTAAGCATCTAAGTTTTCAAGCGTATCATTCGGGTCAAGATTGCTATTGAATAAACTTTTGAAAAATGTCATTGTAGGCACTTTTGACAACTTTGAACATTGATTTCTCAAAAACTTGACGAGCTAGCGAAAACTGACTTGTGTTCCGCTTGATGACCTCCATCGTACGGTATCAATTTCATTCCCCGGCCAGCACGGAAAAATATTTCTTGAACTGTGTTATCAAAGAATAACACAGTTCGACGAATTCAATCTTTTGGAAAAAACCCGAAATAAGACCCTTAAATTCTGATATAAGGGACTTCTGTAATCATCACCCCATTACCAGTTTTTCAATTGTAGCACAGGTTCGCGCCCTATGGGTACTTTTGTACTAGCAACACAAAGCAACACAGTGAAAATCGCTTGTATGCAAAAGCTATAATGCAGCAATATTATTGCATATAAGCGATATTAGCATTTGCATACAAGCAATCTATCGGCTGTAAGCAAAAAAGTTGCATATAAGCAATCAGTTATTCATGTTCATTTTATTTTATTGACAGATAGTAATGTATTTAACTTATGTGTAACTTAGGTATTACATAAGGACAACTTAAAATCAAATTTCGTTTCAAATATCGCATCAATAACGAATATCCATGAATTCAGTCATTTATTGGAGCTGACTTCAGCGTTGATGCAAGCGAAACTCTATTAACTTCGCAAAGATTTTACTTAAAAAATCTGTTATTTTAGCTTGGTATTTGTTCTTTTCAGAATTTTCTAAGATAATGTCTTCAAAAGCCTCTAAAGCGTATATATTATTAGAAGAAAAATAGTCGCTCAGCGAATCTAAACTTAGTAGAGCCCCTTTGGTTGAGGGATGTTTTGTCTTCAATCGAATTTTCCGTTCGAAATAGTTCCAATACAGGCCAGATCATAGTCGCATTGAATGTATTTGCCGCCTAGATTGGACCATCCGAAGTTTTCGCCCTCTGCGTCTGCCATATCAGACTGAGGAATTTGATCTATAGCGATTAAGGTTGTGCTTAATCGACTATAATATTTATTGTTTCACTTAACTTAATTAGTTTATAGATCTTAATTGCTGGCTGGCCCGAGGCTGCCAGCCAGCGTTCGATACACCCTGACTCCTACTACTGGAGATGAGAGATGATGAGTTTCGTGTGGTAATCGATTGTCGCTCGTGACTAGTGGTGGCAGAGTCGCCACAGATCAATGCCAGGCTGAAATAAATAATTTGATTGCTTTTGAATTCCTATTCTAATATCAACTTTTGAAAGTCTACCTTCTTAAAACAATTAATAATTGTTTGCTGCTTAACTAAGTTCCCAGCTCGATTAGCATATCGTATATCATCCAAAATAGTCAAAGATTTGAGAAATTTTACTACATATAATCCCTTTTCCTTGCTCCAATTTGTTTTTTATTAGAACTTTCCGGTATTCCATTTTAAAGGAGTGGATAATACATTGATCCAGTGGTTGTATTATCGCAGTAGTATTTGGCGGCAAAAACTGAATTGTAATGTTCGAGAATTCCGTTTCTGTATTGTGGAAAACAAATGTGTTGATTGTTTTTCTATAGATTCTTATTCTGAGGTGTCCCAGAAATCTCTTCCAACCAAATTCCAACCCAAAACCAATTCTCGGTGTCCTAGAAATCTCTTTCGGTTGGTTTCAAACCTTTAGTATTTTGTTTAGAGATTTGGAGAAACCAACCAAAGCCAATACACAAAACAACCAATGCGACACAAACAGGACTGGCAAGTCTGAAACCATCAATACAGCTATGAACAAAATCTGTTATCAATTATTTGCGAGCGACGCAGCCCTGTTTTTGTAGTTGGACCATAATGTTATACACACACCTTCTACCTAGACTTTTTAATAAGAAAATGAAATCTCTCCAAGTTCTGGGACACCGACGGATTTTTCGAGCGATTTGCAAACCAACCGAAGCCAAAATCTCTAAAGATTTCCAGGTCTCCCCCGACTAAGATCTACAAGTATTTGTGTCCAACTCATGCTCGTGATCCATGAGCTTCTATTGCTATAATATGACAGTGGCACCTCTCTTCCTTTAAAATGCCGTGGCTTGGCAGACTTTCCAATACAATAAGCTCGTTTAAATGTTCCAGTTGCATTGCACAGGAATAGCAATGTGAGGCGTTGCTTCTGGGTTTTGAATCCTTTTGGACTTTCATGCTTGCCTTTGTAGCTTCCGTTAGGCAGTGCCTTGTAGTACAATCCAGTTTCATCAGCAATAAGTATGCATTCTGGAGTGAATTTGTCCAGAATATGCGGCAACTGATTAGTGATAAAAGCAGCCGCACTTGCTATGTTATTTTCACTGCCTTCTCCGTGAATCTTAGCGTATCAGATAAGTTTTGCTTGCGACAACGCTGAAGCCAGCTCCCATCTTGTGCATAGTCTTCATCTAGCCTTATGGCAAACTTTTGTGGGTAAATGTCTAGTATAGCGGCCTACTCTCAGAAAATTCCAAAAAAACTTTCCTCGATGGACCGCGAATTAAGAAGAATTTTCATGCAGAAAAAACGCGGGGGTCATCCATGGATTCTTTTTAAACGAATTTTGAAAATTTGAATTTTTACCTAATAAAACATATTGTGGTTTGAGAAATGTGTCAAATTTTAATTAAAATTTAATTGGATTTTTATTGTTCATTCAATAATTCTAATCAAAATGGAAAATGGAATTGCAATTTTACGGTGTCGAAATTTTTGTCTTTGACGAATATGGAGGTTATTGAATATTTAAAGCGTCACAAATGTTTACTACAAGAAAAAAAATGTGGAAACTGTTCTGCTGACTGTAAGATAGCAGTAAAAGATGACGGCAAACTATTCTTTCGGTGCCGTAAACATTTGACTGCTACAACCATGGGCAATAAAAAGAAAGTCAAGAAACAGTGCAATTTCAATGAAAGTATCCGCAAAAATACCTTTTTTGCTGATTCAAAAGTATCCATACAGGAGATTGCCAATTTTGTCGTATGGGATACAGTTCGCTTAAAAGGTAAAATTAACTTTCTTGAATTGTAGCCTTTGTTTTTCTTCTATTTGTTTACAATTTTTACTTTAAAAGGTGAAATTCAGTTTTTGGAAGACGAATTGGGATGGGCCAGGCAAACAATTATAGACTGGAAAAACTTCGTAAGGGAGGTTTATATAGATTGGTCTATCCGTGAGAGCAGTGGAAAACTTGGTGGCCACGGCAAAATCGTGGAAATTGACGAGTCCTAAATCGGAAGGCGGAAATATAATTGTGGAGCGAGAGTCCGGTAAATTTTTCGTAATTCCGGTTGAAGACCGTGGAAAGGAAACACTCTTAAAAATAATTAAGGAAAATATAGCCGACGGATCCACGGTCATTTCGGATTGCTGGAAAGCTTACAATTGCCTGGAAGATGAGGGGTTTCTACACCAAACGGTGAACCATTCCAAAAATTTTGTGGATCTCTCTACACAAGCACACACACAAAACATAGAAAGGTTGTGGCGGGACGTGAAGGCCGAGTTGCCTCATTTTGGGCGAAAAAAAATGCACTATCCAGGATATTTGGCCAAGTTTATGTTTTATAAACGATTCCCAAGTCACAAGGATAGGATCCACAACATCTTCCTGGCTATTGGTTAAATTCATTTTGCTGAGGTGAGTAATGGGAAATGTGCGCCGCAGGCGAAAATTTGTTTTAAAAAAATCGCGCGATTTTTTGAAAAAAAATTTGTACTTAATTGAGTACAATAAAATATTCATCGATGGATCGCGAATTATGAACATAAAATACATATTAATTCATAGGAGGAAGAGGAAGTGCACGGGGAAGACGACAGTGGATTAGGCCCTTCCTTAGGGGACACCACTTAAAAAAAACGCCCTTCTCTGGCTTACGTGGAGTAGGCCTCATGGGGAAACCACGTTAAAAAAACGCGCCTTGAATTTTACCTCAATAGGTGGCGTGGAAAAGAGTTCAAAACAGATCAAATAGGTGTAAAGATTTCCTCACTTTCGCATTGAAATTCAAGCAAATGTTCCCCTGAGTCATAGGAAAATAATATTTTTAATATATTTATTTGAAAACACAAACAGAACTCGAAAAGCATATGTGATCAAGCATGTATTTGTATGGGCAAAAATTACAACTTTAAAATTCGTTTAAAAAGAAACCACGGATGACCCCCGCGTTTTTTCTGCATGAAAATTCTTCATAATTCGCGATCTATCGAAGGGAATTTTTTTGGAATTTTCTGAGAGTAGGCCGCTATACTAGACAATTACCCTTTTGTGCCATAGTGAGCAAGTCTGGTCCACTAACAACTCCATTGTTAGAGCGGATTTGGTTAGACCAGGACAACAATGCTGCATCCAAGACCGACTTTTTTGTTTAGAAATTAAAATATGTCGCAACATTGGTACAGTTATTATTACAGAGTCATAAGTTTAGCTATCGATAAAAAGTCAATCGATAATAGAATTTGCGGTAGCAGTGTTGGAAAACTTGTTTACAACCGATTAAAAAAGTATGGAAAAATTTCAATTTTGGTGAAAAAAGTTTGCATACCAGCGATATTTGCTTATAAGCGATTTGCAAACAATCAATTTAATTCTCATATTAAATTGGTGCATAATGCTCTCTAATGAGGAACTTTGCGTATAAGCGGTATTTGCTTACAAGCGGTTCGTCATATAACCGATGTTTATTGTAATTGTTTATGCTGCAAGATAAAAATCTACAAGATTCAGTAAACACGGAAAGAGTCATTGAGAACGAAATATCAAGAAATCGCGACTATCGTACAAATGGTTAAGGTACCTCCAGAAAGGATGAATATCTTTAAAACCGCACGGTAGAGTTCTATTAAAAACTAAATTTATGATGGCAGATGGCTCTAATAAATCAAAGAGTTATTTCACCTAAATAGAATTCTTAATGACTGTTTAAACGTTCTGTTTTGGATATTAAGCTCTTGATTAGTGTAAAGCAAATGAATGGACAAGAAAAACTGAATCAGTTGATTAAAAAAGTCCCATGATTGCTGAAAGGTATTTATTTTTTTAACATTTTTACCTCAATAACATGTTTGTTTTAAAACAAACTGAGTAGACATTCTATATAATTTCTTACAAATTAAAATTTTTATACTCTGTACCAGAGGTACACAGAGTATATTAAGTTTGTGCTAAAGTATGTAACAGGCAGAAGAAAGCATCTCCGAACCTATAAAGTATATTTATTCTGGTTCCGGTTATTGACCCTTTCCACGGACTTCATTCTTCTTCTGATGCTGCTTCTTCGACTAGTAAAGAGAAAGCTAAAATAGCTACGAACTCTTTACTTGCTGCTGATAAGCTCCAACATCAACTGGCTGCAAGAACTGACCTCTCCGATGGACTTCTCTTAACTTGGGCTCTGCTGCTACATCTTCAAGCTCCGAGGCTGATAACTTTGTTACAGTTAGGAGAAAGACGAAAAAGAGGCGCGTCAATAACAACAAGCGCTTTGTTGGTGTAGCGGCTAGTTGTGATGAACTAAATGTTTTGACCAGCTATAAATATATCCATGTCGGTAAATTCCCACCTTTGACTGAGCCGGATGCTGTGATTGCCTACGTAGCCCGCAAACTTGATATCCCTGGCAAAGATTTATCCTGTGCCAAGTTGGTCAAAAGGGACGCTGATGTCAAATTATTAAAATTTGTCAATTTCAAGCTGGGAGTTCCTGAGCCGCTTTTCTCTTCGGTCTTCAGCAAAGAGTTTTGGCCGATATCAGTTAAAGTGGCGCGGTTTGTCCATAGACCACGGCCAGAAGCTGAAGTTACGGCTATTAACACGCTAGCATTACACGCTATTAACACGCTAGTACCACGGACTTCGACACCAGTTCAGGGTTTCCAACATCGCCAATTTCAAAAAACCACCTTTATTTGGTTTTTTAGTGAACTGATCGTAGTTGTTGTTGTCGTTTTATGGAATGCAGCAAAAAATGAGTACATACTTTACTTTTATTTAGATCTTTCGGA
>JAEIFV010000540.1:0-217939 GCA_018904265.1 Lordiphosa collinella
AGCTATTGTATGTCATAGTCGAAAATTTCTCATCGAAGGAAAACAAAATTTGGCTACGTCGGAAATTTCATGGGCGAAAGTGGGTGGCAAGCGAAGAATTTGCAGCTTACTTTGCGAAGGTGTTGGCGTCACATATCTGTATCGATTAAGAAAACAAGGGCGTACGCAGGATTTGGATAAGGGGGGTGTTATTGCGATAAAGTTGGCGTCATGGACTTCCTAGGCGGTATATATTACAAATTTTGTCGGTTGGCGCATTTCTAAACGATATTTTCGGCTCGATTTACTATAGCAATAGTTCTCCTTACGTAAAAGTTTACGTGATAGTTACTGTAAAAATTGATTAATTTTACCGACTATACTATATAGATGTCTGATTTCGACCAAACTTGGAAATTATGGATAAGCATAATACACTGTTAATTACGAAATTTAGAGGCGATCCCATTTAAAACAAAAAAGTTTTTCTCACTAGAACTTCTTTTTCGACCGATCATTCATACTGCAGCTATATGCTATAGTCATCCGATTTTTATTAAACTTTGCAGAAATGTGTTAAGGTATATAAATAAAGAATATGCCAATAAAAAGGACGTTTTCATTAAAAACAAAAAAGTTTTCCTCACCGAACTAGTTTCCGATCGTTCCTATGGAGCAGCAAGTCATCCGATTTCGACCAGCTTTGTAGAATTGTGTAAAAGTATATAAAAAATTAGCCAATGATAAGGACGTTTTCATTAAAAAAAGTTTCCTCACTACTATCGACCGCGTTCTGGATATATGTCATCCGATTTCGACCACTTTGTGAAATTTATTATAAATTAAGTTATGCAAGATAAGGACGTTTCACTACAAACAAAAGTTTCTCACTACATTCGACCGCGCCTGGAGCATAGAAGCACCGATTTCAGCGCTGTAGAATTTGATATAAAATATGAGCAAGATAAGGACGTTTTCATTAAAAACAAAAAAGTTTTTCTCACTAGAACTAGTTTTTCGACTGATCGTTCCTATGGTCCTACGATCGTTCAACCAAACTTTGTGAAATCATGGGAATGGATTGTAAACTAAGAAATACGCACGTTGGAGGCGTTTCCATTAAAAACAAAAAAGTTTTTCTCTTTAAGACTAGTTTTTCGACCGATCTTTCCTATGGCAGCTATATGCTATAGTTATCCGATCCGGCCGGTTCCGACAAATGTGCAGCGTATATGTACCAGAAGACTTCGTGCAAAGTTTGGTGAGGATAGCTTTAAAACTGACGGAGGAGATAGCATAGAAACAGACAGACGGACAGACGGACGGATGGACGGACGGACGGACAGACGGACAGGGCTAAATCAACTCAGCTCGTCATGCTGATCAAGAATATATATACTTTATATGGTCGGAGATGCTTCCTTCAATGCGTTACAAACATCCATACAATTTTATAATACCCTCTGCAAGGGTATAAAAAGTTAGATTGGTAAATTGGGGAAGAGTGCTGTCGAACAGTGTATATAAATTATGTCGCGAAAATTACAAAAACTGCAGAAAATTAAGTCTCGATGATGATTTTTGTGCGGTAAAGCACTACCGCACAAAAATCATCATCGAGACTTAATCTGCAGCTATCCGCAGCTAATTTTTGGAAATGTTTTGAAGGAGTGTCTAAACAACAATTTGTATTTTGTTTGAGAGCAGGATCTGATAGGACAATTTTAATATACACTCTTTAAGTGTATAAAAATGCTTCCAAAATGGGAAATTATTAAGATTCTAATTCTGAGAATTTTTATACTCTGTACCAGAGGTACACAGAATATATTAAGATTGTGCAAAAATATGAAACAGGTAGATGGAAGCATCTCCGACCCTATAAAGTATATATATTCTTGATCAGAATCAACAGCCGAGTCGATCTACCCATGTCCGTCTGTCCGTATGAACAAACAGATCTCAAAAATGGTAAGAGATAGAGGTTTGACATGTATGGAACATATGTTTCTTATACTTGCAGGCAGATCAAGTTTACTTTCAATTTTGGCCATGCCCCCTCCCGCCCCGCAATATCGAAAAATCGTCAGATCTTCCACAGTTTTATAGATAGAAGGTTCGACATATTTAGTATTCGGGATTCGTTATCGGATGAACGATATTCAAGTTATAAGGAAAACAAACAATTATGGGCAGCAGTGGTCGCAACGGTGATGGGCGGCATTTCACATTTTTGTTAAAAAAGCTCATATTTTTATCTGCCTGCATGCGTTTCGTATTTATACAACATATCTCATATAATGCGTTTAAGTGAAAGCATCAGTTTTAATGGCCCGGAATTAAAGTTTATTCTGTATTCATACAAAGAAACTGGCCTAAGTGTTCAATTAATTGGTCGTACAAGGAGTATAATCACAAATTTCTTTAACAATCCATTAAGTTATTAAATAAAATGCATAATTATTTGTTAATAAACAAATGCTTGTCAATTTTGGCTTTTAAGGAAGCCCGTCTTCCAGCTTTTCTGAACAATCTTTGATATCGAATCTGTTGATGACATACACAAACAAGTAAGGGAGCTGTAGTCGAGTGCCCCGACTACAAAATACCCTGGTTCCTTGACTTCTTGTGTTTTCATACACATATACACACACTCACACATACACACACACTCTAACATACGCACACACGCACGCGCAAACGCGGTTTCTGACAATGCAAGGCCCCCCCTCTTTAGCACAAGCAAAATAGATTCGTATATAACTTCGGCGTTTTTTGTCCGATCTTATTGATCTTTTTAGAATAGATAGATATTGGGACATACTTATATGTAAAGTTTGTAAGGTCTATCTTAAAAATTGTGGCTCTGACAGCTTTTTGCGCTTAAAGGGGGGAGGGGGAGGAATTTTCCAAATCTGAAACAAACTCGATTTGAATCGGGTATACACCTACCTACAAGCAAAAATTTGTGGCTCTAGCTCTTATATTCTCTGAGAAACACGCGTTCATACGGACAGACGGACGGACAGACGGACAGACCAAAACACAAACACCCCCCGATGGACAAGGATGTATAAGTTTATAGGGACGCAAATGCTTTCTTCTATCTGTTACATAATTTGCACAACTTCATGATCCCCCTTTTCCCATTTTCAATGCGAAACAGGGTATAAAAAAACTTGATTTTAATATGATATTTGTTAGATTTAAGGGGTGGGGGGGGGAGGAAAAAAACTCATCTGAAATGCACAAACAAAAATTTTTGTTAGTAGATCTTAAAGCTTTTTATTTAACAAACAAAAAAATTTTTATTGTTTTATTTTTTTATTTTTAAAGAAGTGTGCAAAATTTGAAAGTTTTCGAGAAATCGTGACTACCGGTTTCAAAAAACTTAGTTTCGAGAAAAACGCGATTAAAGATATACATTCACGCTGACATAGCCTGATGGGTAGAACATCCGAAGGCCATATCTCTTAGAATATTACTCAGATCGTCTTAAAACTTTGAGAGAAATTCTAAGCATATTAAATTATAAGATTTTGAAACCCACCTAACCCCTTAAGAGCCGCCAGCACCAGTAAATCCTCATCTTAGTGAATTTTTAACTATTAATTTGCATAATATATCTAGTGTTCTTAAGCAAGTCTAATCAGCGATCTGCTTTCTCAACGCTAGCTAAGAATGCCAAAGAATCAAAATATGGAAGGCCACTAACGATAGTGAAAAATTACTATCGATAGTGTGACACGAAACCAAATATTCGATGCCTCGATAGTACCATCGATAATTTTGCAGCTCTAGTCCAGAAGGTACAAACCTTCCATCTATAAAACTGTGGGAGATATGACGGAAAGGGGCGTGGCAAAATTTAAAAATAAACTTCATCTGCTTGCTAGTATAAGAAGTTTTTGTCACGTTCATGTTGAACCTCTATCTCTTAACGTGTCTGAGACGGGCATGGCTAAATCGACTCGGGTGTTGATGCTTATCAAGAATATATACACATTATAGGGTCGGAGATGATTTCTTCTGGCTGTTACAGGCTTTTGCACAAACTTAATAGACTCTGTGTTCCTTTGGCAACTTCACTGAAAGTTATGCTGAAATAGGTGGATAGAGGGAGACAGACATTCTTCGTCTTATTTGGCTCGATATTTCTATCACAACCGTTTGACGGTCTCGGCCGCTGCTCTTAATTCCCGCCACTCGCCTCAGTCTTGTGCGAGCTGGCACCAGTTGTTCAGTTCAAGCTCCTTTATGTCTTTCAGCACCTGTTTTTCCCAACTAAGTTTCGGTCGTCCTACAGCTCTTGCTTTCCCTAATTTTTTTACTGGATCTTCTTCATCCATACGAGTAACATGTCCAAGCCAGCGCAGCCGCTGTTGTTTTATGCGCTTGAGGTCAGTGTCCCCATAGAGCTCATACAGCTCGCGATTCCATAAATCCTCCGAAGGACTTTCCTCTCGAACACGCCAATTGCCGCCTCATCCGTTGATGACATTGTCCATGCTTCTGCGCCTTATAGCAGGACTGGGATAATAAGCGACTTGTATAGCGCACTTTTCGTTTTCCGAGAGAGGGCTCTGCTCTTGAACTCCTTACTAAGCCCGTAGTAACATCGGTTTGCAAGAGTTATTCTTCTTCGGATCTCCAGACTGGTGCTGTTGTCGCTGGTGATCATCGTTCCGAGGTAGACAAAGTCCTTTACAACGTTAAAGTTGTACTCTCCCATTGCAACAGATTGTCCAAGAAGCGGAACTTCGTCTTTTCCTCATTTACCGCTAAGCCCATGCGTTTTGACTGCTTCTCAATCTCTGAAAACGCCTTGCTTACCGCCCGTTCGGATTTGCCGATAATGTCAATGTCATCGGCATATGCAAGTATCATTACATCTTTATAAAAGATGGTGCCCGCTCTTTTAGCATTTGGGCACTGCCGCAGTATATACTACATCAGCAGATTAAAGAAGTTACACGATAAGGTGTCACCCTGCCTAAAACCTCGTCTGGTATCGAAAGGCTCGGAGAGGTTCTTTCCTATTTTGACGGAGCTTTGTGTGCTTCTCAACGTCATCATGCAAAGTCGAACGTACTTTGCTGGTATACCAAAGGTAGTCAGGGCTTCGAAGAACTTTGACCTTATCGGTATGTCAAAAGCGTCTTTATAATCAACAAAAAGATGGTAAGAGTTGATATTCGTCGCATAGGTTTTCTCCAGTATTTGTCTCAATGTGATTATTTGGTCTATGGTGGATTTACCAGGTCTAAAGCCACACTGATAAGGTTCGATCAATTCGCTCATTCTCGGCTTTAGACGTTCACATAAGATTCATGACAGAACCTTATATGCAATGGGTAGGAGACTGATCCCGCGGTAATTGGCGCATATTGCAGGGTCTCCTTTTTTAAGTATTGGGCAGAGAACACTGAGACTCCAATCTTCGGGCATGCACCTTACCAGCTCCTCGCCGCCAGCCTTGAACAATTCAAATGGCAGCTCATCGGCTCCAGCTGATTTGTTATTTTTTAGCCTTTTTATGGCCAACCAAACTACGTTTTGGTCCGGTGGGTCTATTTCTATATCATCGATTGGTGGTTCCACTACTTCTCCAGAGGCGTCATTGTGTTCATCATCGCCTCCCAGCAGGTTGGAGAAATAGTTTCTCCATTTGTCTAGTACCTCCTTTGTACCTTCCTTACATTGTGAGGCTCCGGGCTTAAAACCTTCGGCTTGGCCCCGAACTTTTTGGTAGAATTTTCGAGTCTCACTCATGCCGAACAGTCTTTCGACTTCCTCACGCATACGCTTTACCTGCTCATTCTTTTTCCTTCTGAAAAGGCGATTTTCCTCTCTCCTTTTCTTCCGATATCGCTGTTATCGGTTAAAATAGCTTAACTGACGGCGGCGCAGCGAAGCAAGCCGGGCTACTCTAGCTCTCTAAAAAATAGTTTAAGATGATGACAACGAGACGCTGATGAAAGCACGCCTAAACGGTAGAGCTAGGCTGAAATTTGGACGGAGTTTCCTTATGTGGTGAAAGTGCGTATAAGACGGGGTTTTGGAAAATTCCACCCGGAAAAGCCGGAAAAGCTCAGTTTTTAAATTTTTTCACCGATACTGAATTCGGTACATAGTAGCATATTACACGTGCCGTTCGACCGCTCCAGATCAACGTGGTTTGGAATATCTTATACCCCCGGAGCGGATCTTACCGGGGTTGACACGGTTCCCGTTTCGAAACAAATCTTGAAACGTAGCAATCTTTTATTCGTGTTTATTTGATGCCACTTCGACTGGTCCTGGAGCCGTTACGTGTTCGGGGCGACCCGTTTGAGGGCCCGAGGTTACGGACCACAAAAATTTGGGTTTCTAAAAAACCATCTTTACTTGCCTCCACCTCTTTCCTTGCGTCAAATATTTTACTAGAAAACGACGTTTTCCATTGCCGGCCAATTGAATACGTCGCCTGAGTAAGATATTCCCGTCAAACCCTCTACCAACCAATTGTTTTTTATTTCTAAATCAAACTTCTCTTTATTATTAGTCGTCTCTTTTTGGTTCATCAAACAACAAAATCTTTCGTGACTTCTAGCCGCTTTTTTTAAAATTCTCTCGCCGTATTTGGCAAACCCACAAAAACAACACCCCGGGTGGCGCTCGTCTTTACACAAAACATTTCGTCCACATGCACGCATAGCCGTCGTTTCTTACACACACACTGCAAAACAATCGGAATTTCCACCACTATACTGATCTCAAGTCCATAGACCGTGACGCGGCGAAGCGCGCCGGGTGATACGCTAGTCTATATATATAAAACTGTTTAACCTGACTGACTGACAGACTGGTGACCGTCGCACAGCCTAAACGGTAAGAGCTACAGGGCTGAAATTTGGACAGGAGTTTCCTTATGTGGTGGAAATGCGTACTAAGACTGGGTTTTGGAAAATTCCACCCGGAAAAGCCGGAAAAGCGAAAATTTTGTTTTTTATCCGATTGACTTGAAATTCGGTTCGTAAGCATAGTATGCAAAATAATTGAACACGTGTTTTTCCGATTTCGGAAGGAAAATTCTCGGAAAATTCGATATGCCAAAATCTATTTTTCATCCGATGGACTTGAAATTCGGTTTGTAAGGACAGTAAGTGAATAAAATTGAAATGATATTTTCCGATGCTGGAAAATTCGACCGTAGGGTCGGGAAAGTCCCGAAAAAACGTCGGAAAAGTTTGTATGGGTAAATTTTTATTTTTCATCCGATTGACTTGAAATTCGGTTTGTGAGGACAGGTAAGTGAAGTATGAAATTCACACGATTGAATTGAAATTCGGATTTTCCGATGCTGGAAAATTCGACACGTATTGTCGGGAAATTCCCGGAAAATCCGCGTCGGAAAACTTTGAAATTGGGGAAAATTTCTATTTTTCATCCGATTGACTTGAAATTCGGTTTGTGGGGACAGTAAGTGAAATAAACTGAAGTGCGATTCTCCGAAGTTGGAAAATTCGACAGTAGTGTCGGAAAATTCTCGGAAAAGCGTCCGAAAAGTTTGTATGGGTAATTTTTTCATCCGATTGACTTGAAACTGGGTTGGTAAGCGAAGTGTACGAAATAACTCGGCACGTATTTTCCCGATTTCGGAAAATCGGCCCGCAAGGAAAGTTCTCAGGAAATTCGATAAGCAAAAACCTATTTTTCATCCGATTGACTTAAAATTCGGTTTGTAAGGATAGTAAGTGAAATGAATTGAAATGTAATTTTCTGATGTCGGAAAAATTGACCTTAGGGTCGGAAAACTCAGCAGCCAAAAACCGATTTTTATCCGATTGGCTTTAAACTTGGTTTGTAAGGATAGTATAAGAAATAACGATGGCGATAACAGCAACGATAACGATAGCGATTGCGATAACGATAACGATAACGATAGCGATAACGATAACGATAACGATAACAATAACGATAACGATAGCGATAACGATAATGACAGCGATATCGACAATGGTAACGATAACGATAACGAAAGCGATTACGATAGCGATAACGGTAACGATAACGATAGCGATAACGATAGCGATAACGATAGCGATAACGATAACGACGATGATAACGATAGCCTTTGCGATAGCAATAGCGATAGCGATAACGATAACGGTAATGTTACCCAAAGCCGGTCGGAAAAGAAAAACTATGTATATCGGTTTTATGTGATGTCAGTATAGACTGACGGCGGCGTAGCGAAGCGCGCCGGGAAATATGCTAGTATATGTATAAATTAATAATACTTTTAAATAAACATTTTTGTAAATTGTTGATTTGGCCGGCTAAAGGTCTGCTAAAACAACAAGTTGCATATGCAACTAAAAGGTCACCAACCCAATCCATTACATTGGTTAATCGGGTGAGTCCCAGAAATCTCTAGAGATTTGTGTAATAACGGTTTCATTTCGAAATAAAACTGCTTGCCTTAATATGTGAAGTGTCTTTAAAATGCTAAGCTATTAGATTAGATGATAATAGTTGATTCGTACGATTTTCCTTCCCTAAAATCTAGTACCCGACATTATTCTTGCATATAAAGTCCTCTTAGTTAAATTAACAATCTTTTCGTTTATACGAAAATCTCTAGAGATTTCTGGAATACACCCGAATATATTTTTCATTAATATCACCAGTTTATGGACAAAATGACCCATCGCTCCCAAAATTTTGTTTGAATGTGAACTATAATGCTGAAAACAAGAATGTAATTTAATATTTTATTTGTGAAATCGATTTTAACATAAGAATTTATATTTTTTTTTCATTCTTCAGTAAACAAGAATAAACCATTTTGTTAATTTTCTAAGACAGGGACCTGTGCTCAAAAAATTAAACAAAAAATCCTACGATGTACCGCGAACTATGAAGAAGTATCATGCAAAAAAGTTCGCGGCGGTAATCCATGGTATCTTTTTAAATGAATTGAGAAATTTGCTGCGCTTGCACCTAAATTATGCATGTGCTTTTCGTCAAATGTCAAACAAACAATAAAAATTACAAGAATTGCATGACTTACCCCTAGAATCAAAGGTAACTGTCCAGTATAGGTCTCTTTTCTCAACACATTTAAGAATGTCCCTCGATGGACCGTGAATTATAAAGATTTTTAATGTAGGTTGAACACAAATGACTTTTAGAGCGAAGCTCTCTTACGGACGGTCGACTGGGGGTAGATTCAGAAAACGATTGTCTTTGCGACAGATTTTTCGGCTACGCTTTTGACTTTGAAAAGTCAGCAGCTTTGGTCTGTGCAAGACAGCCATTGCAGTAGCTGGGTTGTGAGTTAGTGGGTTGTGGTGGATTAGCTGTGACCAGAACAGTGACCAGTTGAGCTGCGTAATAGTTTTTGTAGTAGGATTATTTTAAAAAGTTTTTTTTTTGTCAAAAACACAATTCGAAGATATGCTGCTGGGTAAGATGGCTAAGTAATATGTGGCGGCGGGGAGAGTATTTTCTTCTCCTTGCTTTGCCTGAGCGCTTGAGGTTGTCCAAATGGACGGCAAGTCTCTCTCTTGAGCTCTTGTACAGCTCGAACTGTAAATCATAATGAAATAAGTACATGCCAGTGCTGCCAACTCTTCAGGGCCCAAGCATGCTGGATCAACATTCTAAAATAGCAAAAAATAGCTAGAAATTTTTCAAAGTACCCTGCAGTTCGGGAGGTGGCGATAGCTACCTGCACTACTTACAATGAGTACTTACTGGTGGCAATCGCCACCTTATCGCTTTACAAGTAAGTACTGCAGTAAGTAACTACGGTTGGGTACCGACTGGAGTGCCCTTTTGGTAAAGCAGCGCCCGTAACAAACTGAACGGAGTTTTCAGTTTTACAGATACAGCTTACAGTTTTCGGTACTTACTCCTCTACTTACATGTAAAGCAAAGAGGTGGCTATTGGTTACCTCCTATGACTTGCCAAGCAAAAAGTAAGTAGAGAAATGCATTGCGGGTGGGTAAGGCTGTAAGTACTTCTGTGTACCTTATCTTCTTCTTATTTGGCACAACCGTTTGACGGTCTCGGCCGCTGCTATTAATGCCCGCCACTCGCTTCTGTCTTGTGCGAGCTGGCACCAGTTGTTCAGTTTCAGCGCCTTAATGTCTTCCAGCACCTGTTTTTCCCAACTAAGTTTCGGTCGTCCCACAGCTCCTGCTTACCCTAAATTCGCCGCCAACATTTAGAGGTCCGAAGGACTTTACTCTCGAACACGCCAATTGCCGCCTCATCCGTTGCTGACATTGTCCATGCTTCTGCGCCGTATAGCAGGACTGGGATGATAAGCGAATTGTATAGCGCAATTTTCGTTTTCCGAGAGAGGACTCTGCTCTTGAACTCCTTACTAAGCCCGTAGTAACATCGGTTTGCAAGAGTTATTCTTCTTCGGATCTCCAGACTGATGTTGATGTCGCTGGTGATCATCGTTCCGAGGTAGACAAAGTCCTTAACAACGTTAAAGTTGTACTCTCCCATTGCAACAGATTGTCCAAGACGCGTAGGCTCACCGCGCGCTGAGACTAGGAACTTCGCCATTTCCTCACTTACCGCTAAGCCCATGAGTTTTGACTGCTTCTCTGAAAACGCCTTGCTTACCGCCCGTTCGGATTTGCCGATAATGTCAATGTCATCGGCATATGCAAGACCATTACCTTTTTATAAAAGATGGTGCCCGATCTGTTAGCATTTGGGCACTGGCGCAGTATATACTCCATCCGCAGATTAAAGAAGTTGCACGATAAGGTGTCACCCTGCCTAAGACCTCGTCTGGTATCGAAAGGCTCGGAGAGGTTCTTTCCTATTTTGACGGAGCTTTGTGTGCTTGTCAACGTCATCATGTTATTATTTTTTAGCCTTTTTATGGCTTTTTAAGGCCAAACTTCGTTATGGTCCGGTGGGTCTATTTCTATATCATCGATTGGTGGTTCCACTACTTCTCCAGAGGCGTCATTGTGTTCATCATCGCCTCCCAGCAGGTTGGAGAAATAGTTTCTCCATTTGTCTAGTACCTCCTTTGGATCTGTGACAAGATTTCCTTACATTGTGAGGCTCCGGGCTTAAAACCTTCGGATAGTCGCCGAACTTTTTGGTATTTTTGGATTTTCGAGTCTCACTCATGCCGAACAGGCTCGACGTGTACTAAAGCGTGCGGCATGTGCCACACTGAGCCGCGTGCGTACTTTGGCTGCAACAAGGTAGTGATCCGAGTCTTTATTGGCTCCTCGGAAAGAACGTACGTCCAGCACACTCGATGAATGCTTTCCGTCTATCACAACGTGATCAATCTGGTTTTCCGTGTTATTACCAGGGGACCTCAAGGTCGCCATGTGGTTGTCGCGGTGTTTAAATCTTGTGCTACTAACGACCAAATTCCTGCCCGCAGCAAAATCTCTTAGCCTCTCTCCATTTTTGGAGATTTCATCGTGCAGGCTAAAACGGCCGATTCTCGGACTAAAACCGGCTTTTCTTCCGATTTGTGCGTTAAAATCGCCTAGCACGATCTTAATGTCGTGATCAGGGCAGCGCTGGTATGTACGTTCCAGGCACTCATAGAATTCGTCTTTCGTCGCGGCGTCCTTGTCTTCTGTTGGGGCGTGCGCACAGATAAGGCTTATATAAAAATATTTTGCCTTAAGTCTGAGTACGGCTATTCGCTTGTTAACAGGTGTGAAGCTGATGACAGAGTGACGCAGTCTTCCGCAGACTGCAAAGCCTCACCCAAACTCGTGCTTTGTAGCATGTCCGCTATAGTAGATCTCCCAGGGGGTATTGGTTGAAGATTTTCTCGACGTGTTCCCTTGTCCAGTCCATCGCATTTCCTGGAGTGAGGTAACGTCTAATGAATATTCTTCGAGGACTTTTATTAACTGCTTAACAGCACCCTCCCTGTTGAGGGTGCGAACATTCCAGGTGCATATCCTCATATCGTGGTCCTTAAAACGTTTGCGTGGGTCGTCATCGATGGTGGTCCGTATTCGAGGCATTTTTAGTTTTCATTGGCGGATGAATTAGACGCTAATCGGGTGCCAAGCCCGAAGTACGGCAAGAATATTCTTGGATCCAAAAAAAATTCTGAAATTAAGGATAGAAATTCGAGAAGAGTATTCTTGGTAATTCTTGATAAGAAGAATAAATCTTCTTGGTTGCAAGCAAAAAAAGTCTCAATTTCAAGAAGAACTCCGTTTTTTTATCTGCACACACTTCCCTCGCGAGAACGATAGTTTTCTTGGATCCGAGAAGATTTCTTCTTAAAAAAACCAAGAAGAACAAGTAAGGGAGCTGTAGTCGAGTGCCCCGACTACAAAATACCCTGTTCCCTTGACTTCTTGTGTTTTCATACACATAAACAAACACTCACACATACACTCTAACATACGCACACACGCATGCGCAAACGCGGTAACTGACAATGCAAGGCCTCCTCTTTCCCACAAGCAAAATTGATTCGTATATAACTTCGGTGTTTTTTGTCCGATCTTATTGATCTTTTTAGAATAGATAGATATTGGGCCTTACTTGATATATGTAAAGTTTGAAAGGTCTATCTTAAAAATTGTGGCTCTGACACGCTTGGCGCTTAAAAGGGGGAGGGGGAGGAATTTTCCAAATCTGAAACAAACTCGATTGGAATCGGTATACACCTACCTATATGCAAAAATATGTGGCTCTAGCTCTTACTGTTTCTGAGATCGACGAGTTCATACGGAAAGACGGACAGACGGAAGGACAGACAGACATGGCTAAATCGACTGTCGGCTGTTGATGCTGATCAAGATAATATATACTTTATAGGGTCGCAAATGTTTCCTTCTACCTGTTACATACTTTTGCACAACTTCATGATCCCCCTTTTCCCATTTCCAATGGGAACAGGGTATAAAAATACTAAAACCAAAAAGAATTCCTTCTCGCCGATTCGTTCTTCATTTCTCTGGCTATCAACCACTTTCCAACATTCTCCCAATTTTTGACTATTGTGAAAAATGCAGTGCGCAATGAAATAAATAAAATTGATAGCGCAGAAGTCATTCATCAAGCTACGGCCTATAAATCCACAAAAAATTATTCCAATAGACGGCATGCTTTACAAGCATGCCAACTGTATTAATTCCAATGGAGACTGCGTTAAAATTAACTAATCGAGTTCTGCTTTTATTTATAGGACGCTAAGACGCTTTAAAATGTGTCTTGACAAAATAGTGGGAAGGGAAAAAAGGGATGCCGGTCTGGTGTGCTTAAGACAGATCGATTTCACAATTTCAATTAAACGAGAACAAGGCCCAGACTGTAGTAAATCTCTTACCAGCTTCGTCTTAGGCACACTTTAGTTATTTTGTTTGCTTATGACCAAAGTTAGTCCAGCTATAAAACAAACACGTAACCCCATTGCCATACTGCTGGTCAGTTGTGTTCTTGTGTGAGTGTCATTGATTTATTGCCTGCCATTTGTGTGCTGAACAACTAGGCCTTTTGGAGATGTTCTGTCTGCAGATAAGCCTGACCCCCTTTAGGCCAGGCTAATTGTCGTTTTTCAATTGCCACAAATAAAAGAGACCACGGAGGCATGAGGGTGGTGAACATTGCACTTTGTGTTTTAGTTGCATTCTCTCTCACTCTTCATCTGCTAACTTATTTCTTAAAGCATTGGAAAAGTTTTATGCCTCGTCTGCACATAGACCGCAAATTATTTAATTGCCATTTGGTCAGTCCACTAAAAAATAGAAGGGAATATAGTACGCAGGAGCTGCTGCTGCCCAAAGACTTCAGCTCGATGCAATAATTTAAGTGCAACCAAACCGCAACTTTCTGGCAGTAGCACGCACACAAACTCGCCTCGAGTCGACGACTGGGCCAGAGGGCCGAAAGCAAAGAAGTCAAATTGAAAAAAAAATTAACAAAAGCAAAAAGCAGACGTAGGAGTTGGTCCTACTCTTCTGCAGCGCCAAAGCTCCACTGCTCCTTTGCGGCATTTGGCCTTGTGGCATTGCCTGACAACAGAAGAAGAAACGGAAATGCACTTTAATAATGAAAGTTGCGCCATTTTGAAGAACATTGAGATGGTTCGGAATGCAAACCTAATTTCGGTTTTAAAAACGCAAGTGCAAAGTATTTTAATTCAAAATTCATGACAAGCTTACGTGCCAGCTGCTAGCCTGGTCAGTTGGAAGCGAAGGCATCAAAGGCAACGCGTTTTAAATTACTGCATCCTTTGCACCATGGCACACTGGGCCAGCGGACCGAAATTTTGGCTAAAAGTCCCACTTTTTTGTTTGGGAAACTGGATAGAACAATTGTCGGAAATGAGTTAGAATACTTATAGCTATTTTATGCCAAAATTTGGAACCTTTCCACAAATTAGTTTTGGAATTGCAGCTTTTCAAAGTTGATTTTTCTTAAAATTGCTCCAAGAAATGGAGATTTAATATTCGAACCTAGGAAAGAAACAGCTGGAGGTATTTGATTTTATATTTTCGAGTACGAACTAGATTTCAAAAATTATAAAAAGATTCAATTCGTATTATTTTTCATAAAAAATATGGCAAAAACCTTAAATTTTGCGTGTATTTTTTTCACTTGGCAACTTTGTTTTTTGAGTGCCGTTAGCAGTTCACTCGCGACATGGCTTATTATTTTCTTTGAATATTGAATATTTTTGAATATTTTTTTGGTCGATTTTAATAGAGTACGCTTGTTATTGATTTGCAAACATGGACAAAATTGGTCATCGTTATGTAATACAGTTCTTTCATATAAAAGGTTTAAGCTCTTTCGACAGACCTTTTACTATTGTATTAAGTGCGTTTTCCCTTATTGACACTGCCTTGTATTGGCAAGAGTAGAGTAATAGTTATATAGTAATAATGTGCACTTATGGATATTTCCTTTGTTTTCGTTTCCATGTCTTATTTACCAAGCATAGCATTCTTGTGTTCGCGGTTTGTTTGCTATATTAACGAGAGCCTAAGTTAAAGTCGGCCCAGTCCGACTTCAATATACCCGTAACTCAGTGGAATTAATAAATTGTTAACAAAGCATTAGCATTCATGTAAATATATTTATTCTAGTCAAGTTAGAATTTTTCGATGCATGAAATTAGACCAGCAAAAATTCATTTTTGATCGTACATAATTTGAAAACCATTGTGCACACAGAAAATTTGTGAAAACAAAAAATGATCCCTAACTTTGTTTTTGAGAATTTTTGTCTAAAAGCAAAAGTTTCAGAGCTATGGACCGATTCGCGTTTTGCAATATAGCGGCCTTTCTCATTGCCACAAATTGACACAAATCTGAATTTAAGCCTTTTAGACAGTCCCCTACCACTTATCAAAAATCTGTGTATTTCCTGCATGAATAAGCCCTTATTTTGTCTAACTTGACTGGACTAATTAACACATTGACAGATAGCACATGATGTTTTGAAAAGTATGCAACATTTCTTATAACCTTTATAACTCTGCCATTTATTATCAGATCTTCATGAAAATTTTAAATATTATAGATATTGGGGCACCGCTGAGCTAGAGGTCGTGGGTTCAATCTCGCCTCGGGACATTTAATGAAAATTTTATATTTTTTTAAATTACACACCCCGTCACCTTCACTAGCTGTTGGCGCCAACTTCAAGGTAGCCACGAAAAAGCTTCTCAAATTGCCGCTCGGATTCGGCGTTAAACTGTAGGTCCCTTCCTCTTGTCCGAAAATTAGAAGCCCACTAGCCAAGAGATTGAGAGGAGCTCGGCTTTGGCCCTTTGGACTGTGTCAAGCCAAATATTATCTATATATAAAGGGTGATTTTTTAAGAGCTATAGGAAAGTTTCCAAAAAAAAAACACATAAAATTCAGAAAAATGAATGAATTCTTTATTTAAATCGATAGTACGGTCCATATAATTTAATGTTTGAAAATTATTTCATGCAAATGTTGACCGTGACTGCGCCTCAAATGGTCCATCCGCTTTGTCCAATTTTGGCATACTCTTTCCAACATTTCGGCCGGTATCTCTCGAAAACATGCTTCAATGTTGTCTTCCAATGCGTCAATTAAAGCGGACTTGTCTGTATAGACATGAGCTTTAACATAGCCCCACAAAAAATAGTCTAAGGGCGTTAAATCGCACGATCTAGGCGGCCAATTGACCGGTCCCGAACGTAAAATAAAATGATCACCGAACTCGCCTCTCAATAAGTCCATTGTTGCGCGTGCTGTGTGGCATGTGGCACCGCCTTGTTGAAACCGCATATCATGCAAGTCATTCTTGCATTTTCGGCAAAAAAAAGTTGGATATCATCTCACGGTAGCGCTCACCATTCACAGTTACGTTACGATTCGCATCATCTTTGAAGAAGTACGGTCCAATGATGCCACCAGCCCATAAACCGCACCAAACTGTGACTTTTTCTGGATGCATTGGTAGCTCTTGCAATGCTTCTGGCTGATATTCACTCCAAAATCGACAATTCTGCTTATTTACGTACCCATTGAGCCATAAATGAGCTTCGTCGCAGAACACAATTTTTCGGTAAAAAAGTGGATCTTCGGCCAACTTTCCAAGAGCCCATTCACCAAAAATTCTACGTTGCGGTAGGTCGTTCGGCTTCAATTCTTGCACCAGGTGTATTTTGAAAGGCTTCACACCTAAATCCTTCCGCAAAATTTTTCACGTTGTTGAGTAACAGAGGCCCAATTGCTGCGAACGGCGACGAATCGATAATTGATGGTCATCATTAACACTGGCCGATACAGCTGCGATATTTTCTTCAGTTGGCACTCTACGTAAGCGTGCTGGTGGTTTAATGTCCAACAATGTAAATTTGGTGCGAAATTTAGACACAATAGACCGAATAGCCGCTTCAGTAGGTCGCTGAAACTGACCATAAAATGGAAGAAGCGCGCGATGAACTTTCTTAACAGTGCACGCATTTTGATAATAAAATTCAATAATTTGCAAGCGTTGTTCGTTTGTAAGACGATTCATGGTTAAATTATAGACCAAACTGAAGATGTTTGACAGTGAAACAAAACACGAAACGTGCGTGAGCTGCTTAAACCAGTGTTGCCAAAAAGATAATAGCTAAAAATCACCCTTTATAAAAATCTCGTGTCACAAGTTTTGTTAGCAAAGTACTCCGAATCGGCTTGACCGATTTTAATGAAATTTTTTTTATATATTTCTGGCAGGTGTAGTATAGGTTTTTAACTATATTTCTTACCGGTAGGTAATTTGGGTGACCCTCTGCAGACAATTTTTTGTGTATTTCATTATAAAGTCGCCTTTCATGGCGGTTAGTGGGAGTCGGACGTTGTCAACAAACTCTAAGGGAGAGTTTGATTCAAAATTGTTCCAAAAACCGCGAAATTTGCAAAATTATGTCGTTCATCCGATTGTAATGAAATTTTGGGGATTGGTAGTACACTTGCCCCGGAAGGTTTCTAAGTTGAAGAAATGAGCGTAAAATGGTCCAAAAACCGCGAAATATCCAAAATTTCCGATTGCGATGAAACTTTTGGGCATCGTTGGACGCTTGCCCGAGAAGGTTCTGAATTGAAGAAATGAGCGGGACATGGTCCAAAAACTTCGAAAATTTAAAAATAGTGCCGTTCATTCAATTGCTTTGAAACTTTGGGGAGTGGTAGGTCGCTTGCCCGCGAAGGTTTCTAAGATGATGAAATGGGTGGGAAATGGTCCACAAGCGTGAAATTTGCTAAATTATACCATTTATCCGACTGCGACGAGACATTGCGGAATAGTTGGACGCTTGCCTGCAAAGTCCTCTAAGTTGAATAAATAGGCGGAAAATGATAAAAAAAAAAAAAAAACAGGGAAATTCGCCAAATTATACCGATCATCCGAAAATTCCACAAATTTGCTTCCAAAAATCGCGAAATTAAGGAAATTATGAAGTGATCATATACATGAAAGCGCTTAATTTTTGGATTACAATGCAGGCAGTGGTAAATGGAAGATGCAGATCGAACTGTCCAAAATGCTAGGAGGTGTAAACCAAAGGGTCAAAGAAGTCGCAAAATTTCTTGAGTTTGGATTATTATTTAGACGGTCAAATATGTGGAGGCGAAAATCGAACGGTCAAAAATATCGCGATATATTCTTATTTTTAAGTCGCATCTCGAAAGCGAAGATTTTCAATTGGAGTCCCAGTCATAAATGCTTAAGCAGACATACGGTTTAAAAGTGGTTCACCTACACCTTTCGATTAGAAAATTGGTATATATGTTATAATGTGATTGTTAGACGGCTTACAAGTCTCAGAATTTAGTTAAGCTATGAAATGGAAATTTGGTGTATGGACTGGAAATTCGTAAATTTCCCTTTGTAGAGGGGTTAATATTGATTTTCAGTTGTACCTTCGGTACAGAGTATAACAACCGAAAAATTCACAAAAATTTAAAACAAACTAGATATGCCTGCAGACAATACTAGTCTCTGCGGACGGGCTGTTGATGCTGATCAAGAATGTATACACTTTATGATATTGGAGATGTTTGCACTACTTCATTATACCTTTTTTACTCTACGAGTAAGGGGAATAAAAATAGAGTAGAGGTAAGTCAATTCACAAAGTTTGTTTTGAGTGCTTAAAAAAATTGGTAGAAAATGCCAAAAACAACAAATCGCTATTGCTGTGCCCCTATTGCAGACAAAATACACAGTTTAAAGAATCCGCTCGTCAGAGGTTTTCAAGCTGAGTAAAAGTTAATTTTCAGAATTTCACTATAACGTCAAGTTTTTGAGAAATCAATGGTCAAAGTTGTAGAAAGTTGCTAAAATGGCACTTTAAAAAAATTTATTAAAAAGCCATCTTAAACGGAAGGCATTTTAAAATGTAGATGTATAGAGGGAACTATAATCTTTGGGCGGTAATTAACTCAATTCCTGGTTGTTGGTCCAGGAACCATTAATAAATTAATAATATTTTACACTTTATATTTTCTCGACAAACATGCTAACATAGCTGTGTGTCAGTAGGGTCTTTTCCAAATAAGTGTCTTGTTGGTTTAAAATGAATAAATATGCCAGTACAATTTGAACGTGGTAACCACGATTTGTCGATGTCGACCAAATAACTTGCAAAATCCAATTCTTTAAGCCTTTTGAACAGTTTAGTTATTGGTCCTTTCTCTAAGTCATTGGTGAGTATATTGCGGTGAAATCAAGAACTCTCGTAGCAAATTTTTTAATTTTAAAACAATTCATCACTGAATTAAAAAGTCCCTTCTGACACACAGCTGAGTTGATTTAGCCCTGTCCGTCTTTTTTTCTGTTTCTATGCAAACTAGTCTCTCTTTTTAAAGCTATCTATCTGAAATTGTGCACAGAGTCTTCTCTGTGCAGTAAACGCAGCTAATATGTCAGAACCGACCGGATAGGAACACTAAATTTTATAGCTCCCATAGGAAAGTTTTAGTTTAATGTAAACGTCTCCAAACATCGTATTAATTGGTTTTCGTTCCTTTTTTATAATTCTACTAAATCTGCTGAAAATCGGAAAACTATAGATCCCATTCAAAAGGTGAGTCTAAAAATTTTTTTTTAATGGTACCGCCTTAAGATTTCGCATTTATTGACTTTATATGCTTTTACCTAATTTTCCAAAGTTTTGTCAAAATCGGATGAATATAGCATATAGCTTCCATAGGATCAACCGGTCGAAAAATGTCAAAGTAAGAAAACTTTTTTTCAATGTTACAGTTTTTAACTTGGACTTCAAATGATTTTAAACAGATCTTGCAAAATATTGTCAAAATCATTTAATTAATTCGAGCATTTGCAAGGGTATTTAAACTTCGGCACAGCCGAAGTTAGCTTAGCCTTCTCGTTTTTAATTTATTTATGGTTACTGGACCAACAACCAGGAATTTGGTTTATTGGTCAAGTGCCTCATTCCGTTTAAGATGTTTTTTTAATAAATTTTTGAAAAGTGCAATTTTAGTTACTTTTAACAACTTTGACCATTGATTTCTTAAATAAAGAGAAGTTTTGAAAATAGTCTTGTGTTCAGCTTAAAAGACTCCGTCGAACGGTATCAATTTCATTCCTCGGCCCGCATGGACACTATATATGTTAAACTGTCTAATCGAAAAAAATCTTAAAATTTTTTTTTGTGCAACAGTGTCCACGGGTGGTATGACATTTTTAAAAGTGACATAAATCTCGCAGGCGCTATGTCACTCTTAGAGCCACATAACTCAACTAACTAACCGACCCTATAAGCAGTGTTTACATTGTTTCAGTCGAAGCAACAAAAATCGCAAAATTTTTACTTTTATCAGCTTGAACTTTTTCAACGTTTCAATATGAAGTGTTGCTTTTGTCATTGCTTCTGAGAAAAGTCAGAAGTCGCTGTCGAAGCAAGCACACAAACTGACTTCTGACAAAAAGCAAAAAGTGCCAGCAGTTGTCGGTGAACGTTTCTTTGCTTTTTGCTTTTCGCTGATTGCGATTAGCAGATCAAGTCGAAACTGCTGCTATAGTTCAGCCACGGCGCCCTTAGCTGAGCTGTACATAAAATCTTTCGGCATGACATTTCTTTCTCTTTGTTTCTCTGTCAACACATTTTCATGCCCCCCTGACAAAAAAATTTTACAAGTAGTCGCCATCATGCCATCTGAGCAAGAACGTCTTCGTGATCGCGTTGTAAAATTCTACGAAATGCACGCTGACAAGGTAAAGTGTTTATAGTAAACCATTTTACCCAAGAGGGCAAGTCCAAGCGTACTATTTATAGTATTTTGCAAAGAAAATTAATAAAAAGAGAAGTTGGGAGTGGTCGTAAAGCAAATATTATGACCGGCCAAGCAGTCAGAAGCTAACCAAACTTTTTAACAACAAAAATAATATAAGTCAACGAGATGCAGCCAGAAAATTTAATTGCAGCCAACAACACATCATTAAATGCTCAAAAAGAATAATATTGTTGCCAGACGTAAGCAAAGAGCACCAAGTTACACACCTGACCAAATACAAACTGTCAAATCTCAATGTCGGTGAATGTGCAACCAATATCGTGGCAGACTCTTTGTTTTAGACGATAAAAGTTACTTTGGTCTGAGTCGCAGCCATGTACCGGAAAAAAGTGTTTTTTACACCTCCGATGTATCGTCAACACCTGCTGATGTGAAATATAAGTTCAAGCAAAAGTTTGAGCCCAAAGTTATGCTTTACATTGCGATCTCTCCGAGGGGCATATCGAAGCCGTGGTTCAAGACAACTGGCATTGCAGTCAACAACGAAGTGTACATAAACGAGTGTATAAAGAAGGTTTTGATTACTTTTTTAAGGGAAAATCATTCCAACAATATTTATGTTTTCTGGCCTGACAAAGCTTCTTCTCATTACGCTAAAATGACGACGAATTTTCTGAGCTGCAAAGACATCCCTTTTGTAACAAGGAACGAAACCCAACAAACTTGCCGCAGTGTCGTCCAATTGAAGACTTTTTGGAAGTCTGAGTGCTGCAGTTTACAAAAACAACTGGAAGGCCAAAAATATCAAGGAACTGACCAACAGGATTCGCTTATGTAATCGGAAATACGACTCCAAGGTCTTTTGTATATGAAGTCATAAATAAACTGTCCAATTTTCATAAAGATCCGTTGAGAATTTTTGCTATCGTGGCATTTTAAAGTTTGTGCACATTTTAAGTTGTCACCCGTTAATTTGTGAGGCGTTTAACTTAATACTGATCAGATAATTAATGAAACGAGAAAGCAAAGCTAACTTTGTCTGTACCGAAGTTTAAATACACTTGAAACTTTTATGACCACTGACTTAATTTTGTGACCAATGACTTAATTTATAAGCTTTATGCCTTGTGTCATCGGGATATTAAATTAAAAAACTAAAAAAAAACAAATAAGGGAGCTGTAGTCGAGTGCTCCGACTACAAAATACCCTATTCCCTTGACTTCTTGTGTTTTCATACACATACACACCCACTCACACATACACACTCTAACATTGTCGACAGACGTATGCATAGCGCGAGAAGCTATCGAAGGCACCAGGTGGCGCGGCGGACGCAAGAAGTACTGCCTTATTACCACGTTGAATGTCAAGAATGGCGTTAATACGGCTAGTTGGCACAGTATTCTTGAAGCGTTGCATCGGCTTCGAGTATTCGAGTACCTCATCAGGATCATATGCGACTACTTCAGGAATAGAGTACTCTTGTAAGATACTGCAGCAGGAGAACGGCAATACAGGATTTCTGGAGGCGTATCGCAAGGAGGTCGCTGCGCTTGTCCTAGCAGGCAAGGCCCCCTGATCGCCGGGAAGAGACTCTCGCACACTGGGAGAGAAGATGGAGAGCTGCTACAAACGGTCAATGGAAAAGACGGATAATACCAGACTTACGACCGTGGGTTTGCAGGACGCACGGGCAAATCGACTTTTACATGACGCAAGCACTGACGGGAAATGGATGCTTCAAGTTCTACTTGTTTAGGTTTAAGCATGAGACGGATGCTTTTTGCACACACTGTGCAGGGATCCCAGAAGACGCTGAACGGGAAGAGCTAAGGTTAGAGATTGGGAGACCATTCATAGTCAATGACTTGATGAGTATTCTACTTAGCTCGCAAAACAATTGGTCTGCTTATAGCAACTATGCACTATGCAAATAACTATGCAAATAATCATATCCTTGCGTCGCGCTGAAAGACAGCGCCGAATGACTTTAAATCCTATATAGGAATCTAGTGGAGGCTTTCATGCCAGCTCCCCGTCGTGAAGTAATACTTTGCGATGGTACCGCGAGAGGGAAACGGAGATTAGGGGTGGTTTTAGTGGGTGAGGCAGTCCCAAGTCCCTCACTATGCGGCTTTCAATGCTTCCCCCTAAAAAAAAAAAAACAAAAACTTACTCTAACATACACACAGGCGAACGAGCGCTTCCGGTAACTGACAACGCAAAACCCCCCTTTCTCCTACAAGCAAAATTGAATCGTATATAACTTCGGTGTTTTTGTCCGATCTTATTGTAATTTTCAGAATAGATATTGGGCCTTACTTTATATATATAAAGTTTTCAGGGTCTAACTTAAAAATTGTGGCTCTGACATTTTTTGCTCTAAAAATGGGGAGGAATTTTCCAAATTTGAAACAAACTCGATTTGGTATACACCTACCTACGTTCAAAAATTTGTGGCTCTATCTCTTATAGTCTCTGTTTTTACGGACAGACAGACGGACGAACGGACGGACAGACGGTCGGACAGACGGACGGACAGACGGACGGACAGACGGTCGGACAGACGGACGGACGGACGGGACGGACGGACGGACGGACGGACAGACGGACATGTCTAAATCGACTCAGCTGTTGATGCTGATCAAGAATATATATACCTTATAGGGTCGCAAATGCTTCCTTCTACCTGTTACATACTTCAAGATCCCCCTTTTCCAATAATGGGAATAGGGTATAAAACATTTGTATGGCTGCTACAAGAAGTGACCATCCGATTTTCGCGGTTCCGACATATGTGCAGTGTGCAGCTAAAAGATGTCTCTTTGCAAAATTTCAGCTCGATACTTCAAAACGGAGGGACTAGTTTGCGTAGAAACAGACAGACGGGCGGACGGACGGGTAAAGCTCAATCGATTCAGCTCGTCATGCTGATCAAGAATATATACTTTATGTGGTCGGATAATGATAATTCTCTTTTCAAGTGTATAAAAACTTTGGGAGGTGCTGTGTATATTATACTCTCGGGCTTGACCGTCTTTCTTCCTATTTTAAAATGAGAGCGTAGGTTAAAGTCGGTTCTGTAGATTTGTTGTGGGCCGTTTATCGTTGGTTACTTGCTGTGTTAACTGGTGTTTTTATTATCCGGCCGTCTTCCCTTCCTGCTGTCCAAACATTTTTGGCTCAGTTTTCTCCTACGCGTTTCGGCAATTATATTGCCTTCCTCTGGGAGTCTGTATTTAGTATAAAGTTTATACTATAAACATGAAGCACAAATTAAACTTACATACATACAAAATAATTTCTTAGTTTTAAATACCTATTTTTGTCGTCATCCTAATTTTGATGTATTGCACGGTTATTTGCGTTTGTTCGTAGTTTTGTTTGTCATGTTGTTGCAATTGTTTGTGATTTTATGCTGGTTAAATGTTCCTCTTGTGATCGCCGCTGCGTATATAAAATTTGTCTGCTGTATATCGTCTTTGAAATTTAGCGCTCGTTCTCCTTTCTCTTGAATTCGCAAGCTTTCCAATGTTAACCGCGTCTTCCATCTGTGTTCCAAGTCCAATGCTCTTGCATTTCCAAAATCAGCTGTGTGACCTGTTTTGCTTGTGTGAATTGCCAGGGCTTGTGTTGTTCTCCCATTCAGAGCGGGTATATTGCCCGACTTCAATATACCCGTTACTCAGAACATTAATGCTGTATAGCCTTCCCTTATGTTAGTTAACAGAGCATTAACATTAATAATAACATTTCAACAATCTGTAAGCAAACAGAGCATGTGGCGCCAAAAAGTATGCAACATTTTTATAACTTTTATAACTTGGCCAGTTATTGTCCGATCTTTATGAAACTTTCAGAGATAGTAGATACACATTCACTTTACTGCAAAATATGAGCTTGATATCTTCAAAATTGTGGGAGTTTTTCAACATTTTTATTGTAGGGGCGGAAGGGGGCGTGGCAAAATTTGAAATAAACTTGATCTGCCTAGGGACAATAGGAGTCTACTTACAAAATTTGGCGGCTCCAGCTATTCTAGTCTCCGAGATTTAGGTGTTCATACAGACAGACGGACAGACAGACGGACATGGCTATATCGACTCGGCTGTTGACGCAAGAATAAATATACATTATGGGTTCGGAGATGCTTCCTTCTGCCTGTTACATACATTTGCACGACTTTAGTATACCCTTTTTACTCTACGAGTAACGGGTATAATAATTGGCCAATGCAATTCGATGCAATCTAATTAAGTTTGTTAACTATCCAGCACGATCACATCGTCGGCACATCTCTGAGCAGACTATTCCAGGGCATTAAGCTCCACTCTGGACTCATTGCGGTTCGCTCGGAAATTGTGTAACTGCCTTAAATATTTAGTGCACTTGTGTGGCAGGTGCAACCAAAAGATGAGACTTAGGCTAGTGCCAGGCGAAGGTGTCTAGCAGTTTCATTGTGGCATACATTTTGTGCAGCTTTTGCGGCTGCCAAATGGAAATTTCAAGCCTATTACATAAATGTTCAAATAGCCAAATAGTTGGCAACGGAATTGTGTAGTTTGCAAGTTTTCTAACTCGATGGATGCCCATGTGCAGCCAGGCCCAACCCCCTCCAGCTAAGCGAACGCAGCTGTACACACATTTGCCTCCAGAGACCAAGCAACGGCAACGAATTGAAAACCTAACGGTCGCATTAAAGAGCCTGACAGCCGGGAAGCTGGCCGTTGGCCGATGGCCATGCTCGAAAAGAAAATGAGGCCAGTTGAAAAGTGCAATTGGCAAACAGTTGGAACACAAAAGTAGTAAAAGAAAAGACAAGACGGGCTCAGAAAGGCAAAGCCATAGAAAAGACAACTCTGGTAATTTGTTCTGAGCGGCTTTTGTTTTGTGCGCTTCTTTCGTGCGCCAAGTTAGAGGTGGGCAGACAAATCGACGAAGGACCCGAATGGAGAATGGACATTTGCTCGGATGAGACGCTGATTGAGTGTGCGTATGTATGGGTGGGTGCCAAAAGACGCTTAGCTGCCTTTTCCTGAGCTTTCGCTTTTCAATTGACCTTCTTTGACATTTTGCTCAATGCCCGAAATTTATCACTTAATAAATTTTCTTTCCCTTTTAACTCTTTGGTTGTTTTTGTGGGTAATTGGAATGGAATATGTCCATGAGAATGAACCAATTGTTTTTGTGGGTCGGCTAAGTTATAGGTATGCATAAAAAACATGTGGGCTTAGGTAGGAAAGTGAAAGGAAAAGGACAAAATAGTACATATAAACTAGAAGTGAGTGGGAAGGATATATTTCTTAGTGCCCACTATTAAAGTTTTAAGTTCATTTCCAAGCGAACAGCTTGAAAAACTGAAAGTGTTTTATGTCTCAGCAATTCTAAAATCGCGGCAGGTTTATGAAGCATAAAGAAAATATTCAACAATTTCAATAAATTCACATTGATCTGCATAAAAAGGAAGCGATTTCTTGTGCGTTTGGCTTTCTGCTAAATTGTAGCAGTGAATGTCATAAATGTGAATAAAAAGAAGGAGAACTGCTACTAAAACCGTATTAACGTACTTTATGCGCCTTTCACTGGGTGCTTCAAAAGTGACTTAAAAGCCAAAGCAGGCAGCCTTAGCCTCCTCCACTGACTCGCTGGTAAATCCTTTCGTGCCGGCATAAACGTTCTGCAAAATTTATGTAAAAGACTTACGCATAAAATTGCGCATCATTGAAGTTCAAATACTTTCATTCAGATTTGTGCGTCGACATCATCAATACACTTCAGCGTCAGCTTCATTTTTAGCGGGGGCCGTAAGCGTCGCGCATTCGCCACGTGAGCCAGAGCTCACTTGAGCACAGCTATTAGAGCAAATTGAATAATATTGTGCGTTGGCGTCTTCGATATATGTATGTAGATGGAAGTTTATGCATTTGTTTGTGACTTTGAAGTGCTCGCAAATACGCAAAGACTTCGCCACGCGCAACCAACACTCTTTTCCATTTAATTTTTTTATATTCTGACTTTTATCAGCACACGCACAGACCTTGTCTTTGGCAAGGGAGGCGACACAAGTCGCCTAAATCTCAGCGATATATTTTACATCATTATGGCTGCCGCTGGCACTGCTCCGCTCCCCTCGCTCATCTCACTTTGCAGTGGTTGTTTATGTTTTGTTGCTTTCTCGCGATTTTATGACTTAGGCGTTCCCCTACCAACTCGTGTAAAGCTATCGAAACAGATTTTGCTGACTCTCACTTCACCCCACCGCGTGCCAGCGTTCCAACTCTCAAAGAAAATCGTTTTTTTTTTCGATATGTTATTTCTACCTTCCTCATATGTATGGCATTGATTTACCTGAAATCTTTCACCCTCTCCAAGTTCTCCCCAGCCTGGCGACACTTTTAGCATCATTATCTGCACGGCATTGAATGCTCAAGCACTTTGAGTTACGCTTTAGGCAGACGCTCAAAATACATAAAAAACAAATAAATGGCAGGGAAAAACGAAACGCACGCAAAGATACAAAGATACCAAAGATGTGTTGAGGGTGAGCAACGCCATTAAAAAATGAGTTGTCTGCCGGGAACTTTAGTGAATTAATTATTATATTCTTTAGCATAATCAATATTCCTCGAGTTTTAACTATTCTTTAATGAAAAAGCTCATTGAAACAATTGACAAAAATCTGCATAAACATTTCAATTCAGTCATGTAAATAAGGAAATACAAAATTGATAAAGCCCAATTTACACGACCTGATCTCTCAGCTGAGTTTTGTATCTGAGTATCTGTCAGCTTGTGTAAACATTCGTCTGAGCCTACTTAGCTGAGCGATCAGGTGTAATAGAACCGGCTCAAATTGAACTGACCTCACAGCAGAGCGCTCAATGAACCATTAGTGTTATTAACTAAGTCAACTAAGCATATCAGACATGAATAAATGCTGAACTGAGTTGCTCAGCTGATTATTTTGACATTCAGGTCTGAAAAACTCAGCTGAGCGATAAGATTGCGTAAATTGAGCTCATTTTCGCAATTTATACTTACAAATATGCTTGAATATATCAAATTCAGCACATTAATTGGAGTCGAGTGTGGTGCGTTTCCTCTTTTCGATTAGGGTAATATGAAGCCTTTAGTTTCTAATGTAGGACTTAGCCGAATCGTATTTCGTTTATGTTTCTTTTAAAGGTTCTTCTCAGTGGCGTAAGCAGGATTTAAGATTTTTTTTTAAATTTTTTTGCATATTTATTTGCAGAGATATTTCGCATATAACTCAAGTTTTTCTGGACCGATCATCGCCGGAAAAAAACACGAAAGTCGCACCTTTTAGTTTTAACCACTTTCGAGCTGGACTAATAAGAGTGTTTTTCGGTGATTTTTTATACCCTTGCAGAGGGTATTATAAAATTGTCCGGATGTTTGTAACGCATTGAAGGAAGCATCTCCGACCACATAAAATACATATATTCTTGATCAGAATGACTAGCTGAGTTGATTTAGCCCTGTCCGTCCGTCAGTCCGTCTGTTTCTAAGCTATCTCCTCCGTCAGTTTTAAAGCTATCCTCACCAAACTTTGCACGAAGTTTTTTGGTACAAATACGCTGCACATTTGTCGGAACCGGCCGGATCGGATGACTATAGCATATAGCTGTCATAGGAACGATCGGTCGAAAAACTAGTTCTAGTGAGAAAAACTTTTTTGTTTTTAATGAAAACGTCCTTAGCATTGGCATATACTTTTTTTATATACTTTTCCACAGTTCTACAAAGTTTGGTCGAAATCGGATGACTATAGCATATAGCTCCCATAGGAACGGTCGGTCGAAAAACTAGTGAGGAAAACTTTTTTGTTTCTAATGAAAACGTCCTTTTTATTGGCATATTCTTATTTTATATACTTTAACACATTTCTGCAAAGTTTTATCAATATCGGATGACTATAGCATATAGCTGCAGTATGAATGATCGGTCGAAAAAGAAGTTCTAGTGAAAAAAACTTTTTGTTTTAAATGGGATCGCCTTCAAATTTTGTAATTAACAGTGTATTATGCTTTTCCATGATTTCACCAAGTTTGGTCGAAATCAGACATCTATGTGGTATAGATCCCATAGAAAAGTAAGGTCCAAAAAGTAGTCTTAGTTAGAAAAACTTTTTTGTTTTCAGTGGAAGCTGCAAGGGTGTACAAAACTTTTTACTTTAATTTTCCTTAATGCCATTATTGAGGGTTTCACAAAATGTTTCTATAATCGGGTACATAGGTACATAACATAGTGGAAATTATATTTTATAATTTAAAACTAAAACCTAGTTGGCTTCCACTTTTAACTTTACTTAAACTTCTACTTCAACTTCTTGGCATCTACACTCAATGACTCGCTTTTCTCTTCCATCTCCCACACGATCGTCCTTCTCTCCCTCGCTCGCCGCTAGTGTGCATAAAAATACCCCATACCCACTTCATTCTTCCATAAATTCGGCTGAAGTGGTTTTCGTTTTCACCCTTCTTGGTTTTCAACTTTCCACTCGGGATACCGATCATTTTTAATTTGTCCAGTTATCCTATATGGACCAAAAAGTTTAGGCCCCAACGTTGTACCCGTACCAATCTGGGTCCCTTTTATGTCTACAAGCTCTATTATTTTATCCACTGTCACAGCTTTTCTTTTCCCATCAACACTTTTTTTCTTCAGAATCGCTACTGTGTTATATTGAGCCTTTGTCTTATATCATTTCTTTCATTGTTCAACTCTTCGATTTCCAACACATGATCATACTTCCTATTTGTATCAACCTCATCTCTATGATACGTTCTGAGTGGTCATTGGGACTTTTAGTTCGATAAGAGTAAAAATTCTCGGTCCAAGAACGAAATTCTTGATCCAAGTATGAATATTTGATCCCGTTTTTCTTAATCCAAGAGCTGCAATTCTTGATCCAAGTCGGGTACAAAAATTTTTGTATAAAAAAAGAGTGGAATTTAAGGTGATATTGGAGGGGGAGGGGCTGCCTGGGAATTTTGGGTTGGGGGCGCTGCGGAGTCCATATTGCTACCTGTGGACCTGACTCTATCTAACACCGTACACAGAGGGAAAAACCGAGAACATTGGACTCAAAATGAGTACATTCGGTCGCAAAAACTAATCATGACCGGATTTTCTCACTTTAAGAACACTTTCTCACTTCAAGAACTTTTTTTTTAGAACGAAAATCTTGATTTGAGTTGATATGTTCCGTTTTTGAGAAAACTTTAAAATCAAAAAAAAATTGAGGTCCATTTTCACCGTCCAGGTCCAGGTGCACCGTACAGGTCCACTGTCCAGATCGACTGCCCAGATCCATCGTCCAGATCCGCTGTCCAGGTCCACTGTCCAGGCCCAGTGCTGGGAATGCTGATTAGTTTTTTTAATCAGTCGTTGCTTAAATAAAATTTTTTTTTAGTGCAATTACTTGATTTAAATAGTTAAACTTTTCAGTTACCATTAAATTCTGTTGAAATTTGTTTACATTTTAGCTCAACTATTTTTCCAAGCTAATTGAATTTTCATTGAATTTATTTACTCTCTTAAATATATACTTCGACAAGCAGCTGTGTGGTGTTGGGGTGATAGACTCGGCGTCTGTTCGAGACGATGGTGGTCCGAACCGCACTGGGGGAAGTATTATTAATTAAAAATTTAAAATGGAAGGAAAGGCAATTGGCATATTCATAATAAAAAAATAGGGGAAAGTTAACTTCGGCTCGGCCGAAGTTTTGTATACCCTTGCAGCTTCCATTGATAACAAAAAAGTTTTTCTAAGACTACTTTTTGGACATAACTTTTCTATGGGATTTATACTATAAAGATGTCTGATTTCTATTAAACTTGGTGAAATCATGGAAAGGCATAATACACTGTTAATTGCGAAATTTGGAGGCGATGTCATTTAAGACAAAAAGTTTTTCTAACTTGAACTTCTTTTTCGACCGATCATTCATACTGCAGCTATATGCTATAGTCATCCGATTTTGACCAATCTTTGTAGAAATGTGTCCAAAGTAAATAAAATAAGTGTATGCCAATGATAAGGACGTTTTCATTAAAAACAAAAAGTTTTTCTCACTAGAACTAGTTTTTCGACCGATCGTTCCTATGGGAGCTATATGCTATAGTCATCCGATTTCGACCAATCTTTGTAGAATTGTGTAAAAGTATATAAAATAAGTGTATGCCAATGATAAGGACGTTTTCATTAAAAACAAAAAAGTTTTTCTCACTAGAACTAGTTTTTCGACCGATCGTTCCTATGGGAGCTATATGCTATAGTCATCCGATTTCGACCAATCTTTATAGAATTGTGTAAAAGTATATAGATTAAGTGTATGCCACCAAACTTAGTGAAATCATGGGAAAGGATAGTAAACTAAGAAATACGTACTTTGGAGGCGTTTCCATTAAAAACAAAAAAGTTTTTCTCTTTAAGACTTGTTTTTCAACCGATCGTTCCTATGGCAGCTATATGCTATAGTCATCCGATCCGGCCGGTTCCGACAAATGTGCAGCGTATTTGTACCAAAAGACTTTGTGCAAAGTTTGGTGAGGATAGCTTTAAAACTGACGGAGGAGATAGCATAGAAACAGACGGACAGACGGACAGACGGACAAGGCTAAATGAACTCAGCTCGTCGTGCCGATCAAGAATATATATACTTTATGTGGTCGGAGATGCTTCCTTCTATGCGTTACAAACATCCGGACAATTTTATAATACCTTCTGCAAGGGTATAATAAAAAAACAAGAAAGAGAGTCGGTCAAGGACGACTATAACATACTCTGTACCTGTGAAGTGCTGCCTATCACCGTTGCGATCGGTGCTGCCCATAATTGTTTGTTTTCCTTATAACTCGACAACCGTTCATCCGATCTCTACCATTCCTTTGGCGGATCGATTAATAATCCTAAATCCTAAATACTAAATGTGTCTAGAAGGTTTGTTCCTTCATGAACGAACCTTCTATCTATAAAACTGTGGGAGATATGACGTTTTTTCCAATTTGCGGGGCGGGAAGGGGCGTGGCAAAAATTAAAAATAAACTTGATCTGCCTGCAAGTATAAGAGGCATAAGTCCCATACATGTCAAACCTCTATCTCTTACCATCTCTGAAATCTGTGCGTTCATACGGACAGACGGACATGGCTTTTGCACAAACTTATTATACTCTATGTACCTTTGGTACAGAGTATAAAAAAATAGGGGAAAGTTAACTTCGGCTCGGCCGAAGTTTTGTATACCCTTGTAGCTTCCATTGAAAACAAAAAGTTTTTCAAAATAAGACTACTTTTTAGACTTTACTGTCTGATTTCGACCAAACTTGGTAAAATCATGGAAAAGCATAATACACTGGTTATTACGAAATTTGGAGGCGATCCCATTTAAAACAAAAAAGTTTTTCTCACTAGAACTTCTTTTTCGACCGATCATTCATACTGTAGCTATATACTATAGTCATCCGATTTTGAGAAAACTTTGTAGAAATGTGTCAAAGTATAAAAAATAAGAATATGCTTATAAAAAGAACGTTTTCATTAAAAACAAAAAAGTTTTTCTCACTCGAACTAATTTTACGATCGATTGTTCCTATGGGAGCTACGAGGGCCGTCCGAGAAATGGCCGACCTAGCACAGTAGTCTTGGAAAATGTTCACAAAAAATATTAAAAAGGGGAAGTACCGACTATTAAAAGCTTAAGTTTGAAGTTTGGTGGCTTTACCTTGCACAGTTTTTTTTGGTCGATTTTAATAGAGAACGCTTGTTATTGATTTGCAAACATGGACAAAATTGGTCATCGTTATGTGATACAATACATTCATATAAAAGGTCTTAGTCCAACCAATATTAAAAAGGAGCTGGATTCACCCTTACGTAATTCTGCATCCTCGTTTACAACAATAAAATATTGGGTGGCTGACTTTAAGCGAGGTCGTTTGAGCTGCGAAGATGAACATCGTAATGGGCGTCCAAATGAAGTGACCACTTCAGAAATGGTGGCCAAAATTAAAAAATGTGTATTGAGTGAGAGGCGATTGAAAGTTCGCGAGTTAGCTAAATGAGTAAGCATTTCAAAAAGTGATGTACATCGCATATTGACCGAAAAATTGGACATGAAAAAGTTATGCGCAAGATGGGTGCCGCGTTTGCTGACTTCAGAACAAAAACGCCGGCTCACACCTCTGCCGTTACAATGGCTAAAATTAATGAATTAAAATTTGAATTGCTACCTCCACTACTTATTCGCCAGACATAGCTCCCTCTGATTATTTCTTATTTCCAAACTTGAAAAAATGGCTCGGAGGAAAAAGATTTGGCAATAATGAAGAGGTGGAGTCCGAAGTTAATGCCTATTTTGAAGAGCTTCACAGTTCTTATTATAAAAAAGGTATCGAAGCTATTGAACATCGCTGGGAAAAGTGTATCGACCTAAAAGGATCCTATGTTGAAAAAAAAAGATAGATTTTTGTGTTTTAGTAGTTAGGTCGGCTATTTCTGGGACCGCCTTCGTATAAACTATAGTCATCCGATTTCTACCAAACTTTGTAGAATTGTGTAACAGTTTATAAAACAAGTGTATGCCAATGATAAAGATTTTTTTGTTAAAAACAAAAAAGTTTTTCTTACTAGAACTAGTTTTTCGACTGATCGTTCCAATGGGAGCTATATGCTATAGTCATCCGATAGTAGTAAACTAGGAAATACTTTCTTTGGAGGCGTTTCCATTAAAAACAAAAAAGTTTTTCTCACTAAGACTAGTTTTTCGACCGATCGTTCCTATGACAGCTATATGCTATATTCATCCAATCCGGCCGGTTCCGACAAATGTGCAGCGTATGTGTACCAAAAGACTTCGTGCAAAGTTTGGTGAGGATAGCTTTAAAACTGACGGAGGAGATAGCATAGAAACAGACAGACGGACAAAGCTAAATGAACTCAGCTCGTCATGCTGATCAAAAATATATACTTTATGTGGTCGGAGATGCTTCCTTCCTCGCTGGGGATATGTGGAATAACCTTTCCTTCTGTGTGGTAGCGAGGCTTACGTGGCCAACACTAAACTGCAGCTACGAAGAAGAAGAGGAAACAGCACAACATCTCCTCTCTCATTGCCCCGCCTTAGTAGAAGGAGACTTAGGTCACTAGGCTAACCTCTAATACTCAACCTCTCGGAGACATCCGAGCTAGAGATCGGTCACGCGGACCTTACTCATTAACAAACGAGAGCGTAAGTTAAAGTCGGCCCTGCCCGACTTCGATATACCTGCTACTTAGAGGAATTAATGTTTAATAGTCTCCTTTATGTTAATTAACTGACCGTTCAACATTTTGTTAGCAAACAGCGCATGTGACACAAGAAAGAACGCAGCGCTTTTGTAACCTTCAAAGCTCTGCCATTTATTAACAGATCATTCTGAAAATTTAAGAGATTATATGGTAGATATTGTCCACATACCCAACACTGCAAAATATAAACTTGACTTCAAAATTGTAGGAGATATTTAACATTTTTATTGCGGGTGCGGGACTGGGCGTGGCCCAGGTCCGTAGAGATATCTCGCTTGTACAATATCCAACCCGCCTTGGTTATTTATTAAATAAATACAAATTTTTGTCGGACTAACTGGGACTAGAGAGCCCAAGACCTGTGGCGCGCGCAACGACGGCGGCCTTCGAGACTCGTCGTAGACGGTTAGGCTATTGCCATGCGTCTGAATACGCATCTGAATGCCTACATTGACTTTTGTATGGGGTGGTTGAGGTGAGCTGAATTGTGCACATTTCAAGAACATACGGAACATTTTTGCTCAAATATTTGAGAGAGCATTCTGTTCATATTTTGAGATGACGAAATCTTTTTTTCTGACCACGTTTTTTCCCTCTGTGTACGACACTAAAAAGAATGTGAGAAAGTCGGTCAAGCCCGACTATAATATACTCTGTACCTGTGAAGTGCTTGCTGCCCATCACCGTAGCGACCGGAGCTGCCCATAAAAGTTTGTTTTCCTTATAACTCGACTATTGTTCATCCGATCTGTCTATAAAACAGTGGGAGTTACGACGTTTTTTCCAATTTGCGGGGGCGGGAGGGGGCGTGGCAAAAATTGAAAATAAACTTGATCCCTGCAAGTATAAGAAGCATATGTCCCATACAAGTCAAACCTCTATCTCCTACCATCTCCGAGATCATACGGACAGACGGTCGGACAGACGAACGTACAGGCGGACATGGCTAGATCGACTCGGCTGTTCATGATGATCAAGAATATATATACTTCATAGGGTCGGAGATGCTTCCTTCTGTCTGTTACATACTTTTGCACAAACTTAATATACTCTGTGTACCTTTTGGTACAGTGTATAAAAACCCGGGATAAGACCCTTAAGTTCTAGGTTCGCTTTTACCTTCAAGAAATTTACTAGATATTCCTTTTTCGCGTGAAGGAGCCCCACAAGAACACGCTTTGACCGCAGAATGCACACCACCCACAACAGCCGAGCCTGCTCTGGTGACAATTTTCAGAATACTTTTGTGTATTGCTTTGTTTCTGAGTTTCAAACAACAAATTGGGCAAGGAAAAATTTCTTTAGGTAATTTTTTTATTTGGAATTTTACAGCTAAAGGAAAATTCGAACTTTCTCAGTTCTACCCCTTAACATAAAAATCTAAAAAATTCAGTAAATACGGACAGGGTCATTGGAAACGTAATATCAAGAAATCGCTTTTATCGTACAAATGGTTAAGGTTCCTCCAGAAGGGGTCAAACCTAAATTCTTGAATATCTTTAAAACCGCACGGCAGAGTTTTATTAAAAACTAGATTTATGCACTGGTCAATTTGATATTTTGTCAAACAATATTATTTTCATAACATTTTTAAAGTATAACATGTCATTTTGACCATAAAGAGAAAGGGACGTATAGAAATTGTAAAGAAGGAAAGAGACAACTAGTGTAACATTTCGAAACATCAAGCAACCTAACGAAATATTTAAGTAGGCTCCGCGGCCGTTAGCACACACGTGCCAGATGGTGGTGTACGATAAGACGCCATGCAATTCGTGTTATATGCAAAGGGTCCTGAGTTCGAACCCCAGTCAAGGCGGTAAGGTAAAAAATATAATCGGGGGTGTCCTGGAAATCTCTAGAGATTTTGTCTTCGGTTGGTTTGCGAATCGCTCGAAAAATCCGTCGGTGTCCCAGAACTTCAAGAGATCTCATTTTCTTAGTGGGAAAGAGAATTGGTCCAATTGGGTTCAAAATAATTGTCCATCTCACAAAACAGGGTTGCACCACGCACAAAAAAATTTCCCTTATATTAGTTTTGAATTAAAATTATGTTAAACGAAAATCTGTTAGCTGTGACATAAGTTTTATGATTCATGCTAATATTATAACTTAAATTGAAGTCGCGTTACCCAAAATTGAAATGAAAAATTAAAAAAATATTTTCGAGGCAATCATAAAGCAACACTTTCCAACCCTTGGCTCGTTTGTTATTGACAAATTTCCCATGCGGCGCTACTGAGGAGGCAGATGGCGCTTCTGGTACGACGGTTTTGGCCGATATGGCAGCCTTCAGTTGGTTTTGCGAAAAATTATTAAAAGCAAATTTCAATATTAAATCAAATAAATCATGTTATTTATTTGATGCAGCCTATCCAGTAAAATAATGTAGTTTAGATTTCCATAACTAGTTTTGACTATCAAAATAGTTTTAGCGGTGAATTTAGCAAAATCTCTAACCAAATCACTAGAGATTTGAAACCCACCGAAAGAGATTTGTAGGACACCGAGAATTGGTTTTGGGTTGGAAGAGATTTCTGGGACACCGCCGAATAAAAATTTTATATTAGTAACGCAGGGGAACAAAATTGACAACTTTTTTATTTTGCATCCACTTTGATGAAAAATTCTGGTCCAGTTTTTTCCACTTTTACCACTGATGACAGTCGGTTTGGCTCCATTAGCTTTTGTTTTAAAGATATGGCGGTAAAAGTAAAAGTGCTTTGCTTGTTTTTTCGATTTGAAAAAATGTGGAGGTCACACTGAGGAAAAATATCTGCGTTTAAGAGTCTTATGCGACAGAAAACATATTAATGCAGCCCAAAAAAATCAAGCGAGCAGCATCAGCGAGCCCGAAGTTGTCCAAATTGGCATTTGGAGAGAGTTATTCATTAGTTTATGGCAAATTTTTCAAATTTGATAGTCATGTCGAATTTTAATTAAAACCACTTTAGCTTATAGCCTCTTCTATTCTATAGGCTCTTCTATTTTCACAAATTTTGTCGCATTTATAACGCCTGAATAGACAAAGTTACAGCCTGCTTATCCCGAAAAAAATGAATAAAAGCCTGCTTATCCCGAAAAAAATGAATAAAAATTTATGGCAGGACAACTAGATTAATACACAGAATGTGCAGGAACTCTCTAGTGGTTATGGGGGCGTACGTAGTGAGGTAAAGTAAGCCCAGCACGATCCTGGTTTACTGCGTCTCAAGTCGACTCACACCTCCCCGTGGTAACCCCTGGTAACAGAGCGATGCATCCGCAAAGCTGCTGGCTAACGTGAGCGGCGATCCTTCCCTGGAACAAATAGGGGGCGTTACTTCGGGCTTGGCACTGTAAAAATGCCTCGGACTCGGACCACCATCAATGACGACCCACGCAAACTTTTTAAGGACCACGATTTAAGGATATGCACTTGGAATCTTCGCACCCTCAACAGGGAGGGTGCTGATGAACAGTAAGTGAAGTCCTCGAAAAATATTCATCAGACGTTACCACACTCCAGGAAATGCGATGGATTGCACAAGGGAAAATGTTGAGAAAAACATCATCAACCAATGCCAAAGCACGAGTTTGGGCGCGGTTTTGCAGTCTGCGGAAGACTGCGTCGCTCTGTCATCAGCTTCACTCCAGTTGTCAAGCGACTAGCCGTACTCAGGCTTAAGGCATAATATTTTAATATTAGCCTTTTCTGTGCTCACGCCCCAACAGAAGACAAGGACGCCGCGACGAAAGACGAATTCTATGAGCGCCTGGAACGCTCATACCAGCGCTGCCCTGATCACGACATTAAGATCGTGCTAGGCGATTTTAACGCAAAAATCGGGAGAGAAGCCATTTTTACTCCGACAATCGGCCGACTAAGCCTGCACGATAAATCCTCCAGTAATGGAGAGAGGCTAAGAGATTTTGCTGCGGGCAATAATATGGTCGTTAGTGGGGCAAGATTTAAACACCGCGACAACCACATGGCGACCTGGAGGTCCCCTGATAATAACACGGAAAACCAGATTATCCACATTGTGATAGACGGAAGGCATTCATCGAGTGTGCTTGACGTACGTGCTTTCCGAGGAGCCAATATAGACTCGGATCACTACCATGTTGCAGCCAAAGTACACACGCGCACTCAGTGTGGCACATGCCGCACGCTCCAACACACGTCGAATACTGAACGTCGAAAAGCTGCAATCACAAAGGACCTCCGAAGCCTACACTGCAAAACTCACCCATTTGTTCAAGGAAATTTTTCCTTTCCCTTCTGGTATAAGTGAACAGTGGAAACACATTTCACTCTCCAAGAGTACGGCTGCCAAGGAGACTCTCGGATATGCCGAGCACTCCCGAAAACAGTCATGGTACGATGATGAGTGCCGCCGCGCTACTGCAGAGAAAGACGCTGCCTACAGGAAAACTCTGCAGTCGGGAGCAACGCAAGCTGTCAAGGAGCGATATCGGAAGAAAGGGAGAGAGGAGAAGCGCCATTTCAGAAGGAACAAGTAAGGGAGCTGTAGTCGAGTGCCCCGACTACAAAATACCCTGTTCCCTTGACTTCTTGTGTTTCCATTCACATATACACACACTCACACATACACACACACACTCTAACATGCGCACACACGCACGCGCAAACGCGGTAACTGACAATGCAAGGCCCCCCCTCTCTCCCAAAAGCAAAATTGTTTCGTTTATAACTTCGGTGTTTTTTTTTGTCCGATCTTATTGATCTTTTCAGAATAGATAGATATTGGGCCTTACTTGATATATATAAAGTTTGGAAGGTCTAACTTAAATATTGTGGCTGTGACAGTTTTTTGCGCTTAAAGGGGGGAGGGGGAGGAATTTTCCAAATCTGAAACAAACTCGTATTGAATCGGGTATACACCTACCTACATTCAGAAATTTGTGGCTCTAGCTCTTATAGTCTCTGAGAAACACGCGTTCATACGGACAGACGGACATGGCTAAATCGACTCGGCTGTTGATGCTGATCAAGAATATATATACTTTATAGGGTCGCAAATGCTTCCTTCTACCTGTTACATACTTTTGCACAACCTTATGATCCCCCTTTTCCCATTTTCAATGGGAACAGGGTATACAAAAAATGAGCAGGAAAGGCGAATGCGTGAGGAAGTCGAAAGACTGTTCGGCATGAGTGAGACTCGAAAATTCCACCAATAAGTTCGGTGACTTACCGAAGGTTTTAAGCCCGGAGCCTCACTATGTAAGGACGAAGCCATAAATCTTGTCACAGATCCACAAGTGTCAATAAACAAATGGAGAAACTATTTCTCCAATCTGCTGGGAGGGGATGACAAACACAATGACGCCTCTGGAGAAGTAGTAGAACCACCAATCGATGATATAGAAACAAGCCCACCGGACCATAACGAAGCTTGGTTAGCCATAAAAAGCCTAAAAAACAACAAATCAGCTGGAGCTGATGAGCTGCCCGCTATGTTGTTCAAGGCTGGCGGTGAGGAGTTGGTAAGTTGCATGCACCAATGCAGAATATGGCCCGAAGAGAGTAAGCCCGAAGATTGGAGTCTAAGTGTTCTCTGCCCAATACTTAAAAAAGGAAACCCTGCCATCTGCGCCAATTACCGCGGGATCAGTCTCCTATCCATTGCAAATAAGGTTCTGTCATGTATTTTATGTGAACGTCTAAAGCCGAGAATCAGCGACCTAATCGAACCTTATCAGTGTGGCTTTAGACCAGCGATGTCCAAAATTTGAAAAGGCAGCCACGCGTGGTTGGCAAGTTTGGTGATTGTGTGTGAGTTCGGACACCACTGCCTTAGACCAAGTAAATCCACCATAGACCAAATATCACATTTAGACAAATACTGGAGAAAATCCATTAGGCGAAAATCAAAACCTACCATCTTTTTGTTGATTATAAAGCCGCTTTCGACACACCGATAAGGTCAAAGTTCTTTGAAGCCCTGTCTACTTCTGGTAAACCAGCAAAGTATGTTCGACTTTGCATGATGACGTTGAGAAGCACACGAAGCTGCGTCAAAATAGGAAACAACCTCTCCGAGCCTTGCGATACCAGAAGAGGTTTTAGGCAGGGTGACATTATCGTGTAACTTCTTTATTCTGCTGATGTAGTAAACTGCGCCAGTGCCCAAATGCCAACAGATCGGGCACCATCTTTTATAAAGAAGAACTTCTTTTGCCGAACAGGTCAGACGTGTTTTTGTCGCGCTCCGGTTTAAATCGTTGTAAAAGTGCTTAAATCGTTTGTTTTAATAAACAATTTCGACCCGCGATAAAAGACGCTAATGGACATTCATAAGCACTCGTGCTTATGTTGTCCAAAAATATCTAATAGTTAATATTAAACTAAATTAAATTTTGATAAATGTCAACGCGTAATAGTTCAACAAATGCTACTGGCAAAAATACCAACAACACCGTGAGTCAGAGAAAACTCAATGCCCAAATGCTACAACAGCAAAACGATCGACGACTCTCCATAACACGCAACAACGCTTACTTTTCGATTGTGTCCCCCGACTCAACCACCACAAGCAATGCGACCGTAAGCTCTCATACCCCTACTCCGACTTGGAGCTCCCAATGCCCCACACCGCCCCCTAAGCCACCAATGACTAGCTTTTCGTCAAGTTCAACGACCAGTACGGTAACGCTTACCACCGCTCAATTGACAAGCTCAATAGCAACAGCAACAGCAAGTATCCAGAAATCAACGCTCCCCACTAACCTACTTTCAAAAATGTCAACTCAGCACGACCTCCCGCAAATACATACACAACGAAGTGCAACACCTACTAGTGCACCCAATTTACAAACAGCCTTTCTTATTGCACCGCAGAATAACTGTAGAGGAGCCGCACAAACGCACAAATCCAGTGCAATGTACCAATTGCCAAGAATTGGGGCACACAAAAGCCTACTGCACCCTGCGATCAGTTTGTGTAGCATGCGGAGAGCTGCACGACACCGTCTCATGCCCTGCTAAAAAGGAGGATCCATCTATCAAAAAATGTAGTACCTGTGGAGGTAACCACCCTGCAAACTACAGAGGTTGCCCAGTCTACAAAGATCTGAAGAGCAGGATTAATACGCGCACAGAATTTGCCCGATCCAGTGGAAACCTTAATCAGTACACACCCTTGCAGTCGACCCCTGGAGTCTTCTTCACCAAAGCTACGAGATCGACATTTGCCCCAACGACTACAACCCAAGGTGTTTCTTTCGCAAGCTCCTTGAAAATAGGAAATGATAGACCAGCACCCATATCTACCGTTTCGCATGAAATTCGAAGTGAGCCGACGCTGCCATCAAAACAAGCGGAACAACCATCAAACTTTAGTAGCTTAAAAAACTATGTTTCTATCGTTACAGCAGACGCTGAAGAATTTTATGGTATATATGCAAAACGCAATGCAAGAACAAATGAGAACACAAGGAATTCTTATTCAAATGCTCGCTTCGCAACAATCCAAATAATGGCTCTCCTACGAGTTTCACTCTGGAATGCAAATGGCATTCCCCGCCACAAAGTGGAGTTATCAAAATTTCTCCAAGACAATGAAATCGACATAATGCTTCTTGCAGAAACTCACTTGACGGACCGATACAATTTTCAATTACCTGGGTATGCATTTTACGGCACAAATCACCCAGATGGCAAAGCCCATGGTGGCACTGGCATCCTCGTCAGAAGCCGCATCAAGCATTACCCACTATCTGGATTTTCGGAAAACTACCTACAAGCCACATCGATATGTGTAGAGTCTAAACGAGGTAATATCACTCTGTCCGCGGTTTACTGTCCCCCACGTTTCGCAATATCAGAAAATCAATTCCTAGATTTCTTTAATACACTTGGTCAACGCTTCTTGGCTGCGGGTGACTATAATTCGAAACATCCCCACTGGGGCTCCAGACTGACCAATCCCAAAGGGAAGCAACTCTACAGCGTACTCACGCGCGCATCAAACAAACTCGACTATGTATCTCCGGGTAGGCCTACATACTGGCCGGCAGACCCAAAGAAATTACCCGATCTTATAGACTTTGCTATAACAAGAAAAGTTCCACAAAACTTGGTAACTGCAGAAGCCCTTGCTGACTTGTCGTCAGACCATTCTCCAATAATATTCACCCTTCTGGAGTGCCCTCATGTTAGAGAATATCCTTGGAGACTGACATCACACAAGACAAACTGGCTCAAATACAAAAAATATATCAGCAGTCACATCGAGCTGAGCCCAACCATAAACGGCGAAGAAGAAATCGACAATACTGTTCAAGCCCTCACCTCTATCGTTACTGCCGCTGCTCATCACTCAAACCCCCAAACGACAACAACAGCACCTCAGCAAGATCGTAGATTGACAAACAGTTACATTGACCGGCTGGTCACAGAAAAGCGGCGTGCAAGAAGAGAATGGCAAAGCTTTAGATCGCCTGCCGCAAAAAATCGTCTGAGACTTGCAGAACGCGTACTTCGCAAAGCACTCGAAGCCGAAGAACAGCTTGCACATAGCCGTTATATCGAAAAATTATCGCCTACAAGCACCAAATTTCCCCTATGGAGGGCACGCGCCAGCATAAAGCCACCTGCAAAGGTAGACACGCCTCTAAGAGATCAGACAGGAAGATGGGCCCGCAGCGACGAAGAAAAGGCAACTGTCTTTGCACTTCACCTTAGAAATGTTTTCCAGCCAAATCCTTCAACCAATGGCTATGAACTTCCATTGGTTCCGACCGCCGCACAAACTGACCCAATCAAAGTTCATTCGCTAGAAATAAAAAATGCCATCGGAGAGCTAAATCCCAGAAAAGCCCCTGGACATGACCTTATTACACCTAAAATGATTATGGAACTTCCAAGTCCCGCCATTACATATATGTCAAGGCTTTTCAATGCTGTTCTGCGATGTGGATACTTTCCAACTCAGTGGAGGAAGTCCACAATCATAATGATTCAGAAACCAGGAAAAGATAAAACACAAGCGTCATCATACAGACCCATTAGTCTGCTACCTTGCCTGTCAAAACTATTTGAGAAGATCCTACTCAGTAAGATTGATGCCCATACACAAAATATCATTCCCTCACATCAATTTGGGTTTAGAGCAAAACATGGGACTATTGAGCAAGTCAACCGTTTAACTTCAGACATTCGGACTGCGTTTGAGCACCACGAATACTGCTCTGCAATTTTCTTAGATGTTGCCCAAGCATTTGACCGCGTTTGGTTGGATGGTCTTATATTCAAGATAAGGACAATGCTTCCTCCAAATACTCACAAAGTCCTAGAAAGTTACGTCAGTAACAGAGTATTTACAGTTCGTCAAAATGAGTACACAACGGAAGAGTTCACTATAGGAGCCGGAGTGCCGCAGGGTAGCGTACTCGGTCCTCTCCTATATGTAATGTACACTGCCGACATACCAACAGACCCCCGACTTACAATAAGTACTTTTGCGGATGATACGGCAATACTAAGCAGATCACGATGTCCAATTAACGCTACAAGTCTGCTGGCGAGCCACCTAGCTAAAGTGGAAGAGTGGCTGGCCAACTGGCGCATAAAAATCAACGAGCAAAAGTGTAAACATGTGACGTTCACACTCAACAGAAGCACCTGTCCCCAGCTATCCTTAAATGCAACCCAGATCCCGCAATCAAACGATGTTGTATACCTAGGTGTGCACCTCGATAGAAGGCTCACATGGCGCAAACACATAGAGTCGAAAAAGCTTCAAATCAAGCTAAAGGCCAACAGCCTTCACTGGCTAATCAACTCGCGTTCCCCTCTTAAACTGGAATATAAAGTCCTACTGTACAAAAGCATCATAAAGCCTGTCTGGATATATGGCTCCCAGCTATGGGGAAATGCCTGTGCGAGCAGTGTGGACATCCTTCAAAGATCACAATCAAGAATTCTCAGAACCATCACTGGAGCGCCATGGTACATTCGCAATGAGTGTATCCACAATGACCTCAGCATCCCATTGGTCGAAACTGAAATAGAGCAACTTAAACAAAAATATTCTGAGAAGCTTCTCACCCACCCAAATCAACTTGCAAAATCTCTTTCCATGCTAGCAACGCATTCTCGCCTCAGGAGAAATGACCTACCAACCCAGCGACTGACTTGAAGGGCCGCAGAACACAAACTAACTCCAACAGGGGATGGTTTATAAATAAGTTTCTAGATTAAGATCTGAAAAATTATTGTTAGTCTCATTAAGAGAAGATTCAATAAATACAAAATAAGTCTAAAAAAAAAAAAAAAAAAAATCTTTTATAAAGATGTAATGCGAATTCTATGAGCGCCTAGAAGACCTATATGAGCGCTGCCCCGATCACGACATCAAGATCGTGCTAGGCGATTTTAACGCACAAATCGGGAGAGAAGAAGTTTATCGCCCGACTATCGGCCGATTTAGCCTACACGATGATTCCAACGGAAACGGTAAGAGGCTAATAGACTTCGCTTCGGGCCGGAACATGGTCATTAGTAGCACCAGATTTCAACACCGCAACGACCACAAGGCGACCTGGACGTCCCCTGGTCAATCAATACGAAACCAGATTGATCACTTTGCGATAGACGGACGGCACTCTTCGAGTGTTCTAGACGTACGTGTGCGCCGAGGAGCCAATATTGACTTGGATCACTACCTTGTTGCAGCCAAAGTACGCACACGGCTCAGTGTGGCGCATGCCGCACAGTCTAATACACGCCGAAAGCTGAACGTTGAAAAGCTGCAATCGCAACGGACATCCCAAGCCTACTCAGCAAAACTCACCCAGCTGCTCAGGGAAACCCCACCTGGCCCTCCTGGTGTTGACGAACAGTGGAAGCATATTTCACACTCTATGAGTACAGCTGCCAAGGAGATTCTCGGATTTGCCGAAAGCTCCCGAAAACAGTCATGGTACGATGATGAGTGCCGCCGCGCTACTGCAGAGAAAGACGCTGCCTACAGGAGAACTCTGCAGTCGGGAGCAACGCGGGCTGTTAATGAGAGATACCGGGAGAAAAGGAGAGAGGAGAAGCGCCTTTTCAGAAGGAAGAAAAATGAGCAGGAAAAGCGCATGAGGGAGGAAGTCGAAGTGCTGTTCGGAAGGAGTGAGACTCGAAAATTCTACCAAAAGATTAGGCAACTAACCGAAGGTTTTAAGCCCAGAGTCACACTTTTGAAGGACGAGCACGGAAATCTGGTCAGAAATCCGGAAGTGGCACTAGACAAATGGAGAAGCTATTTCTCTAACCTGCTGGGAGGTGATGACGAACACAATGCCGCCTCTGGGGAAGTAGCGACACCACCAATCGATAACATAGAGATAGATCCGCCGGACCATAATGAAGTCTTGTTAGCCATTAAAAGGCTAAAAAATAACAAATCTGCTGGCGCTGATGAGCTGCCTGCTGAATTGTTCAAGGCTGGCGGGGAGGAGCTGGTAAGGTGCATGCACCAACTCCTATGCAGAGTATGGTCCGAAGAAAGCATGCCCGAAGATTGGAACCTAAGTGTACTTTGTCCAATATTTAAAAAAGGAGACCCTGCGGTTTGCGCCAATTAACGCGGGATCAGTCTCCTTCCCATCGCATATAAGGTTCTATCATGCATCCTATGTGAACGTTTAAAGCCGAGAATAAGTGAACTGATTGAACCTTATCAGTGTGGCTTTAGACCTGGCAAATCCAAAACGGACCAGATATTCACATTGCGACAAATCCTGGAGAAGACCCAAGAGAGATGTATTGACACCCACCACCTTTTTGTTGACTACAAAGCCGCCTTTGACACGCCGATAAGGTCAAAGTTCTTTGAAGCCCTGTCTACCTTTCGTATTCCTGCGAAGTACGTTCGACTTTGCATGATGACGTTGAGAAGCACACAAAGCTCCGTCAAAATAGGTAAAGGCCGCTCCGAGCCTTTCGATACCAAAAGAGGTTTTAGGCAGGGTGATACCTTATCGTGCGACTTCTTTAATCTGCTGATGGAGTACATACTGCGCCAGTGCCCAAATGCTAACAGAACGGGCACCATCTTTACCAGAGATAACATGCTACTTGCATATGCCGATGATATTGACATCATCGGCAAAAGCGAATCTGTGGTAAAAGAGGCGTTCTCAGAGATAGAGAAGCAGTCAAAACTTATGGGCTTAGCGGTAAATGAGGATAAGACGAAGTACCTACAATCAACGCGCAGTGAGTCTACGCTTGGACAATCTGTTGCAATGGGAGACTACAGCTTCCAGGTTGTTAAGGAATTTGTCTACCTCGGGACGACGATTACCAGCGACAACAACACCAGTCTGGAAATCCGAAGAAGAACTACGCTTGCAAACCGATGTTATTACGGGCTCAATAAGGAGTTCAAAAGCAGAGACCTCTCTCGGAAAACGAAAATTGCGCTCTACAAGTCGCTTATCATCCCAGTCCTGCTATACGGCGCAGAAGCATGGACAATGACAAAAGAGGATGAGGCGGCAATTGGCGTGTTCGAGAGAAAAGTTCTTCGGAGGATTTATGGACCTCTAAACGTTGGCGGCGAATTTCGCATCCGAATGAATCGCGAACTGTATGAGCTCTATGGGGACACTGACCTAGTCAAGCGCATAAAACAACAGCGTTTGCGCTGGATAGGACATGTTACCCGTATGGATGATAACGCACCAGCAAAGCGTGTGTACAATCGGCATGCGATAGAGTTGGGAGGCACTCCTCCGCCTGGTCGACCAAAGAGGAGATGGCGTGACCAGGTGCAGGGAGACATTGCGAAACTGGGACTGTCCTTCTGGTGGAATGTCGCTCGGGACAGAGGCGAGTGGCGGGCATTAGTGGCAGCAGCCGAGACCGTAAAACGGTTGTGATGGCCAAAGAAGAAGAAGAAGAATGCAACTTGCATATGCCGATGACATTGACATTATCGGCAAATCCGAACGGGCGGTAAGCAAGGCGTTTTCAGAGATTGAGAAGCATTCAAAACTCATGCGCTTAGCGTCTTGGACAATCTGTTGCAATGGGAGAGTACAACTTTAACGTTGTAAAGGTCTTTGTCTAACTCGGAACGATGATTACCAGCGACAACAACATCAGTCTGGAGATCCGAAGAAGAATAACTCTTGCAAACCGAAGGTACTACGGGCTTAGTAAGGAGTTCAAGAGCAGAGTCCTCTCTCGAAAAACGAAAATTGCTCTATACAAGTCGCTTATTATCACAGTCCTGCAATACGGCGCAGAAGCAGGGACATTAACAACAGTGGATGAGGAGGCGATCTGTATGAGCTCTATGGGAACACTGATCTAGTCAAGCGCATACTTGTATGGATGAAGGAGCTCCAGTAAAAAAAGTGTATCTGTATATATTTAAAGACTACAAGAATATTCAAATAAAGCGATCATTCGAAATTAGTATTTTTATCGTACTTTCAAAAGTTTCGTTTCGGCTTGGTCATAATTCAAAGTTAAGTCTGTTTATTCAGTTCTATCAATGCTTTAGTTTGGGTTCGATGGTTGACGCTGGTTTCGGTTTGTTTTCTGTTTGCCTTCGCGTGTTGTTTGTTGGCTTTACAGCGCTGCTTTGAGTTTCTTTTGAGGCAAGTCAAATGTTTGATTTTTTGCTGGGTTTGTGGTTGTTGGTTACAATCATCTCATCGCAATCGCAGGCTTTAATTTGCCTAAGTGCAGTCTACAAATGCAATGTCAGAGTTTGCTCTATGTTCACACATTGTCCCTCACACACGCACACATCCAAGCACACACTCATTCTCATACTAAACCGACACCTTTGTGAGGCGTTTGGTTATTTTTATGGTCGATGTTATTGGATGCTGTTGGCCCATAAACAGGCAGCTCCCAACCATCCATCTATCGGTACTTCCATTCGAATGGGGGTGTGCTTAACACATCATTGAACTGTTACGCAACAAGAACACACACCCACACTCCCGCACCCGAACCCTCTCGCACATATGTCCGGCGGTGGCCTCGGCAGACAAATCCCATTTGATGTTCACTCAGCAGAAAGGCAACGCCAATGAAGCATGCAAAAGGTATTTCAGTTTTCGATGCCGTTTTCTCTGGCTCAGGCTTGCCGAGATTTTGGCTTTGTAACTCAAAATTTGGTAACAGCAACAACTACAAGGAGCGAATGTGCAAACATCATGAAAAACGTTGCCGCAGCAACAACAACAAGGATATGAAGCAGAACCCGAAAGAAAGCCCCACGAAACAAAGGCCAAAGGCAGATAAAGACTCTTACAAGCCGCAGCCCAAGCCAAAGCAAAGGGAACTTTTCGTTTTTTCCTTCTCTTATTGAACTTTAATTCATTTTGCAGCAGCAAGCAAAATGTGCAGAATAAATTGTTTTATTTAAGTTGTGTTGTACTTTTGTGCAAAAGTGCGGTGAAGGATGCAGCGCGCCATACCCATCCCGCAGGACGTTTACCATTGTCCATTGGGTCATAAAATGGCTTCCGGTTATGCTTCAAGCGAGATTAACTTGTCGTTTGCAATTTCCCTTTGATTTGTTTCAAAATGGGGAGCATCGGGAGTAGAACCAATAGCGGGAGGGTGAGTTGGGGTTGGCCGCTTGTTAGCGCTGCCCTTGCCCGTTGGCATAGCTTTCACTTTCATCTTGTGACGATATTCTTTTGTGGCTGTAAAGTTCTTGAAAACATAGAGAAGGTATATTAGTGTTCTTGAAAGGTGAGGACCAAATTGAAGCATTCTAGACTGAAAAAACTTTAAGTTTGGAATTGAGTAAAAATATGGCCTAATCTACAAAAGATCTTTTAATCCCGTCTGCTCTCATTTTGCACATTTCAATATGCTTTTGCTTTTATCGTCCACTCAGGTCCATGCGGGCTAAAAGAGTTTAAACTCTATACGGATAAGGTAAGGCTTGAGAAAGCCCGTTGAATACTGGAGTGCAAGAGGTATTACTCTGATAAAGTTGACATCATGTACATACATCGTTGGCTGCATAAAGCTATAGAATTACGGAAAAGTGTGCGTGAAATTTTGTTTGCTAAAACCCAAAGTTTTTTTGTAGTGTAGCTCGGCGCAATTATTTTGACAAAGAAATTTTCATAAATGAGCTATTACACAGTGCACACGGTGCCAGGAGGCCGAAATTTTGGACAAAAGTCCCACTTTTTTGTTTGAGAAACTGGATAAAACGATTGTCGGAAATGATTAAGAATACTTATAGCTATTTTATTTATAGTTGTGAACAAAAGCAACTTCTTGACCTCGAGCCAGCGAAGTGGTTACTAATTAAAGGTCGCCAAATAAATTGGAAAAATCTTCTATGAGAGAAGGCACGCACTCTTGTTTTGTAAACAAAACTAACAAAAGTTTCGTGTAACAACACATGCTATTTGAATGTTTGACATTCAAAATTAACGGGCAGTTCTAAGCTTGCAAGAAAGCTTCAAGCCTTCTCACTTAGAAACCTTAGCTCGAAGCTATGCAACGACAGCCATTAAGGTTGGCTTTCTGTATGTGAGTCCAATTTTGCTTTCATTGCCCTTTGCAGTTCCCAACTGTTTAAAGTTCTGATTGCATGGAATTGGCTCAACGATCAGGAGTCATAAAGCGAAACACCTCTGATGATTGGATTGGATATCCATGAAACAGCTTTAAGGGTTTGTCCACGCTCTTTTTGGTTTGTCAATGCATAAGTTGATTATAGTTGTGAACAAACGCAACTTCTTCACCTCGAGCCAGCGAACTCGTTACTAATTTTATGCCAAAATTTGGAACATTTTTATAAATTGGTTTTTGAGTGGCAGCAATTCAAAGTTAATTTTTCTTGAAATTGCTCCAAAAAATGGAAAATTAATAGGCGCAACTAGGAAAGAAACAGCTTCTAGAGTTTGGTTGTATATTTTCGACTACAGAATAGATCTCAATAAAAAATTATAAAAAAGTTTCCAATTCCATTCGTTTTCATAAAAAAATGGAAAAGTCTTAAATTTTGTGGGTTTTTTTACATTTGGGAACTTTGACTTATGTGTGCCCACGAGTGCCACTTGGTATTAACTCGCAACATGACTAATTACGCGGTTTTGCTTTGGACTTCCTTAAATCGCTTTTAAAAATGTATGCTTTATTTTTTAAAACTACGGAATTTTGCCCATGAAGCTAGACAGTGAGAGCTAAGCTATTTTCATTTCCAAGGATTAAAATGTGTTGCATACTTTTAGAAGCACGGAATAACGTGTTTAAATTTTAATTAAATAATTAAATAATTTCGTATGCCCTTACAGAGGGTATTATAAAATTATGTGGATGTTTGTAACGCATTGAAGGAAGCATCTCCGACCACACCAAACTTTGCACGAAGTCTTTTGGTACAAATACGCTACACACTTTTGGGAACCGGCCGGATCGGATGACTATAGCATATAGCTGTCATAGGAACGATCGGTCGGAAAACTAGTCTTAGTGAGAAAAACTTTTTTTTTTATGGAACAGCCTCCAAAGTACGTATTTCTCAGTTGGCTATGCTTTCCCATGATTCCACTAGATTTGGTAGAAATCGGACATCTATGTATATAGTATAGTTGACATAGAAAAGTTTAGTTAGTAGTCTTAGCTAGAAAACTTTTTGGTTTTTCATGGAAATGACCTAAAAATCAGCATTTATTTATTTGTTATGCTTTTACACAATTCTACAAAGTTTTGTCAAAATCGGATGACTATAGCTATATAATTCGAGGTGTGTTCAAAAAGTATCGCGAATTTTGTGTTTTTTCAAAAATTATTCATTTATTCATGAATATCTATTTTGTCCCCTTCAAAGTAATCCCCAAGAGATATTATACACTTGTGCCAACGGTTTTTCCAATCTTCGAAGCACTTCAAAAAATCATTTTTTTTTATCTTGTTCAGCTCCTCGTTCGATGCCGAAAAAGTCACAGGGGGCCAGATCTGGGGAATACGGTGGCTGCGGCATCATTAGTGTGTTGTCTTTGGCCAAAAAGTCGCGCACAAGCAACGATGTGTGAGCAGGGGCGTTATCGTGGTGCAAAAGCCAATTTTTGTTCTTCTACAAATCCGGGCGTTTCTGGCGGATTGCTTCGCGCAAATTGCGCATAACTTGCAGGTAATATTCCTTATTGACCGTTCTTCCCTGTGGCAAGAACTCATGATGCACCACGCCCCTGCAATCGAAGAAAACTGTCAGCAAAACTTTCACTTTCGACCGAACTTGGCGCGCTTTTTTCGGTCTTGGTTCGTGCGGCAGCTTCCACTGATCTGATTGAGCTTTGGTTTCTACGTCATAACCATAAACCCACGATTCGTCACCAGTTATGACCCTCTGGAGCAAATTTGGGTCGTCGCGGACAGAGTTTAACATCTCATTAGCAATGTTCATGCGATGCTGTTTTTGGTCGCAATTGAGGTAAAAATCGAAGACGATACAAAACACGTGCAAGCGAAGCAGCTGTCAACAATTAAGTGAACATTCAAAATGGCCGAGCTTTTCGGCATAAGTGAGAGACATGAGTAGCAACATAACGCCACAAAAAAATCGAAATTCGAATATACGTAACCCACGAAAATTCAAAATTCGCGATACTTTTTGAACACACCTCGTACATGTAATGAATATAAAACATGTAATGAACCGAACCGGCGGTTCAGAAACTGTGTGACCGAACCAGTACTTTTTCCCGAGTGGTTTGCTTCCCTGGTTTTATGTGTAACTCTTTTATATCTGCAGAGCTTATATCGCAGCATATTTTTAAAGTCAAATTTGCTTTGTTAAGATTTTCCAATCGAAGTAGAGTTCGAAACTTCTTACTTAGGACGGGAATCAATGATATATCTTAAAACACGAAAAAAGTCGGTCAAGCACGCCTATAATATACTCTGTACCTGTGAACTGTTGCCAATCACCGTTGCGACCGCTGCTGCCCTTAACTGTTTGATTTCCTTATAACTCGTCAATCCGTCTGTTTCCATTCTTTGGCGGATCGATAAATAACCCTAATTACTAGGTTAGGTTGAGATGGCTACGGACAATAAATTGTCCCTTCACTTAGGCCAAGATAGGCCCATTGCGTTACCATATATATTCCTTATTTAGACCAGTGCACACTGGGCGAAACAGCCGATTTAGCGGAAGATAAAGAAAATTTTAAAAAATGAAAAACCGCCAATTTTTGATTTACAACCGATTACCAATAGATTATTTAGCCTATCGATACTATTCATTTATTTTTGTGGTTTTTATTCGCTTAGCTATGAGCTATCAAACATTTTCGGAAATTTTCGGAAGTTGAGGCGTATGTTTTTGCAAACGTCATTGATAAATTAATATTTACTGATGAAAAGCTGCAAGAAATCGGCAAACTATTTAGGAATTTCAAGAGCAAGTTGGTTGAAAAATGGAAGCAGTGTTATCGGTGTAGTATTAGGTTTGAGGCAAAAAGCAAAGATTGGTTGGATGTAATGCTCGTATTTTCTGGGACAAATAATTCAACTGGGCGACTAGAAAAAGACTTCACAGAATGCCACATAGACCATAAGGCGATAAAAGTTGAGGAGCTAATCGGATCGAATGCTTCCGAAGAGCTTATGACGGCGTCACGGGTGAGTTTGTATAAAGCTGGAAAACGAAGTGCATCACAGGTTATGACAATGCTAGACACAGATTCGAGTTCATCAACAAAAGTTCAGAAATTCGTTGAGTCCCGCCCACAACTTCCTATTCAGTACAAACCAGAAGAAGCTTTAGCTCTGTACATTGATGGAGGCTAATGCAAGCTGGTGCGAAAATGCGAATGGGCAACATTTATCCAACTTACGACGTTCTGCGATCTGCCAATCACAGTAACTGAAGTTTCTGCTGAGGTGCCTTTGCAACTTTTATTAGATCACACAATTACAAGGATTGTCGAAGGTAACAAAAATGTGTTGATGGTCAAATATATGAAACACTTACTGCTTTATATAAATGGGGATGTGGCGGCAGTAGTGATCATTCAACATATCGCCAAAATTACAGCAATCCCGAGAATACTATGATCGATGAACATATGTACCTTTGCAGGTACAGCTAGGAAATTTAGTTCTTTGGAAAAATGAGCGGCCTTCTTCGACTCGCTTTTGCAGGCCAATTAAAATAATGTTTGAGAAGGAGACTGCAGTTTTGGTTCGAGCTGAAGTGGAAAATATGTCCAAATCTCAAATATCACGCCAACAAAACTGACTTCCTTTCAAGTTGGGCATCGGTTACTATTGACAATGATTGATTGGAAAATCTTTAGTGTGATTGCAGAAACTTCATCCCAAACATGCGGAATTTGTAAAGCATCGCCCAAAGCAAAGAACAATTTAAATTTGATAAAAAGCCTGCCCAATAATACCAATTTCTATGAGTTTGGATTGTCAACTCTAAGCGCTTGGATTCGGTGCTTTGAGTGTATCATACACATTGCTTATCGCCTTCCAATCAAAAAGTGGCAGATTCGCGGCACTGACAAGGACATTGTCAATTTACGAAAAACCGAAATTCAAACCAAGGTTAGGGTCGAAATGGCTTTATTAGTGGATATTCCAAGGCCTAGTTCCGGGAATACATATAATGCCAACACCACCAGACGCTTTTTTGACAACCCACAAATGTCTTCCCAAATAACAGGCGTAAATGAAGACCTTATACGCAGACTTGGCGTAATTCTACGTGCTAGGGCTTCAGGACGTGAAGTGAGTACGGATGCATTTCGTGTATAAGCCTACCAAACCGCGGAGATTTATATGGAGGAATACCCGTGGTCTTATTTGCTATCTTCGCTTCACAAAATTTTAATCCACGGAGCCGACATAATATCTGCTGTTTCGTTACCAATAGGTATGATGTCAGAAGAAGCACTGAAAGCGAGAAATAAAGATTTTTGGAATTTTCGATTAAAGTATACGCGTTAAACATCACTCAAAAACACTATGCAGGATTTGATGAATGCTCTTTTATACTCATCGATTTTTAACAAAAACATTAATTTGAACATGGAAGTGAAAAGTCTTCTCTTAACTGTGGAGTCTGAGGAGTCCGGTTCGGAGTGTTATTCAGACTCAGAATAATGTTTTTTTATTGCTTATATTATTGTATTATTTTTATACCTTAACTAGCTGAATACCCGGCGTCGTCCGGGTTCTAATGATTCTTAAGAGAGCGATTATATTTATTCTAGTGCAGGCTGCATGTCGGTATAAACATTTTGGACCATTCGATCTTTTTCTCTATATACACGTCTTCATGATAACCTAAAATCATGAATATTTTGCAAATTTCGTGTCTTTTTGACCGTTCTTCAATTTCTTCAATTTAGATACCTTCGCGGGCAAGCGTACAACCATTCCTCAAAGCTTCTTCAAAATCGAACATTTTGCAAATTTCGCGATCCTTGGACCATTTTCCGCCCATATCTTCTACTTGGAAAACTTTCCGGGGCCGACACTATCCAAAGATTTACCGAAACCGCAAATTTGTTAATTTTCGCGGTCTTTTGACAATTTTCTGCAAATTTCTTCAACTTAGAAACCCTCCCGAGCAAGTTCAATTCATTCCCCAAAGTCTGACTGCAATCGGATGAACGGAATAATTTTGCGAGTTTCGCGATTTTTGGACCTTAGGAACCTTTGCGGCCAAGCGTCTAACCATTTACCAAAATTTCATCGCAATCGGATGAACGGAATTGATTTTGAATAATCGAGGTTTTTGGACTATTTCCCGCCCATTTCTTCAAATCAGAATCCTTCACGCAAGCGTCCAAACATTCTTCAAAGTTTTATAACAAACGAACATTATGCAAATTTCGCGGTTTCTTTTACTTGGAAACCTTCCCGGGCAAGTGTCGATCAATTTCCCAAAGCTTTAGCGAAAACTTAAATTTGGCAACTTACAAACCTTCCCGGACAAGCGTTCAACCATTCCCACATTTTCATTGCAATCGGATGAGCGGTTAAATTTTGCAAATTTCGCGGTTTTTGGACCATTTCACAGACATGAGACATAGCCTAAGACACTTTCCTGATCGACATGAACTTACTGTGCAAAATTCGTGAAGATCGGAAGATTTTATCGGAAAAAGTTAAAACTTACTCAAATTATTTTTTAAGTAATTATCGTTTAAAGAAAAAAAACACCAACCAAAAAAATTTTTTTTTGGAGATATTAATTTTCTTCCGCTAGATAAGCCATTTCGCCCACTGTGCAGTGGGGGTTCTTCCCGATTGAACCATTGTGAAATTAGTGCAATTTTAGTAGAGATGATCGGTCGAAAAGCGAGTTTTAGTGAGAATAACTTTTTTGCTTTCAATTGCAACGCCTCTAAACTTTGAATTTCTTATTTTGCTATGCTTTCCCATGATTCCACCAAGTTTGGTCGGGCATCTATATAGTATAGCTGTCATAGAAAAGAAGAGTCTGAAAAGTAGTCTTAGTTAGGAAAACTTTTTGGTTTTCAATGGAAATTTTTTTAAAATTGGATTTTATTTATTTGGTATGCTGTCACACAATTCTACAAAGTTTTGTCAAAATCGGATGACTGAAGTGCAAATGATCAGTCGAAAAAGAAGTTCTAGTGAGAAAACTTTTTTGCTTGTTATGTTTTTCCATGATTCCACTAAATTTGGTCGAAATCGGACATCTATATATTATACTATAGCTCCCATATAAACTTAAGGTCCGAAAAGTTGTCTTATTAACGAAAACAAACTGCAAGGGTATACATACGGGGGCCGTCCCAGAAACGGCCGACCTAGCACAGTAGTGTTGGAAAATGTTCACAAAAAACTATTAAAAAGGGGAAGTACCGACTATTAAAAGCTTAACTTTGAAGTTTGGTGGCTTTACCTTGCTATGTTTTTTTTGGCCGATTTTAATAGAGAGCGCTTGTTATTGATTTGCAAACATGGACAAAATTGGTCATCGTTATGTGATACAATACTTTCATATAAAAGGCCTTAGTCCAACCAATATTAAAAAGGAGCTGGATTCATCCTTACGTGATTCTGCCCCCTCGCTTACAACAATAAAATATTGGGTGGCTGAGTTTAAGCGAAGTCGTTTGAACTGCGAAGATGAACATCGTAATGGGCGTCCAAATGAGGTGACCACTTCAGAAATGGTGGCCAAAATTAAATAATGTGTATTGAGTGACCGGCGATTGAAAGTTCGTGAGTTAGCTAAATGTGTAGGCATTTCAAAAAGAGCTGTACATCGCATATTGACCGAAAAATTGGACATGAACAAGTTATGCGCAAGATGGGTGCCGCGTTTGCTGTTCCATCATGACAATGCGCCGGTTCACACCTCTGCCGTTGCAATGGCTAAAATTAATGAATTAAGATTTGAATTACTACCTCACGCCCCTTATTCGCCAGACTTAGCTCCCTCTGATTATTTCTTATTTCCAAACTTGAAAAAATGGCTCGGAGGAAAAAGATTTGGTAACAATGAAGAGGTGGAGTCCGAGGTTAATGCCTATTTTGAAGAGCTTCACAGTTCTTATTATAAAAAATAGGGGAACGTTAACATCGGCTCGGTCGAATCGGATGACTATCGCATATAGCTGCCTTAGGAACGATCGGTCGAAAAACTAGTTCTAGTGAGAAAAACTTTATTGTTTTTAATGAAAACGTCCTTATCATTGGCCTACACTTATTTTATATACTTTTACCCAATTCTACAAAGTTTGCTCGAAATCGGATGACTGTAGCATATAGCTCCCATAGGAACGATCGGTCGAAAAACTAGTCTTAGTGAGAAAAACTTGTTTGTTTTTAATGAAAATGTCCTTATTATTGGCATACACTTATGTTATATACTTTTACACAATTCTTCAAAGTTTGGTCGAAATCGGATGACTAAAGCATATAGCTCCCATAGGAATGATCGGTCGAAAAACTAGTTCGAGAGAAGAAAGCTTTTTTGTTTTTAATGAAAACGTCCTTATCATTGGCCTACACTTATTGTATATACTTTGGAAACATTTCGACAATGTTTTATCAAAATCGGATGACTATAGCATATAGCTGCAGTATGAATGATCGATCGAAAAAGAAGTTCTAGTGTGAAAAACTTTATGTTTTAAATGGGATCGCCTCCAAATTTCGCAATTAACAGTGTATTTTGCTTTTAAATGATTTCACCATGTTTAATCGAAATCAGACATCTTTATAGTATAGATCCCACAGAAAAGTAATGTCCAAAAAGTAGTCTTAGAAAAACTTTTTTGTTTTCAATTGAAGCTGCAAGGGTATACAAAACTTCGACTGAGCCGAAGTTAACTTTCCCCTATTTGTTTTTTTTTATTTTTTCTTTAATTAACTCGTTTAATTTCGATGCTCGGGCTCTAGCATGCAGTTGTCGGTCGGTTTCCATTCTCGCTTCTCCTTGCTCGTTCGATTCCGATGCACGGGCTCTTATATGAAGTTCTCGGTCGGCTTCCATTTTCGCCTCTCGTGGCTCGTTCGATTCCGATGCACGTGCTCTCATATGATGTTCTCGGTCGGCTTCCATTTTCGCTTCTCGTTTCTCGTTGCTTTCCGATGCACGGGCTCTCATATGAAGTTCTCGGTCGGCTTCCATTCTTGCTTTTTGTTGCTCGTTAGCTTCCGATGAACGGGATCTCGCATGCATTTCTCGGTCAGCTTTCAATCTTTTATCTCGTTGCTCGTTTGTCTTAGAAGCTCGTTTTGCCTTTTTCTTTTGTGCTTGAGACGTAGAACGACCAATCGAACGTTTTTTGGGAGGCATAACTGCCCAAAAATGGATTTATATGATTGAATTTATAAATATTGAGCGTTGATCAGATTTCCATTTTTTCGACAAAAAAGTCACACTCTCACTCTAAGAGACAGACTTACAGGCAGACAAACATTCATTATTAGATTATATCCCTTTTCATTTATGCACTTATGGTTGGGAATCCAATGAAAAATCACGCTCGATCTTCACTTCAATTTACCAGTCTTCATGATAATCTAAGCTCATATGAAAATTTTGCGAGTTTCCCAACAACTAGACCGTTTTATCCTACTAACCCGTCTACAATTGCCGTCTATCAAGTCTTCTTCATAACCTAGACTTAAATGGAAAATGTTAAAATTTTGCAAATTTTTCGACTTTTTTGACCCTTTGGTAAACACTTTCAGCATTTTGGACCGTTCAATCTGCATCTTCCATTTACCAACGCCTGCATTGTCATCTCAAAATTAGGCGCTTTCATAAATATGATCATTGGATAGTTTAGCAAATTTCGCGATTTTTGGGTAATTTTTCGCCCATTAATTCAACTTAGAAACCTTTGCAACCTTGCAATCGGATGAATGGTACTATTTTTAAAATTTCCCGGATTTTGGACCAGTTTCCGCTCGTTTCTTCAACTCAGAACCATCCCGCGCAAGCGTCCAACGATGTCCAAAAGTTTCATGGCAATCGGAAATTTGACAAACTTTGCGGTTTTTGGACCATTTTCCGCTCGTTTCTTCAACTTAAGAACCTTTCAGGGCAAGCGTATACGGGATAATTTAGCTAATTTCGCTGTTTTTGGACCATTACTCGGCCATTTTTCCAACTTGATCGTTAGATGATTTTGCAAAATTCGCGGATTTTGGAACTTAGGAACCGTCGCCGTTAAGCTTCCGACCATTCCTCAAAGTTTGTTCTTAATGATCGCTACAATTTTGCAAATTTCTCGCTTGTGGACCATTTCCCACCCATTTCTTCATCCTAGAAATCTTCGCGGGCATGCGTCCAACCATTCCCCAAAGTTTTATCGCAATTGAATGAACGGTGTTATTTTTTAAATTTCGCGGTTTTTGCATCATTGCTTTAAGAATCTTCCCGGGCAATCGTCCAACCATGCCCAAAAGTTTCATCGCAATCGGAAATTTTGCAAATTTCGCGGTTCTTGGACCAGCTTCCGCTCATTACTTCAACTTAGAAACCTTCCAAGGCAAGCGTAAAACCAATCCTTAAAGATTCTTTACAGTCGGATGAACGGCATAATTTTGCTTAACCGGGAGTTTTTGGACCATTTCCCGGCGTCGCCCGGGTCCTTATGATTCTTATGACATCGATTATTTTCAAGCTAGTGCTGGCTGCAAATCGATATAAGCATTTTGGATCGTTCGATCTTTTCCTCTACTCCTTTATTTGATAATCTAAACTCATGAATATTTTGCAAAATTTGGTTACTTTTTTGACCGTCCTATTTAACCGTCTACAATTGCCCTCTATCAAATCTTCACAATAAACCAGGCTCAAATCATAAAATTGCAATTTTCGCAATATTTTGGACCGTGTAATCTACAGCTTCCACTTACCAAAGCCTGCATTGTAATATAAGCATTAAGCGCTTTCATAAATACTCATAATGTAAGTTTGTGAATTTAGCGTTTTTCGACCTTAAAACCCATCGCGGGCAAGCGTCAAACAATTACCCAAAGTTTCATCGCATTCGAATAAGCGAATTCGGATAGTTTTTGAAATTTTGCTGTTTTTGAGCCATTTCCCGCCCATTTCTTCAATTAAGAAACTTTTGCGGGCAAGAGTCCAACAATTCCCCCAATTTTCATCAAAATCGAACTTTTTGCAAGTTTCGCGATTTATGGTCCATTTTTCGCAAATTTCATCAATTAAGAAACCTTCCCGGGCAAGCGTTAAGGCAATCCCCAAAGTTTCATTGCAATCGGATAAACGGTATAATTAGAAACCATCCCTGGTAAGCTCTCTACCTTTTCCCAAAGCTTCATCGCAATCGGATGAACGGTTTAGGCAGGCATAAAGGACAGACAGACAGACAGACAAACATTAATTTTTTTATATATAAATAAGAAACGGACGGACCACATATCATCGTTTGCTCAATAAATATATAACATCCTGGATAAGTTTACGGGTTTTAATACTTCAGCACAAAATTTAAATACTGAACCTCTCTTCTATCTCTATACCAAGTTAAGGTTTGCTTTATCACTGAGAAACAAAAACATAATTTGTTCGAAAAATGAACCATCCACATATGATCGACAATTCTTTCCCCATGCTATTCGACTTTGGAATCGTCTGCCACACAATCTTAAGACAATAAAGAACGCTCAAACACTTAGGGAATCAACAACAAACAATTTTTAATATTTATACCCATTTTCCTTTTCTATTTTTTGTCTAAGTCATGATCATATGTAACTAAACTGTTTTTAATTCTATGATTTTAAAACCATTGTTAGTAACTAAGCTTCCTGTTAAGAAACTGTAAATCGTTGTGACTATCATTGAAATGAAAATAAACCAAATTCAAATGTCACCTGGCAGTCCGGAGCCTGCGGACTAGGTTCAGTTATAGAAAAATTGTGATTGAAGTAAGAACATTAACTCCAAATAAGAAAACCAGTTCTTACACTTTGACACTTTTTTTGCTCATCTTGACTTCAATGTGTCCCCTCTGTGTAGGCCATCTCCCAGTCGCGTTCTATTAGTTTTTAAGTGTTCCATTTACACCCATTCGTCTTGAAGAATGCCCATGTAATTGTTGTTGTTTCCTTGGACTTGTACAAATTGATTTACAACAATTTATTTTCGCTTGTAACCAGTCTGGGACGACGACCCACCCAGCGGACCCGAACGGTTGGAAAACGCTGGGAGCATTCAAAGAAGTCGCAGGTGTGGGTTTTATTTGTTTTGAAATTGTTTTCTGTTGTTCTGTTCAGTTGTTGTTTTGTTTCGATGCCAGCCAGTAAAAGAAACCCCATGCACTATATCCCGCCCTTTCGGTACCGCCTTTTAGCCTTCCACTAATTTCGTTTTATGCTGGCTCCATGGATCCATAGAAGTGCACTCAGCTTTCACTTTTCGTTGTGCACATTTTGCGAGAACAGAAAACAGAGAACCTAAATCTGGCCCAGTTCTCGCACTCACATCCGCGGCTGCTATGCAATTAAGCCGCGCAATCAGAATGCAAGATGAAGGCTCTGCAAACAATTGAATTCGGCCAGGCCGTGGCCGACATGTTGGAAAAATGGCGACCGCAAGCTGCAAAGCCAACACAAGTGTTTGTTGTTGGATGCCAGCTGAAGCTGACAGATGTCACATGTTGCTGGATTCCACTTCTAGATAGTTGATTTTTTTCTGATTCGAGGTAGGCTTTGTACTATGCGCAGTATTTGCTGAGCGCCAGCTGAGCATCCACATTGGCCAGCCACTAACGAGCAATGGGAGAGATGACATAGTATTTGAAATATTCGTTTTGGGAGCTCTACCAGAGTTTGCTAAACGTATTTAATACAATTAATTGAAAAACAAATATCTATTTTCCAATCGTTGCTCCCAGATAAAGGAACGCGTGTATATCAGATTATATAAATTGGCCGTTATTGCTCCAATTTCATACCAATCGGATAATAAACTGTTGAGAAATCTACACTGAGGATATTTTAATATTTACACTTGAAATTAAATAATTTCACCATTGATTTGGATTTAGATATGATATTAGTACATTTCAATCTATACATCTATATAAAAGTGAAAGTATGTTTGTATGTTTGTATGTTTGTCCCTTACGGGCGTCTAAACCGCTGAACCGATCTTTACGAATTTTTCACAGTAAGTTCATGTCGATCAGGAAAGTGTCATAGGCTATGTCTCATGTCTGTTAAATGGTCCAAAAACCGCGAAATTTGCCAAATTCTACCGTTCATCCGATTGCAATGTAATTTTGAATTTTGAATGGTTGAACGGTGGCCCGGGAAGGTTTTTAAGTTGGAAAAATTTGCGGAAAACGGTCCAAAAACCGCGAAAACTGCAAAATTTACGTTTTCGCTAAAACTTTGGGAAATTGATCGACGCTTGCCCGGGAAGGTTTCCAATTAGAAGAAACCGCGAAATTTGCAAAATGTTTGTTATAAAACTTTGGAGAATGTTTGGAAGCCCGGAGTGAAGGATTTTGATTTGATGAAATTTTGGTAAATGGTTAGACGCTTGGCCGCAAAGGTTTCTAAGGTCCAAAAATCGCGAAATTCGCAAAATGATACCGTTCATCCGATTGCAATCAAATTTTGGGGAATGAATTGAACGGTTGCTCGGGAGGGTTTTTAAGTTGAAGAAATTTGCAGAAAATTGTCCGAAAACAGCGAAAATTAAAAAATTTGCGGCTTCGGTATATCTTTGGAAAGTCGTTCGACGCTTGCGGAAAATGGTCTAAGAACCGCGAAAATTGCAAAATGTTCGATTTTGATGAAGCTTTGAGGAATGGTTGTACGCTTGCCCGCGAAGGTATCTAAATTGAAGAAATAAGCCGGAAATGGTCATAAAATCGCGAAATTTCAAGAACTATACCGTTCATCCGACTGCCATAAAACTTTGAGCAACGCTTGCCGGCGAAGGTTTCTAAGGTCCAAAAATCGCGAAATTTGCAAGATAACCTTATGAGTATTTATGAAAGCGCTTGCGCTTAGTGCTTATATTACAATGCCGACGTTGGTAAATGGAAGCTGTAGATTACACGGTCCAAAATATTGCGAAATTTGCAAATTTTTGTTTAGAGACTAGATTATTGTGAAGATTTGATGGACAGCAATTGTAGACGGGTAAAAGTTTCTTTTTCGACCGATCATTCATACTGCAGCTATATGCTATAGTCAATCGATTTTGACAAAACTTTGCAGAATTATGTGAAAGCATAACAAATTACTAAATGCCATTTTAAAAGTCAATTCCATGGAAAGCAAACAATTTCTTTCTAACTAAGACCACTTTTCAGACAATACTTTTCTATGACAGCTACACTATATAAATGTCCGTATTCGACCAAACTTAGTTGAATAATGGGAAAGCATAGCAAACTAACAAATACAAATACAAAAAAGATTTTATACCCGTCTTATAAAATTGTGCGGATGTTTGTAACGCATTGAAGGAAGCATCTCCGACCACATAAAGTATATATATTCTTGATCAGCATGACGGGCTGAGTTCATTTAGCCTTGTCCGTCTGTCCGTTCGTCAGTCTGTCTGTTTCTATGCTATCTCCTCCGTCAGTTTTAAAGCTATTCTCACCAAACTTTGCACGAAATCTTCTGGTACATATACGCTGCATATTTGTCGGAACCGGCCGGATCGGATGACTACAGCATATAGCTGCCATAGGAACGATCGGTCGAAAAACTAGTCTTAGTGAGAAAAACTTTTTTGGTTTAAATGGAAACGCCTCCAAAGCACGTATTTCTTAGTTTGCTATCCTTTCCCATGATTTCACTAAGTTTAGTCGAAATCGGATGACTATAGCATATAGCTGCCATAGGAACGATCGGTGGAAAAACTATTTCTAGTGAGAAAAACTTTATTTGTTTTTAATGAAAACGTCCTTATCATTGGCATACACTTATTTTATATACTTTTACACAATTTCAGAAAGTTTGGTAAAAATCGGATGACTATAGCATATAGCTGCCATAGGAACGATCGGTCGAAAAACTAGTTCTAGTGAGGAAAACTTTTTGGTTTTTAATGAAAAGGTCCTTATAATTGGCATACACTTATTTTATATACTTTTACACAATTTAAGAAAGTTTGGTCGAAATCGGATGACTATAGCATATAGCTGCCATAGGAACGATCGGTCGAAAAACTAGTTCCAGTGAGAAAAACTTTTCTGTTTTAATGAAAACTTCCTTTTTATTGGCAAGTTCTTATTTTATATACTTTAACACATTTCTACAAAGATTTATCAAAATCGGATGACTATAGAATATAGCTGCAGTATGAATGATCGGTCGAATAAGAAGTTCTAGTGAGAAAAACTTTTTTGCTTTAAATGGGATCGCCTCCAAATTTCGTAATTAACGGTGTATTATGCTTTTCCATAATTTCCAAGTTTGGTCCAAATCAGACATCCCATAGAAGAGTAAGGTCCAAAAAGTAGTCTTAGTTAGAAAAACTTTTTTGTTTTCAATGGAAGCTGCAAGGGTATACCAAACTCCGAAGTTAACTTTCCCCTATTTTTATACCCTTGCAGAGGGTATTATAAAATTGTCCGGATGTTTGTAACGCATAGAAGGAAGCATCTCCGACCACATAAAGTATATATATTCTTGATCAGCACGACGAGCTGAGTTGATTTAGCCCTGTCCGTCTGTCCGTCCGTCTGTCCGTCTGTTTCTATGCTATCTCCTCCGTCAGTTTTAAAGCTATCCTCACCAAACTTTGCACGAAGTCTTTTGGTACAAATACGCTGCACATTTGTCGGAACCGGCCGGATCGGATGACTATAGCATATAGCTGCCATAGGAACGATCGGTTGAAAAACTAGTTCTAGTGAGAAAAACTTTTTTGTTTTTAATGGAAACGCCTCCAGAGTACGTATTTCTCAGTTTACAATCTCTTTCCATAATTTCACTAAGTTTGGTCGAAATCGGATGACTATAGCATATAGCTGCCATATGAACGATCGGTCGAAAAACTAGTTCTAGTGAGAAAAACTTTTTTGTTTTTAATGAAAACGTCCCTGTCATTGGCATACACTTATTTTATATACTTTTACACAATTCTACTAAGTTTGGTCGAAATCGGATGACTATAGCATATAGCTCCCATAGGAACGATCGGTCGAAAAACTATACCGAGTGATGAAAACTTTTTTTTTTAATGAAAACGTCCTTATCGTTGGCATACACTTATTTTGTTTACTTTGGACACATTTCTACAAAGTTTGGTAAAAATCGGATGACTATGGCATATAGCTGCAGTATGAATGATCGGTCGAAAAAGAAGTTCTAGTCAGAAAAACTTTTTGTTTTAATTGGGATCGCCTCCAAACTTCGCAATTACCAGTGTATTATGCTTTTCCATGATTTTACCAAGTTTAATCGAAATCAGACATCTTTATAGTATAGATCCCATAGAAAAGTAATGTCCAAAAAGTAGTCTTAGAAAAACTTTTTTCTTTTCAATGGAAGCTGCAAGGGTATACAAAACTTCGGCCGAGCCGAAGTTAACTTTCCCCTATTTTTTATACTAAAACTAGTTTTTCGACCGATCGTTCCGTTGACAGCTATATGCTATAGTCATCCGATCCGGTTGGTTCCGACAAATGTGCAGCGTATTTCTACCAAAAGACTTCTTGCAAAGTTTGGTGAAGATAGCTCTCAAACTGACGGATGAGATAGCATAGAAACAGACAGACCGACATGGTTAAATCAACTCAGCTCGTGGTGCTGATCAGGAATATATATACTTAATGTGGTCGGAGATGCTTCCTTCAATGCGTTACAAACCATCTATCTTCAAAACTGTATGAGATATGAGGTTTTTTTTAAAATGCAGGTGCACGGTCACACAGTTTGAAGATAGTCCGTTCATTCCTTTTACACATATTGACTTATCAATATTATTTATCGATCCGCCAAAGGGATGGTAAAGATCGGAAGAACGATAGTCTAGCTATAAAGAAAACAATCAATTGGCATGATATAAATTTTAATTCATTTTTTCGGGACTAACCACCTGTAGCTTTGTCCGTCAAGCTGATATAAATGCGACAAAATTTATGAGAACAGAAGGGTCTTTGGGCTATATGCTAAAGTGGATGAAATAAAAATTCGAAAGCCGCTCTGGCCTGTACACGGCGATCAAATTTAAAAAATTTGCCATAAACTAATGAATAACACTCTTCAAATGTCAATATGGACAACTTCGGGCTTGCTGATGCTGCTCGCTTTATTTTTTGGTCTGCATTGATATGTGTTCTGTCGCATAAGACTCATAAATGCAGTTATTTTTGCTTAGTGTGAAGAGAATTTTTTCAAAGCAAAAAAACATGCAAAACACATTTTCCGCAATATCGTTAAAACAAAAGCTAATGGAGTAGAGCTGGAGAAACATCGAAGTTTGGCGACATCGATGTGCTTTAAATTTTAAGGTCTAACATTGTACCTTCCCAAAGCACTTTCTTGCATGTGATTAAATAGAAATAAATTATGAACGTACATTTCTGTATAATAAAATATATTTAATTTAAGTAATGTCCCTTCTAAGGCAAGTTTTTATTTAGGAACATTAAGCGCTCCAAAATCTTCAGCTTTAAGGCGCAGTGTCTATCAGATAGGGTCTATCCAGCTTTACTGAATTTACTTTCAGACTCTGTGGATGCATCCGGAATACATAATATACAAAAATATTAGTAAGTAGTATATATCCCAATTACAATATTCATTTAAACACAAACAATACCTTTCAGCAAATGAGTGGAGCAAATAAAAATGATTATCCTAATATGGATATTGTAGGATAGAAATGCGTTTAGATGCTGTACTTGACACTGCATAGAAGGACATATGACTAATTTTTATGTGCGATATTAAAACCGACCCCAAAATCATGGCATTCTAACTAAAACCTGTAAGAATTTCATAAGTTCATAAGAATGAAGTCAAAAAAATAGGGGAAATTTAGCTTCGGCTCGGCCGATGTTTTGTATACCGTTGCAGTTAGGTTTTCTAAATAAGACTACTTTTCTGACCTTATTTTTCTATGGGAGCAATACTTTATATATGTCCGAATTCAACCAAATTTAGTGCAATCATGAAAAGGCACAACAATCTAATAATTAAGAAATTTGGAGGCGATCCCAATCAAAACAAAAAAGTTTTTCTCACTATAACTTCTTTTTCAACCGATCTTTCATATTGAAGCTATATGCTATAATCATCCGATTTTGACAAATCTTTGTATAATTGTGTAAAAGTAAAAGTTTCCATTAAAAACAAAAAGTTTTGCTCACAAGAACTTGATTTTCGACCGATCGTTCCTATGGCAGCTATAAGCTATAGTCATCCGATTTCGACCAAACTTAGTGAAATCATGAGAAAGGATAGTAAACCTAGATATACGTACTTTGGAGGCGTTTCCATTAAAAACAAAAAATATAATGAGGGTATTCACTAGCTCTCGTAAAATGGCAAAGCGTAAAAGTGTAAATCCAAAAGTTTACGAAGCAACAACAAAATACATGAGAAAAAAATTACCACTTTTAACATGCCCCAGGGTATGTTTAAAAAATCAGTCGTAAATGTCAAAAAGTGTAAAGTATTGAAGTGTTGTAAAAATTTTCAAAGAATCGATTTAAACTACTTAGTATCGAGCCATTTCGAGATTTTTGTCTTAAAAATATGCGGTCACACCAGCAAACTGCAAATTATAAAAAAGAAAACTGGAAGGCAATTCAAAGCTCTGGAAGAATGTTATGACGCCAAGCGTTTCCGCAGGGCCCAGTGCTCAATTGTGGATCGGCTAACCTGCACGCTGATATTGAAGAGACGCAACAATGGCAAGAAGCTGAGTTCCTGTCGCACTGTCAAGCGCTCGCTTGAGATGCTTCATGGTTAACCAGGCCATCTGGCTGCTGTGCACTGGAGGTCGTGGGAATGCCTTCAGGAACACCAAGATCTTTGCCGAGTGCTTGGTCGATAAGCTGATCAATGCTGCAAAGGGTTCCTCCAACTCGTACGCCATCAATTCGAAAACGAGAAGACCGTTCTTCTGACATGTTTACAAATTACTTAAAATAACTCTATTTAACAATTCCGTAGCTTAGCTGGGCGTCGTGAACACCCAAGAATTAAAAACATAAAAAAATACAATCATTAAAACTCTACACCAAACATGGTTTTTATTTTCCTTATTGATGCTGCTTGTTAAAGAACCAAGTCTATTTTTCGCCTACTTAAAGCTTGTTGCACCCTTTGCCTTGGCATTTTTATTTAGTTGTTTTTATTTGTCAAGTTTTGGTACTCAAATAATAGCTAGTCTAAACATATGGTTAATAGCCAATTTAAACTAGGGCATAAAGGCTGCCTTTACTGAAAATTTCCTTAAGGCAGCCGGTAAAGTTTGCCTTTGCCATACAAAAAGGTGGCAGTTTTGCTTAAAATTAGTTCGACCGAAATTACGGCAGGATTTTACAAAAAAGTTGGCCCTGAAAATTACTACTGTGAATCACAAGGGGTCGCTCAGTAGCTCCTGTGTGGTAAATTTACGCCTTACCATTTTACGAGAGCTACACTCAGGGAAAAAAACACTGATGTTTTAATATTTACACGTTGATTTTACTATTTTCACCATTGATTTAGCGTTAAATATGGAATTCGTATATCTAAAGAGTGAACACTTCAAATTAAATATTGGAAATAGTTAAATTTAATATTGGATGTAGTTAACAATTTTTTTTTTATTTAAAAATTTTACAAGCCAGTCTAGACTTAATTTATTTTGTAATGATCCAAGAGCAGAAGAATTCTATTAGATTTGGTTCTGAAAAACTAAGAATTATATAAATTAAATGAATGTTTTATAAATGTTTACTTACTCTGTGGGGGACTCGAACTCGGGAGCTTTGCACTTGAAGACGATTGGCATGCCGACTTTACCAGTTGCACTATCGCACATGATGGTTGTCACACGGCTAAAATTCTACTTATATTGAATTGCCTTGAAGTAAACTACGATATATTTCTGGCATGTTGTCGCTTGTATGGCCGCTTGTAATTCTCAAGTTGATATTCCATGCTTTGGAAATATAAAAGAGGTAACTGAATTTTGCCGTTCAAATATGATTTTAGTTAACTCAACATGCTTCTTAATTAATTTTAATACGAAATAGGCATAGTTAAATCAAATATGATTGTTATCGATTTTACTATGCGTTTTTTCCCTGAGTGTAGTGAATACCCTAATTATATAGTCATCCGATTTTGACCAAACTTTGTAGAATCGTGTGGGATCATATAAAGCCATTACATGACAATACTGAGGACATTTCCATTGAAAACAAAAAAGTTTTTCAAACTAAGACTACTTTTAAGATAATACTTTTCTATGACAGCTATACCATATAGATGTCCGATTTCAACCAAATTTGGTGGAAACATGGAAAATCATTGTAAACTAAGAATTACGAAGTTAAGGAGTCGTTGCAATTGAAAACAAAGAAGTTTTATATTTTCTTAAATAATATAAAATTGTCGGAATGTTTGTAACGCATAGAAGGAAGCATCTCCGACTACATAATGAATATAAATATTTTCGATCAGCATGAAGAGCTGAGTTGATTTAGCCCTGTCCGTCTGTTTCTATGCTACATCCTTCGTCAGTTTTAAAGCTATCCTCACCAAAGTGTGCACGAAGTCTTGGGGTACTTTTGTCGGAACCGGTCGGATCGGATGACTATAGCATATAGCTGTCATAGATACGATCGGAGTGCGACTGAATTTGGAAAATAGCGCGACTTGGAAAAATTGGGCTAGGAACATCACCATTAAAATGCAGGCAGCATATAGGATACAATTTGTAGAAGAATCCAAGAGAAGCTCAGAGCGATTGATCTATAGGCAGATAAATTACGATCTGGGAGAGAATAACTATTTCTCCGATGAGGTTTCCATTGAAGGAATACGAAACATTTTTATGGCCAGAGGTGATATATTGAGCTTGAATTTTATTCCAAATGTTACAAGGAATGAAACAAACTGCCCTCTGTGCAACCTCAGTGAGCTTGAAAATGTGATCCATTTCATGGGAGTTTGCCCCATTCTGCGAGAACTCCGGCTTTAAATTTTTGGAAATTGTACCCTACGACCGCATAAAATAGTTGACTTTCTCAACGGCGCGGATTGGAATAAGCTACAGAGTTATGTTTTAGGGCCTTGGCTTATAGAAATAGAATCTTAAATGGATTATTTTAAAAATGAAATTAGTATTATACTGTAAATTCTTTATATCTAAAATATAAAATTCATGTTAGAACTTAACTGGATCTGGTATCTGGCTACGTGTAGAGGTGCGCGACTGACGGTTTTTAAACCAAGTCGCCCATAAGTTAAACTTATTACTTTTAGTTTTTTATTTTGTACATCTTACTCTTGTTCATATAAATTTAATTTATTACAGGTACAAAAATAAAAAACCAACTACTACTCCTAGATACGATATGTCGAAAAACTAGTTTCGATATCGGGCATCTATATAGTATAGCTGTCATAGAAAAGTAGAGTCTGAAAAGTAGTCTTAGTTAGAAAAACGTTTTTGTTTCAATGGAAATTACCTCAAAATTGGCATGTATTTGTTTTATATGCTCCCAAACGATTCTACACACTTTGATCAAAATCGGATGACTATCGGGCCTGTTCCGAATTCCGAAAACGAGTGGAATTGCCGCAAATCGAGTTGATTGCTGTTCCGAATTCCTCAAATCGACAAGAATTGTCGTTTTCAAAACGTGCGCTGCAGAGTCAGCGGAATTAAAAGAAATTGCAAATTAAAACATTAAACTACTTCCCCAATATGATAAACTAAAAATTCGAAATTAGTTGAACATTTTTAAAATCGTTTAACATCATTACTTAAGCTGTTTTACGTTTAAGTATAATTTTACAGAATTTTTTTATAAACTTCTATAAAATTTTGCATGAAAAACAAAACCGAGCGGCCGTGTCCAAACCGAGCTGTTCTGAATTCCACTTTACTTTTTAGTCGATTACGACCTTCAATCGGCGGCTGCTAGGGTTGCTGCATATGAATTTATTTAATCGGACTGCACTTTTTCTATTTCACTTAGCTATGTTTGCCCATATTTGATATCACATATTCAAATGAAATATTTAAATACTGGCTTAAGTAAAAATAAATGGATTTAAAGAGTAAATAAGAGCTCTATAAATTTAAATTAGGGAGATGATGACAACTCTGTCTGCTAACGATAAACAAACACGTGCGCAGGCCAGCCAGCCAGCTGTTTTCGAAACCGAGTTCGAAAAGTCGAAACGTAACCAAATCGTTCGGAATTGGGAACAGCAAATAGTAAAACGCTCGTTTTCGTTTCGTTTTTACTTTTTGAATTCGGAATTCGGAACAGGCCTGTATAGCATGTAGCTGCCATAGGAACAATTCGTCGAAAAACTAGTTCTTGTGAGAAGAACTTTTTTGTATTCAATAGAAACGTCCCTTACGTTGCCACATATTTATTTTATAGACTTTTACTCTATTCTACAAAGTTTTGTCAAAATTGGATGACTATAGCATATAGCTCCCATAGGAACGATCGGTCGAAAAACTAGTTCTTGTGAAAAAAACTTTTTTGTTTTCAATAGAAACGTCTCTTACGTTGGCATATATTTATTTTATTTTCTTTTACACAATTCTACAAAGTTTTGATAAAATCGGATGACTATAGCATATAGCTGCAGTATGAATGATCGGTCGAAAAAGAAGTTCTAGTGAGAAAAACTTTTTTGTTTTAATTGGGATCGCTTCCAAATTTTGTAATTAACAGTTTGTTATGCTTTTCAATTATTGCACTAAGTTTGGTCGAAATCGGAAATCTATATAGTATAGCTCCCATAGAAAAGTAAGGTCCGAAAAGTAGTCTTACTTAGAACGAGAGAGCATTGCTAACTTCGTCTGTGCCGAAGTTTAAATACACTTGAAACTTTTGTGACCACTGACTTATTTTTGTGACCAATGGCTTAATTTATTAGTTTTATGCCTTGTGTCATTAGAATAATAAACAAAAATTTTTTTTAAATTTTGCATAGCAGCTACAAGAAGACACCATCCTATTTTCACGGTTCCGACATATGTGCAGTGTGCAGCTAAAAAATATCTCTGTGCGAAATTTCAGCTCAATAGCTTCAAAACTGAGGGACTAGTTTTGCGTAGAAACAGACAGACGGACGGACGGACAGACGGGCAGACGGACGGACAAAGCTCAATCGACTCTGCTCATGCTGATCAAGAATATATATACTTTATGTGGTCGAAGATGATTCCTTCAATGCGTTCCAAGCTTCTGGACAAAATTTTAATACACTTTCAAGAGTATAAAAACAAACTGCAAGGGTATACAAAACTTCGACTGAGCCGAAGTTTACTTTCGCCTATTTTTCTACATGCCACGTTAAACTTTCAGTTTTCTACATCTAGCGTGGGACAAAAACCACCGAAGTTATATACGAATCAATTTTGCTTATTGGAGAGAGGGGGGCCGGGCATTGTCAGTTACCGCGTTTGCGCGTGCGTGTGTGCGTATGTTAGAGAGTGTGTGTGTGTATGTGTGAGTGTGTGCATATGTGTATGAAAACACAAGAAGTCAAGGGAACAGGGTATTTTGTAGTCGGGGCACTCGACTACAGCTCCCTTACTTGTTTTCTATGTGTAGATAAACAGAGCCAACAAGTAAGGGAGCTGTAGTCAATGGGAACACGGTATAATGAATGTTTGTCTGTCTGTCTCTTATGCCTGCCTAAACCGTTCATCCGATTGCGATCAAACTTTGGGAAATGGTAGACCGCTTGCCCGGGAAGGCTTGAAAGTTGGAAAAATGGCCGAGTAGTGGTCCTAAAACATCGAAATTAGCTAAATTATGCCGTCCATCCGATTGTAATGAAATTTTCGGGATTGGCTATACGCTTGCCCTTAAAGGTTTCTAGTTGAAGAAATGAGCGGAAAATGGTCAAAAAACCGCGAAGTTTGTCAAATTTCCAATTGCGATGAAACTTTTCGACCTCGTTGGACGCTTGCCCGGGAAGGTTCTGAGTTGAAGAAATGAGCGGGAAACGGTCCAAAAACTGCGAAATTTTAAAAATAATACCATTCATCCGATTGCAAGATTGCAAAGGTTTCTAAGTTAAATTAATGGGCGGAAATGATCCAAAAATCGCGAAATTTGCTTAACTATCAAATGATCATATTTATGAAAGCTCTTAATTTTGAGATTACAATGCAGGCGTTGGTAAATGGAAGATGCAGATTGAACGGTCCAAAATGCTAGGAGGTGTAAACCAAAGGGTCAAAAAAGTCGCAGAATTTGCAAAATTTTAACATTTTCCATTTGAGCCTTGATTATGAAGAAGACTTGATAGACGGCAATTGTAGACAGGTTAGTAGTAAAAACGGTCTAATTGTCGGAAAATTCGCAAAATTTTCATATGTGTTTAGACTATCATTAAGACGGGTAAATTGAGGTGAAGATCGAGCTTGATTTTTCATTGGATTCCCAACCATAAGTGCATAAATGAAAAGGGATATAATCTAACAATGAATGTTTGTCTAACTGTAAGTCTGTCTCTTAGAGGGAAAGTGTGACTTTTTTGTCGGAAAAATTTTAAATTTTCATGAGCCCGTTCATCGGAAGCTAACGAGCAACAAGAAGCAAGAATGGAAGCCGACCGAGAACTGCATGCGAGAGCCCGTGCATCGGAATTGAACGAGTCAATTAAAGAAAAAATAAACAATTGAAAAATGCACTAAAAACAATTATTTCTGTTGGTTTTATTTTATAATAGGGGAAGGCAGAACAACGTCAGCCGGGTCAGCTAGTTATTATTAATAATTTGTATCCTCTTTGGTATTTTTTCGCGACTTGATAACAGTTACAAATCAACTTCCAATTCCTGGTGCTCTCCGACATAGTGGGAACTAGGTTCAAATTTGTTTTGCCATGCGTTCCTTCTAGATTCAATATAATAGCTTTTCAATGGATTTCATTGCCTAATTAATTGTAAATTTAATTGTTTATAAAAAGATTTACAGGCTGGATTTAAATAATTTTTGATTAAATCAATAACAGATTTAATTCATTTTGTGATTTCAATTTTCGTCTTGTAAATCAAAATGTTTGCATTTTCTGGATTTTATTCAATAATTGAAATCTTTTAGACTTAAATCAAATGAGTGCAATCAATACACAATTCTTTTTGATTGATCCAAAAGATTTATAAATCACGATACATCAATCATCAATGATTTCAAGAAGATTTAAAATCTTTATGATTTAAAGAAAATTGAATGCAATCGTTTCTGTTTTCAATCAGGTAGTGATTGATTCGCGATTCAATCTTGAAGTGATTGATTCATTTACAGCTCTGACACATAAGTTGACGTAACACTGTAAAATAGGCTAAGAAATTTTATGGTAGAGTGCTGGCTATTTTCCTGATAATTAGAATTATTCGCCATTTAAGTATTCTCAAACCATATTATACAAGGGTAGTTTTCTCTAATCAGTCTGGATGAAGAGATCGCTTGTTTTTATAGGTAGGTAAAGTAAATTGAACCACACAAAACAATCGAAAACCAGATAGTTTCTTTTTCCATTAGTGCTTTGGCTTTTCTGGCCCCACCAGTTAACCATCCACTCTACTGAGACGGAGACCAAAGATGATTTTGAAATACCCATAGAGATAACACCTTATCACGATTACACTCCACTGCCGGGCCCTGTGCGACTACACCGCACTATGGGACGCACCCGAAAAATACTGCGCATGGAGAACGCACCAACGCCAGACCATGTGATCAATCAGTCAACGGGAGGCCAGATGGTGGACAACTATTGCTGTTATTGGATATATCAACAGCATCCGGCACTACCCGAAGCTTGGGAGCATATGAAGGAATATTCATTTGATTTCCTATTCAATGGCATTTTTGTTAAGAATCAACGAAATGCCACTAAAGCACCTGACCCCTAAGTCCAAACTAAAATCTGAGGTCGTACCATTTTCTATTTAACTTTCAGTTCGTTTTGCGGTGTGTTTGTAGTTCGAGTATCTCCTGTCGATTGTGTGACTATGCATTTAATTGGGCCTTAGGCACATCTAAGAGGGAGTTGAGGCACAAAATTATAATTAACTTTGTCTGCCCAAAGTTGCCTCAAAAGTTGTGAAATTCATTCACTGACCCCAAAAAACGAGAGGACGCTCCTAGCGCCTAAAAGCCTGACAGCACATAATGGATTTGACACATTATAATCAGGTTTGCATAGTGTCAGTCGCACAGTCGGTCCCGGCAGGCGGTCGCTCCTGCTCCTGGGAGACCCCCCGGGCTGGCAGCAAGCCCGAACTCAAGCGTCAGCCCCGCCGCAGACATCAACTGGGGTACTTCGACGTGCTCTTCTTATTTGGTCAGCAAGTTGTTGTACTTGTTGTTGTTGCTGCTTCTGCTGTTAGTAGTTCATCTTCGGCAGTTGGCGCTGAGCACGTTGATAAGCAGCCCAGACTCATGTCTGGGCATTTACTTAGTTAATTAAATTCAACTTCTTCAGGCAATGACAAGAGCAATAGAAGCAGCGGAGCAAGTTTCATGCTGCAGGCGGACGAGCGACGAGCGTGTGGTCCTTGACAGGAACTGGAGCTGAATCAGGAGCCAACGCAAAAGTTTGTTCATATCATAGGTAAATATCCAAGTAGCGCTATTTGCTTTTCATTTCCCATTTTTTCTTTGCTCTTCAGAGCTCCTGATGATTAGTAGGGATGCACTGCATCTTGGCCAGGGTACTCGTATTTGCATAATTCACATCATGGTAGACTTGGGCAATTTCCTGCTTCATTGACTAATGAAAATGGTGAAAAAGATTTCACTGCGTCACACGGTTGACGCATATCAGCAGCCAAAGCTGGACTTTGCAGTTGCCTCCTTGGAGACTCGAACTGCCACTTTGTCCAAGTGTTTGTGTGTGTGTGTGCTGACTTGAGCAAGCAAATAATTCCAAATTAAATCGATTTAAAATGGAATCGGATGCACCAGAGCATACAAGGAGTTCAAGTGATTGCTATTCAAATGAAATTTTCTATCAAGAATGCTTACTTTGGGGCTTATAATCATCTAACTAAGAACATCCACATGTATGTAAGGGCGAGGCTAAAAAGAATATTCAGAATAAAATTGTTTGAGTGTTTGATATTTATGTCAAATTTGGAATGGACTCTGATGTGATGTTTAATTGTAAATGTTAAAAATACAAAAGATACAACAAATAAATAACAAATAAGTAGTCTTTCAGACGCGCGGGTTCAGCAGTAGGCAATCAAATGTTGGAGCCAGCTGTTTGTATAGCGATAAAATATATCGATAATTCCATCGGCACTGAACTCGCGGTTAACTTTAACCAGTGCTCGAGCAGCGGTTAAGTCTGTTTCTCCGGTTGCGCCACACACAGCATGAGATACGCAAATTCGGTTAAACTGCCTGTCAAGTTGGCTAACCGCAGATTGAGAAATCGGGCCTAAGAAAGTCGTTGCGCGCTGCAAAGGTCTTGGGCTCTACTCCCAGTAAGTCCGACAAATTTTGATTTCTTTAAAAATTAACCAAGGCAGGTGAGATGTTGCATGGGCTGATTTTTTATTAACTTTCCTTTTGGCAACACTGTTTTTGGCAGCGCACCTTTTTTCGTGTCACATGTTACTGTCAAACACGTCCAGCTTGGCTTATAGCACAATGCAATTCATAAATTGGTTACGCCTTCGGTCCCCGATGTTTTTGAAGAACTTACCGAAACACATCGTAAAGCTACTCTTATGATACACACCAGAGAACGTCAAGGGTGTCACTTTTTGGCACCCGAATCACACTTATAAATTTGGAGTGCTTGTCGCACTCACAAACAGCAAGAAAAGAATAACACACCCAAACGCAAAAATCGCTCTCCGTGTTTCGTGTTTTTGCATTTCGTCACTCACTCAAACAGTAAGCGTCGACTCTATTTCACAAGACACTCAAAAATGTTGCGTAGATGAGTGAACGGCACAATGCACTCAATGCAAATGTACGAACAGCACGATAGATCACAAAAAGCAATGCGCAATAATGCACTGTGAGCGAAACACTCATGTTTTACAGTTATGATTTCGAGTGTCTTCAACTTTTATGCATGTAATGCCTTTGTTGTAAACATAAAAATTAAATACATAATTACATATGAATATATAACACGCAATGAAGTAGCAAAACACGGCTTTTTATTTTTATTTCACATGTATGTATGTATATGTGCATATTCAAAAACAAATATGAAGCTAATGCAAGAATAACAACAACACACATGTCTCTCACATATTGTTTGTCTCAAGTGTTGTGCTCTCAATTTCGCTCATTCCTTTTGCTTGAGCATTTTGATCGGCCTCAACTCATGTATACAAGCACAAAAAGAGCACGAAACCGGTTTGCGATTGTGCGTATGAGCATGTTCGCAATAATCAGTAAAAGGCAACAAGCCTTTTTTTAGAGTGCCGATCACACTCTAAGTGTCGTAAACGCACAAATGATTCGGGTACACTTATTGTTAGGGTGTACCCTTGCCGTTCTCTGATACACACCATTATTTCACCCCAATCTGAAATTTTGAAAAAGCACCGTTTTAATGAAGTCCATATATCATTAACCGTTTTGAATTTTGTTTTTATATCTTGGACAATGTATAGATATAAACAAGGGGAAAAAGTCCTTAACCGACTGACCCAAAAATGGCATCAAAACTGCGAAAAAATTACAATCTTTTCAAGATTCTTGCCAGGACCGGCAAAACTACTGGAAATTTGGCAAACCTTTCCTCGGCGAAATGATCCCAAACACCAATATAAACAACTCTCTAATACATGCCATCTTTCTCCGAACACCCCATCATACCATTTCGATACTCCGGAAGCTTTGTTTTTGTCGTGAATTTTTAAGCAAATTTTGTACAGTTATGTAAGAGCATATTTGATAAGAAAGAGCGAGACAGTAAGATACTGAGGAAGAATAGAAAGCAGCTTTGGACTTGTATAAGTGTATAAATGTAGGCCTGCTACATAACGTGCATTCTTTATTGTGTTGTTAAGGTTTAAATAAAATAATTTTCATATGTAAAATTGCCGGTGTCCAAACGTTGATAATTTTTGTTTAGTTTGCGGCCATACGGTGCCCAAAAGTGAACAAAGAGTAAGGTATTATCCGGAATTTTAGCTTGCTTATATGTACTCGTTATATCGATGAGGTTGATCCAAGCGGTGAAGACTATACACCAAATACAATGGTATTCCTGAAAGTGATTTGCCTTCGATTTTGATTTCGTGAAAGCAAATTAAAAGCAGTTGATGGAATGCCCCTGATTTCATTTTGATTTGCTTTCGCTTGCAGAACAATTGGCGCCAATTTAAACAAAGGCGCGAAACCAAAAAATTTCGAATGAAATTGTGAAAGCTAGTTTTCTAAGCTTCTTTAGTAAGTTTGTGTGCAGGATATGTAGTCTAGAATGTTTTTAACTTTATAAAGATTAATTAAATTAGTTATGTATTTGATTATTGTCAAGCGAAGAGTCTCATGACATTTGGCAGAACATAAAAGGAAAGGCAGGGCAAAATTGTCGAAGAATTAAAGAAGAATTATGCAAATAAGTAATCCCGAACATATTTGCCTACGTCAAGCACACGTTCCAAAGACTTGAGCACTTATGACTCCTTCCACTCTAGGCCCTTGGTCAATAGGCTCGAACGAGGGCCGTCCCAGAAATGGCCGACCTAGCCCAGTAGTGTTGGAAAATGTTCACAAAAAATATTAAAAAGGGGAAGTACCGACTATTAAAAGCTTAACTTTGAAGTTTGGTGCCCTTACCTTGCACAGCTTTTTTTTGGTCGATTTTAATAGAGAGCGCTTGTTATTGATTTGCAAACATGGACAAAATTGGTCATCGTTATGTGATACAATACTTTCATATAAAAGGTCTTAGTCCAACCAATATTAAAAAGGAGCTGGATTCTACCTTACGTAATTCTGCTCCCTCGTTTACAACAATAAAATATTGGGTGGCTGAGTTTAAGCGAGGTCGTTTGAGCTGCGAAGATGAACATCGTAATGGGCGTCCAAATGAAGTGACCACTTCAGAAATTGTGGCCAAAATTAAAAAATGTGTATTGAGTGACCGGCGATTAAAAGTTCGTGAGTTAGCTGAATGTGTAGGCATTTCAAAAAGTGCTGTACATCGCATATTGACCGAAAAATTGGACATGAAAAAGTTATGCGCAAGATGGGTGCCGCGTTTGCTGTTCCATCATGACAATGCGCCGGTTCACACCTCTGCCGTTGCAATGGCTAAAATTAATGAATTAAAATTGGAATTGCTACCTCACGCCCATTATTCGCCAGACTAAGCTCCCTCTGATTATTTCTTATTTCCAAACTTGAAAAAATGGCTCGGAGGAAAAAGATTTGGCAACAATGAAGAGGTGGAGTCCGAGGGTAATGCCTATTTTGAAGAGCTTCACAGGTCTTATTATAAAAAAGGTATCGAAGCTTTTGAACATTGCTGGCTATTTCTGGGAACGCCCTCGTATACATTCTAAAATGCATTCAATAAATATATAATTAATTTAATTACCCAAATTTTATATGCGACAGAATTTAAAATTTTTTTTTACATAAAAGTAACAGCGAAATTTAAATAACCGCCAAGCGCGGGATGCACGAAAATGGTCACACTAAAATTAAATCAAATTAAAACCAGCCTCGAAGTTGATTTCGTGAAGTCAACAACTCTCCAAACTTTTTCTGGGCTCACTGCACATTTTGTATGGAGCAGTCGTGAGCAGCTGATGCACGTAATCCAAAGCAAATCTTAATCGAAAGCAAATCACTTTCTGGAATACCACTATTGTTTTTCTGGATAAGTTGCATCAAAAGAATATAAAATTTATTTTGTGTCAATATTAAAATTTGCATTTCAATAATGATTCGCAAAACCAACCGAAGGCTGCCATATCAACCAAAACCGACCTGCACTGGCGCCATATATCTGCCTCACTAGCGCTACATGGGACCTTTTAATCTGTCAAGAAATTATTATTAAAGTAGCTTAAAAGAAAAGCTTTCACACTTTTTATACCCTTGCAGAGGGTATTATAAAATTGTCCGGATGTTTGTAACGCATAGAAGGAAGCATCTCCGACCACATAAAGTATATATATTCTTGATCAGCATGACGAGCTGAGTTGATTTAGCCTTGTCCGTCTGTCCGTCCGTCTGTCCTTCTGTCCGTCTGTCCGTCTGTTTCTATGCTATCTCGTCCGTCAGTTTTAAAGCTATCCTCACCAAACTTTGCACGAAGTCTTTTGGTACAAATACGCTGCACATTGACTATAGCATATAGCTGTCGTAGGAACGATCGGTCAAAAAACTAGTTCTAGTGAGAAAAACTTTTTTGTTTTTAATGAAAACGTCCTTATCATTGGCATTCACTTATTTTATATACTTTTACACAATTCTAGAAAGTTTGTTCGAAAACGGATGACTATAGCATATAGCTCCCATAGGAACGATCGGTCGAAAAACTAGTTCTAGTGTGATAAACTTGTTTGTTTTTAATGAAAACGTCCTTATATTGGCATATTCTTATTAAATTTACTTTAACACATTTCTACAAAGTTTTATCAAAATCGGATGACTATAGCATATAGCTGCAGTATGAATGATCGGTCGAAAAAGAAGTTCTAGTGAGAAAAAGTGTTTGGTTTTAAATGGATCGCCTCCAAATTTCGTAATTAACAGTGTATTATGCTTTTCCATGATTTCATCAAGTTTGGTCGAAATCAGACATTTATATAGTATAGTTCCCATAGAAAAGTAAGGTCCAAAAAGTAGTCTTAGTTAGAAAAATAGGGGAAAGTTAACTTCGGTTCAGCCGAAGTTTTGTATACCCTTGCAGCTTCCATTGAAAACAAAAAAGGTTTTCTAAAACTCTTCTAAGGCGAAATTTGGAGGCGATCCCATTTAAAACAAAAAGTTTTTCTCACTAAAACTTCTTTTTCGACCGATCATTCATACTGCAGCTATATGCTATAGTCATCCGATTTTGATAAAACGTTGTAGAAATGTGTCCAAAGTATATACAGTAAGTGTCTGCCAATAAAAAGGACGTTTTCATTAACAACAAAAAAGTTTTCCTCACTTAAACAAGTTTTTCGACCGATCGTTCCTATGGGAGCTATATGCTATAGTCATCCAATTTCGACCAAACTTTGAAGAATATTGTAAAAGTATATAAAATAAGTGTATGCCAATGATAAGGACGTTTTCATTAAAAACAAAAAAGTTTTTCTCACTAGAACTAGTTTTTCGACCGATCGTTCCTATAAGAGCTATATGCTATAGTCATCCGATTTCGACCAAACTTTGTAGAATTGTGTAAAAGTATATAAAACAAGTGTATGCCAATGATAAGGACGTTCTCATTAAAAACAAAAAAGTTTTTCTCACTAGAACTAGTTTTTCGACCGATCGTTCCTATGGGAGCTATATGCTACAGTAATCCAATTTCGACCAATCTTTGTAAAATCATGGGAAGGGATAGTAAACTAAGAAATACGTACTTTGGAGGCGTTTCCATTAAAAACAAAAAAAATTTTCTCTTTGAGACTAGTTTTTCAACCGATCGTTCCTATGGGAGCTATATGCTATAGTCATCCGATCCGGCCGGTTTCGACAAATGTGCAACGTATTTGTACCAAAAGACTTCGCGCAAAGTTTGGTGAGGATAGCTTTAAAACTGACGGAGAAGATAGCATAGAAACAGACGGACAGACGGACAGGGCTAAATCAACTCAGCTCGTCGTGCTGATCAAGAATATATATACTTTATGTGGTCGGAGATGCTTCCTTCTATGCGTTACAAACATCCGGACAATTTTATAATAGCCTCTGCAAGGGTATAAAAACTTTTTTGTTTTCAATGGAAGCTGCAAGGGTATACAAAACTTCGGCCGAGCCGAAGTTAACTTTCCCCTATTTTTTGTTATGTTTTTGTTGTTGCGGTTGCTGTAGCGCCTATCAAAGTAGGGCAAAAAATACAAATTTCGTCCAATGGTTCCGGATTTTTTTTTGGAAATGGTTTTTTCGAATTGAATAAAATAAAAAAGGATCTGCTCAGAATTGATGTGGTTTTCGCACATGCCTTCACGTTTGAGGGAGGTTCAAAAACACCGGAGTCAAAATTTCGGAAATCGAAAATGTTTTTTTCGTAAAATCGGTCCAGTTTCGCTATTTTCGAAACTACCCGGCTCTCCGAGCTAGGTGTGAAAATGTTGTGTATTATGAATATAACAAAAAAAATTTTTGAAATCGGTTAATATTTAGTAATGTTTTCTCCGGAACCAGTTCAAAATAAGTGGTTTTGAGATAGTCGCGCTTAAAGTTTGGTTTTTGTTTTCGACATACTAAAATTAATTAATAATTTTTTTCAAATAGTTTTTCTTATTCATTTGGGTGTTAGCTATGACTGAACAAGATTTTCATACAAATAGGTTGAGTGGTTTTTGAGAAATTAGGGGTAAAGTGCGCCAAGATGTAGTAAAAAGAATTCTCTTATTCTTTCTAAAACGATTTTTTGTTTTGAAAACTTACTTTCTTGAAATTTTACGAGCAAATTATATTTTTTTCATTTTCAAAACAAAAATAACATGGAGTTTTTACACATACGAGGGTCGATGAAAATAATTTTTCATTCAAAGCACACTGGTCCAAATGCTAAAAATTTTGGCAGAAATCCAAAACCAAATTGGACCAATTTTTTCAATAGAGTTTTACCTAGTGCAGTTAAAAATCACGTCGAATATTAAAGCAAATCAAAATGGAAAACAAAGTTGAATGTGTGTATATTATAAGAGTTATCATGCATTTTTTGTTATATGGGCATTTCCGCCGAATGGTATCCCATGAAACTGAAATTCGATGAACCCCATTTTTTGCACTAAATATAGAACTAACAAAATGATATAGAATCGCTAAAAGAAATGTGGTGAAAATTTTGGTTTTCTTTTTTTATGTACATCAAAAGGTTGCGAACGTACGCTCGTGGCCCTCGGAAAAGTAGTCAGCGGATTTTGCATATTTTAAACAGATTTTAATCCTAGTAGGTCGAAGTTAATATGAACAACATTATATGTTGTATTGTCTCTTTACATTTATAAAATGACAAAAAATCGCATTTAATTTCAAAATGACTTAATATATTATTTCATTAGTCCAACCGTTAGCAAATCACAAAATGCACTGAACAAATGGACATAAAATTGTTAAAAACACATTTGCCCTAGTCTACTAGGATTAAAATCGGTTTAAAAATATGCAAAATCCGCTGTCCATTTATTTGTGATTTTGTAAAGTGATGTTTTCAGCAATTCTAGCCGCAAACTTGTTGTGTTTCGTGAAAGAAAAGTATGTTGGATTGACTTGGATTAACGTAACTATTAACACTAACTTCAATATGTATAAAATGCGATGATATCAATCTTTTTTGCACCTTTTTGCCCCTTTTCTGAAAAATCGCTTTTAAAAATCGACAAAAACTTCAAATGCTGCATGTCGAAAAAATCGTGTAGATGGCAGCTATGTGAAACAGTGTTTTAAGCTAAACCAAATTTAGTGAGTTGTCTTGGGGCTTAAAACACGTATAGAACCCAAATTTTAGTTCAATTGCTTATAAATCAAAAAGTTGATGCAAGTCGTCTGGATCGGTTATATGGCAGCTATATAAAGTAATGGTCTAAAACGAGCGAATCTTGGTAGGATGTCTTGGAGGCTTAAAATATACGTACAAACCAAATTTGGGGCACTTACCTGAATAATTGTAGTTTCTGCCAAAATTTTAGGAATTTGGACCACTGTGCAAAGATCGAGCAATTATTTATTTTTTGTTATTGCTGCAAAAGTACGTTTAGGACCTGCTCAAAATTTTTACAGTATGTTTTCAAGTTACTAATAGTATTTTCAAGCAAAAGAAAAAAACTAAAACAAAAAATTTGCCAGGGGTAGAAACTACTCTTAAAGAAAAATCACTTGTGACTTATGCACCCAATAATGCATCTGGAACAATTTATGCTTTGCCCCTCCCTAATTCAAATCCTGCGACCTTGATCACTTGGGTTGTTAGAGGTTTGGAATGCAGCTTGTTTATTTATTTAAAATTAATACAACACCCGCCAACGTCTCATGCTTCAGTTCTAGCGGATCTAGCCCGAAAATAGCCAAGCTGACATCACTGCACTCAGCACAAAACGCCCTCTGTTGACAACCGTAGGCTCACGAACGATCAAACAGCTGTTGTCAATCGATACATCGATGTATCTTACACACATTCGCGCGCGTTTCGGGCCAGAAATAAATATTCTTCATTTGCTGCCAAAATACTTGTTGATTATTTTATTGTTTGTCAAATAACTCAGCCTGTAGGTGCAGTCCAGTGAGTTCAGCATGTCGGTATTGCTGGCGGACATAGATGCCACTTGTGCGGCGCTCGGTTATAGCGACGGACAGCGCTATCAGGCGGAACCAGATGCGGCCGAGGGCCTGAAGGTACGTGCCGCCGTAATCTGCTTTATCCAATTGTAATTTCTCTCTCTGACCATGCCAGCACTTGATTTGGATTCTGCGACGCGATCTCGACAACCATGAGTATCGTCGGCACTTGGGACGCGCCAAGGTTCTGCAAACCGATCTGATCTACATGCTGCCGGACTATGTGCAGCAGGAGGAGCTCTCCGATCTGCTTATACGCCTCCTTGTCATTTTAACCAATCCGACGCTGTTGCTCTACCGGGACGGACCGCCCAATGACAATCATGGACGCAAAGTGTTTCTGGAGCTGATCGACATTCTGCAGGGCTACAAGGCGGCGTTTGCCAGGGACAAAATCTGGACAGCTCTGTTCGACAAACTTAAGCAGGCATTGGAAATAGTGAGTACACACGCGATAGCTCCAGTTTGTAAGATTACGGGATTAGTTTAAGCAACAAAAAAAATCGAAACCCGGAGCCGAACATTGAGCACCTGAGAAACATCTATCCGCAACTAAACCAATGAAAGCTGCGGCAACAGTGCCTGCACCTGCAGGGCTTTTTTAGAGACTACGAAGCAGTCAAAACTGATGAGCTTAGCTTAGGTAAACAAGGTCAAGGCGTAGTACCTAGGACAACTGAAACTGAGATGGAAAAACTAAGTAGCCAGTCGGATTTGTCGGAACCTGGTTCCCAAAAGAATGCCATCTGGCACACTTCTTTTTATTGGGAAGAATGCATTACCAACTTTTGCAGTATGATGGAAGGCATATAATCTGTATGAAAACTATTGCACGTTTCTTTTGGTAGTAGGTTAGAAGCGAAGTAGTCTGTACAACATGCAAACGTCCCTTCTAATGGCACGCATGCAGCACCCGTGCTATTGGAAACCAAAATGCGAAATGAGGCCCGAACGATTGACGACCTTTCGCTTTTTCCAGTCCTGTTCTTTTTGCTGTATGTTGGAAGGCATAAAATCTGCATAGGATGCAAACGTCCCTTCTAAAGGCACGCGTGCAGCATGAGGCAAAAACAGCCGAGCGTTTTTACGAAGTTGAATTAACAACAACAACCCATGCAAACGTCGCTTCTATTAGAACAGTTCCTGCTGCGTTTCGCCCCTATACAAAAGCGAAAAGAAGTCTGCAGGATTTTGCAACTAGTTCTCAGTGGCAAAAGTTGTATACGAGATGTGCTTCTGGCATGCAGTCAAGTCCGACTGGGTAGGTGCGGAAACACATTACCAAGCTTAGTGTTAGCAATTGTTGCCAGCTCGTTAAAAACCATACCGACTGGCAGGCAATAATAGCTGTGACCGAGACTGATAAAGAGGAAGAAAAAGATTGAACAGTACCGTCATACTTCTACTATTCGCAAATGTCAACGTAGCATTCCGTAAATTTGTTGTACATTTCAAATAACAGTTAGTAACGCCAATGTTATATCAAGTAGCCTTTTTAAAACTCGTATAAAAATTTTTGATGGAAATCTAGTTGTCCTCTCATAAATATAATTCTTGATTTTCGGGTTTAACTCGCTGTAACTTTGATAATGTTTCTTACTATGGTTTCTATAAATATCCGACAAATCCAATGGCTTGTAGCAGGAGGTTTAGTTTGACAAAATTTGAAGGCCAATTTCGACACCATTGGCATTGCTTATACCTCGCGTTTGATTTTTCTCAATTGCATTGACAAGCTGACTATCCTAGAGGCTTCATAAAATCCCAATAAAAATTCTAAAACGGTCCAAAGTCGGAAAAATAGATTTCCGCGAATATCTTGGAAACGGAAATTAAGTTATGAATTCGACCTTCCAACTCATATTCAGCATGGGTTTGTCTACAGGAATTAGTTAAAGATCCTCGGGATACTTTTTACTGTAGAAGAGTGTAATCGGTTAAATTAAATTAGAAATGTTTGTTGTTGTTGTTACTCCGGTTGTTTTAATCCGGTTCAAAGTCGGCCAAAAATGTAAACTTTAGGCCCATGTTTTTCATGGTTTTTTGAGAACGGATTATGCTAAATTCAAAATGACTGCGTTGTCTTAAGAACTGATGTGGTTATGGTGTCATCTAGGATATTTGGAATCGTTTAATAAACAGCGGAGTTATGAGATTTCAAAATCAAAATTTCGAAAACCGACCATTTTTATCCCTTTTATTGGTGCTAACTAAGTTATTTATAAACCGTCTAAATATCTCATAACAAATAATATTAGGAGAACTAAAAAAACTTTGAAAATCAATCAACAGTTACTCTTCTAATCTTGTTACGTTTTCGAAAAAGTAAATTCAGTAAATTTCAACAACTGAAGCTTTTTAAGAAGATTCCCCAGCAAAAATATTTAAATCGATAATATTCATACCGCATTTCTCTGACAGGCTGACCAATCCGATCGTTACAACAAAAACAAAGTAAAAATTGCACATAAACCAATATACATCTCAGAGATGTTTTTCAGTAAAACAAAAAGCAGAGTAGAACAAATGGAGAAAAACAATTTTATTTATCAAATTCAATGCGCGGGTGACGGAACCAACATATGTAAAAAAGGATATGTTGGTACAAAGTAGGGGAATAAATCGACATAAAACTAAGAGGTGAAGGACAATCCACCTTGTGAACACTAAACAGCTTAGCTTTTACGCAAGAGCGGAATTATAAAAATTTCTGAGAGTTGCTCATAGACGAATAAACTTCAAAACGGACACAAGAATTGTGCACACATAACAGACTATAGCTGAACCCCACAAAACAACAAATCATTTTAAACTCCCCCGGAAGCGGACGCTGTGCACTGTTGTTAAATTAATATGTTTAATGTTTGAGTCTTAATATAGGAAAATTGTATGGTTTTAACCCCTGAAGACGAATCCCGGCGGGTTCGAAATATATCGGAGAAAAAGGAGAAACTGTGTGTTTTTGTATACCCTTGCAGAGGGTATTATAAAATTGTGCGGATGTTTGTAACGCATTGAAGGAAGCATCTCCGACCATATAAAGTATATATATTCTTGATCAGCATGACGAGCTGAGTTCATTTAGCCTTGTCCGTCTGTCCGTCCTTCCGTCTGTCTGTTTCTATGCTATCTCCTCCGTCAGTTTTAAAGCTATCCTCACCAAACTTTGCACGAAGTCTTTTGGAACAAATACGCTGCACATTTGTCGGAACCGGCCGGATCGGAGGAACGATCGTTCGAAAAACTAGTCTTAGTGAGAAAAACTTTTTTGTTTTTAATGGAAATGCCTCCAAAGTACGTATTTCTTAGTTAACTATCCTTTCCCATGATTTCACTAAGTTTGGTCGAATTCGGATGTCTATAGCTTATAGCTGCGATAGGAACGATCAGTCGAAAAACTAGTTCTAGTGAGGAAAACTTTTTAGTTTTTAATGAAAACGTCCTTATCATTGGCATATTCTTGTTTTATATACTTTAACACATTTCTTATCAAAATCGGATGACTATAGCATGTAGCTGCAGTATGAATGATCGGTCGAAAAAGAATTTCTAGTGAGAAAAATCCATGTTTCGTATTTATTAGTTTATTTATTATGCTTTTCCATGATTTCATCAAGTTTGTTCGAAATCAGACATCTATATAGTGTAGATCCCATAGAAAAGTAAGGTTCAAAAAGTAGTCTTAGTTAGAAAAACTTACAAAACTTCCGAGCCGAAGTTAACTTTCCCCTATTTTTTTATTTTATAAATTAGCACAATAAATACACCTGACCTCGAGCCGGCAAAAACAATTAGTTACAACTAAAAGGTCAGTGTAATTTTAGTTAACCTTTGGCAACTTTGTCCATCGATTTCTAAAAAACTTGCAACTTTTTAATTGAAGACAGCTTGAAGTTAAATTCGGGAATTATACTTATTCAATATCCCTCTTTCCATTAAAAACTGCATATCCAAAATATGTTCTTTTTGCATATGCAAAATATGTAAAAAAAAATATGCAAATTTGCAAAGAAAATATGGAAATATGCAAACAAATATGCAACAAATATGCAAAATATGTAAGATGTATTTAATAGTTTTAAAACTAATTTGAGTATACAATTTTGGACTTTATGTTATTTCTTTTAATTTAGAAGTTGAATAAATGAATTTTCGATGACAAATCTCTGCAAGTGCAAGTAATTTCTACCTTTAGAGCTCACAAAAATTTTATTTTTAAAATTCCCCAGTAAATTAGCTTATATCCTTGTTCCACTGGCACATTTTACCGATCTTTCTCTGGATGTTCTAATTGACCACATTCTTTCTGTAGATTTCCTTCTAAGTGATAAATGCCCATACGGGTGATCGTTCATGACGGTTGAACAAGCCAACGACTAAATGATGTAGCCTTTTCCGCTAAAAATAAAGAGTTTTAAAGTGCCAATAGCGTTTTCATGCGAGGAGAGAGTTAAAGCTTAGTGCGAGAAGAGATAATTTCCCTCTGAGGGATGCATCATCTTATAACAATGAATAACGAATTTCTGTGTATGGTTTTTAAAACAATGCTCTTCAGATCATCTTTCAAATACAAACTCATTTTAACTATTTAAAAACGTGAACCGGACATACTTTAAAAGACGACTTTGTTGGTGCTTACATTTTCATGATGAAAGTAGCTTTTTCGCCTTCTGTTGACTAAGGTTTAACGGAGAATCCTATTCGCGCAAGCCATGATGAGTGTCCCAGTGTTCCTGAGTCTCTGCTGGTCAAGTTTTGCAACGAAAAAATATAAAGTATTTGGTGAATCCCACGATAATTTATATGGCACAAACCGACGAAACTACTACAGAGCCTAGTTTAAAAATATTCATTTGATGAGATACCTTTCAGTCCCCTTTCCAATAAACATATGACTCCGTTTTTATGCCCCGTGTTCACATCTTCACAGTTCCATCACATCCAATTGCGAGAAGGGATTACCAGAATTCAAAAGATTTTTCCAAAAAACTCGACATTATTTTTCTAAATCATAGATAACTGTTGTACTCTGAGCCTGGCTCAGATATTAATGAGATATATGATAAAACATAATTAAAGTTTTATCATTGCAACCTTTAAAATAAATATCCGTATAGGTTTATCGCTATCAACACATTTCCCATTTTTGCGTACTTTTTCCCACTCTCGACGAATGCTTGCATTGGTCTATTACTTTTGATGAGTTGTCAGCACTAATAATATTCAAATCAAGCATTGCAGCGTTAACGATGAAAGCAGCAGATTATTCAGACACTTAATCAGACTTACTCAGACTCGTTTTTGCTGTTTTCGAAGCTGCGAGCATTATGAATTTGACACAAAATATCATCCAATCGTTTGAGGAACAACTCAAAATGCATCAAAGATCTAATTAAAGACACCAACTTATGTTTAGCTTTTCAAAATATCACAACGATCTATCCCTCAACAGGTTTTGCAGTTAAGGGTGAGTACTGAGAACGTTCGAATTTTCCTTTAGCTGTCAAATTCCATATAAAAAAATTACTTAAAGAAATTTTTCCTTGCCTGATTTTGTTGTTTGAAACTTAGAAACAAAGCAATACTCAAAAGTATTTTGAAAATTGTCACCAAGCTGGCTCTGCTGATGTGGGTGATGTGCAATCTGCGGTCGAAGCGTATTCTTTTGGGCCTCCTTCACGCGAAAAAGGAATATCTAGTAAATTTCTTGAAGGAAAATTTGAACGTTATCAGTACTCACCTTAAGGGGGTATTCTAGTGTAGAATTTTGAAAAAAATCAATTTTATTTTCTTAATGTGCATATATTTAAGTACACACACAGCAAATTTTAAGTCAATCCGGCAATTTTTTCCGAAGATATATGCACATTTGTAAAGACGCACATTTGTACAGAGCTGCTAACACTTGAAACGCGTTTTTCTCGAAACTACTTTTTCCTTCACGTTTGACACGATTTCTCAAGTTCCAATGGACCGTTTAACTTGAAGTTTTGTGTGGGCCTTTCTTATACATCCCTCTATGGCCCGGACTAGGATTATGTAAAGATTTAACTTCGGCTCGGCCGAAGTTTTGTATACCCTTGCAGTTTGTTTTTCTAAATAAGACTACTTTTCGGACCTTACTTTTCTATGGGAGCTATACTATATAGATGTCCGATTTCGACCAAACTAAGTGCAATCATGGAAAAGCATACCAAACTGTTAATTACGAAATTTGTAAAAGAATTTTAAATAAATAAACGCCAACATAAGGGACGTTTCCATTAAAAACAAACAAGTTTTTCTCATAATAACTAGTCTTTCCACCGATCGTTCCCATGGCAGCTATATGCTATAGTCATCCGATTTTAACCAAACTTTGTAGAATCGTGTAGGAGCTTTTAAAAGAAATACATGCCCATTTTGAGGACATTTCCATTGAAAACAAAAAAGTTTTTTTACAACTAAGACTTCTTTTTAGACTCTACTTTTCTATGACAGCTATATTATAAAGATGTCCGATTTCGACCAAGTTTGGTGGAATCATGGAAACCATAATAAACTAAGAAATACGAGTTTGGAGGCGTTTCAATTGAAAACAAGTAAGGGAGCTGTAGTCGAGTGCCCCGACTACAAAATACCCTGTTCCCTTGACTTCTTGTGTTTTCAAACACATATACACACACTCACACACACACTCATACATACGCACACACGCACGCGCAAACGCGGTAACTGACAATGCAAGGCTCCCCCTCTCTCCCACAAGCAAAATTGATTCGTATATAACTTCGGTGTTTTTTGTCCGATCTTATTGATCTTTTTAGAATAGATAGATATTGGGCTTTACTTGATATATATAAAGTTTGAAAGTTCTATCTTAAAAATTGTGGCTTTGACAGTTTTTTGCGCTTAAAGGGGGGAGGGGGAGGAATTTTCCAAATCTGAAACAAACTCGATTTGAATCGGGTATACACCTACCTAAATTCAATAAATTATGGCTCTATCTCTTATAGTCTCTGAGATCGACGCGTTCCTACGGACAGACGGACAGACAGACGGACGGACAGACGGACATGGCTCAATCGACTCGGCTGTTGATGCTGATCAAGAATATATATACTTTATAGGGTCGCAAATGCTTCCTTCAGCCTGTTACATACTTTTGCACAACTTCATGATCCCCCTTTTCCCATTTTCAATGGGAACAGGGTATAAAAATAGGGGAACGTTAACTTCGGCTCGGACGAAGTTTTGTATACCCTTGCAGTTTGTTTTTCTAAATAAGACTACTTTTCGGACCTTACTTTTTTATGAGAGCTATACTATATAGATGTCCGATTTCGACCAAATTTGGTGGAATCATGGAAAAGCATAGTAAACTATGAAGTACGAAGTTTGAAGGCGTTTCAACTTGTTTTTCGACCGATCGTTCCTATGACAGCTATATGCTATATTGATCCGATCCCGAAATATTTATTTTGAAAACGTCGCCATATTGCGAAAAAAAGCTTTTGTGTATTGCAAAATCATGCAAGGAAAAATTTCGCCTTCAAAAATGTACATGTAAGTTTTTTATGCTTTTCCAAGATTCCACTAAATTTGGTCGAAATCGGACATCCATATAGTATAGCTCCCATAGAAAAGTAAGGTCCGAAAAGTAGTCTTATTTAGAAAAACAAACTGCAAGGGTATACAACTTAACTTTCTCCTATTTTTTTAGATGGAATTGGACAGCTAAAGGAAAATTCGAACGTTCTCAGTACTCACCATTACCAAAAAAAACGACTTTTTGGATATGATGTAACAAATACACCCGCTCATGTGAAAACTCAGGACAAAATCGCAAAACTCTGATTTTTTGACCAGATGATGCTTTTCTATAGGGTCATCGGTTAATCATACAGGATTATGCATGCATGATATGCATGCGCACGGCTCGTTTGCCTCGCGTGAGCTTCTGTGGACACCACTTTTGCTTCAGGTGCATTTACAATTGGATCAACGCGAAGGGTAACCGCGCCAAATCCCCCAACTTTCAGTCGTGCATTGGCGAGAACACACTGATTGCGGTGCGACATCATAGGGGCAGGAGGTCCACTGTGGAGCGTTATCCCAGCTGCAAGTCCGTGGCACAAAATCGCCAAAAATATATGTACACCAAGAACTATTTCAGGGTGAATGCTATTCTGCCGCAGGCCAGCATGTTTTTCAGCGGGTTCATCCAGTATCCGCCAGAGCTGCTGCCGAGCACAGGGCTATTGCCGCCACATTTGCTGCGCCCCAACTCGCTGCTTTCTGGCTCACACGGTACTGCCGCGTGGCATGACCCTGTGCATCATGTTATTCCTTTATGTCATGTATCAGCATGGAAGGGGCCAGCAGGCTTGTCTTTCATTTCAAAATTTAAAATTCTCGCAATTTCTCCAATTGCTCCCGTCGCAGAAACTGTGTTAATTAGTCGAAATAAATGGACTCGTGGGCCAGAGTCCAGGCATTTATCGCTCAAGCATTTGCACAACTATTTTTGTAATCTTTATAATCTTCATATTAATGGCCCAGCGGCCACGCAAAACTTTTAATGGGTCCTGCAGCTGCCAGCAGTCAAGTTTTTTTGGGCAAAAACTGTTTTCCCATTTCTCTCTCTGTCTTTCTGCTTTCGCCCTCAATGGCGTTTTGTTGTTGGCCCATTCTGGCTTTTTGATTGTGCTCGTCTCCTTTGTGCGCTTCATAACTAATTTGAACTTTATTTCTATCTGCTAGAATTCATCTCTTCATCCCCTTTTTCACCACCACAAAAAAAAAACAAAATTTATAGAAAAACTGCAGAATTGAGGTTTTAAAGTGAAGGGTAAAAACTATTGCATTTTTACTTAGAGGTTAAAGTATTAGTTAAGCTACAGCAGTTGAGCAGTTGAAAAAGAAAGTGTTTTAGATTTATTTGACAAAAATTCCTGATGCTACAAGTGTATACTTAACAATTATTGCACCAGTCACAAAAGCAAACAGTTAGCGGAGAATAAAGTACTTAACCTATGATATACTGATATAAGCATTTTCACAAAAAGGTCAACAAATACCAAAAATTAAAAGTACTTAAAAACACAATTTTTATATTCTGTACCAGATGTACGAAGAGTATGGTATATCAAGTTTGTGCAAAAGTATGTAACAGTCAGAAGGAAGCATTTTCGACCCTATAAAGTATATATATTCTTGATCAGCATCAACAGCCGAGTCGATCTAGTCATGTCCGTCCGTCTGTCCCTTCTTATACTTGCAGGCAGATCAAGCATATTTTCAATTTTTGACACGCCCCTTCCGCCCCGCAAATTGGAAAACACGTCATATCTCCCACAGTTTTATAGATAGAAGGTTCGTTCCTTCTGGACATATTTAGTAATCAGGATGGTAAAGATCGGATGAACGGTTGTCGAGTTATAGGGAAAACAGACAATTATGGGCAGCACCGGTCGCAACGGTGATGGGCAACACTTCACAGGTACAGAGTATGTTATAGTCGGGCTGACCGAGTTTCTTTCTTGTTATACTCTGCACCAGAGGTACACAGAGTATATTAAGATTGTGCAAAAGTGTCCGTCTGTCCGTCCGTCTGTCTGTCCGTATGAACAAACAGATCTCAGAGATGGTAAGCGATAGAGGTTTGACATGTATGGAAAATATGTTTCTTATACTTATACAGGCAGATCAAATTTATTTTCAATTTTGGCCACGCCCCCTCCCGCCCCCGCAATATCGAAAAAACGTCATATCTCCCACAGTTTTATAGAAAGAAGGTTCGAACCTTCTGGACATATTTAGTATTCGGGATTCCTTATCGATCCGCCGAAGGAATTTTAAAGATCGGATAAACGATATTCGAGTTATAAGGAAAACAAACAATTATGGGCAGCACCGGTCGCAACGGTGATGGGCATCACTTCACAGGTACAGAGTATGTTATAGTCGGGCTTTACCGACTATCTTTCTTGTTATACCCTTGCAGAGGGTATTATAAAATTGTGCGGATGCTTGTATCGCATGGAAGGAAAGATCTCCGACCACATAAAGTACTATATATATATTCTAGATCAGCACGACGAGCTGAGTTGATTTAGCCCTGTCCGTCCGTCCGTCTGTCTGTTTCTATGCTATCTCCTCCGTCAGTTTGAAAGCTATCCTCACCAAACTTTGCACGATGTCTTTTGGTATAAATATGCTGCACATTTGTCGGAATAGGCCGGATCGAATGACTATAGCATATAGCTGTCATAGGAACGATCGGTCGATAAACTAGTTTTAGTGAGAAAAACTTTTTTGTTTTCAATTGAAACGCCTCTAAACTTCCATGATTCCACCAAATTTGTCGAAGTCGGACATCTATATAGTATAGTAAAAGTAGAGTCTAAAAAGTATTCTTAGTTAGAAAAACTTATTTGTTTTCGATGGAAATGTCCTCAAAATAAGCATGTATTTGTTTTATATGCTCCCACACGATTCTACAAAGTTTGGTCAAAATCGGATGACTATAGCTTATAGCTGCCATAGGAACGATCGGTTAAAAAACTAGTTCTTGTGAAAAAAACTTTTTTGTTTTTAATGGGAAAGTCCATTACGTTGGAATATATTTATTTTATATACTTTTACAAAAAAAAGATTCTACAGAAGTTTTGTCAAAACTTTTTGTTTTAATTGGGATCGACTATAGTCTTATAGCTGCAGTGATGAATGACTCTGCAGTCAATGAAAATAAAAGTTCTAGAGGAGACAACACGTTTTGTTTTAATTGTGGATCGCCTCCACATTCTGGCTAATTCACCCCCTCCGCCCCCGCCCCCCCACCCCCCCCCCCCCACCACCCCCCGCCCCGAACGCCCCCCCCCCCCACCGCCCCCACCCCGCCCCCACCACCACACCCCCCACCACGCCCCACCACACCCCCCCCCCGACACCCCCCCCCCACACACCTTAAACCCCTCTAAGATTAAATTATTTTAAATCACTTAAAAAAAAAAATAGTTTGTTATGTTTTTCCATGATTGCACTAAGTTTGGTCGAAATCGGACATATGTATATATATCAAAAAATTAAAAGTACTTAAAAACACTTTTTTCGATCATATTTATATAGCGAATCTATTAAATTAAATTTACATTTATTCATATTCCATTTTGAAATTTTCACATGCAATCTCGAGCAATCACCATTTTTCTTATTTTTATCGATCTTTTGCCGGTTATTTCCTAAAAAAGTATCTATAGAATTCATTAAACTTTCTCCCCAACTGGCACGTGAGTGCTGTGGAAATGCCCATATTCGGAGCACACAACAAGAAAGAAAGTCGGTTAAGCCCGACTATAACATACTCTGTTATACCGTTGAGACCGGTGCTGCCCATAATTGTTTGCTTCCCTTATAACTCGACTATCGTTCATCCGATCTTTACCATTCCTTTGGCGGACAAATAAATAATCCTTATTACTTAATGGGTGGCTGGGTGGCTCAGCGGTTAGTGTGCGCGACCGCTGAGCATGAGGTCGTGGGTTCGATCCCGCCTCGAACATCTAATGAAAAGTTTTTTTCTTTGAATAAAACTTTACACCCGGCCACACCCTTGTGTTGGCGGTTGAGTAATAGCCAGAAAAGCCTCTCAAAACTGCCGTCGAATTCGGCGTTAAACTGTAGGTCCCTTTCCGTGCTAAAATTAGAAGCGAACAAGCCTAGAGATTGAGAGAGGCTGTTTCATCTTGACAAGCCAATTTTTACTACTTACTTTTACTTACTTAATATGTCCAGATGGTACGAACCTTATATCTATATAACTGCCGAAAATATGACGATTTTTCAATATTGCGGTGGCGGGAGGGGCGTTGCAAAAATTGAAAATATACTTGATCTGCCTGCAAGTATAAAGAGTTTTTGTGCCATACATGTCAAACCTCTATCTCTTACCATCTCTGAGATCTGTTTATTCAGATCATGGTTCATGGTTATATCGACTCGGCTGTTGATGCTAATCAAGAATGTATGTACTTCATAGGGTCAGAAATGCTTCCTTTTGGCTGTTACATACTTTTACACAAACTTACCTCTGGTACAGAGTATAACCAAAGACCAATATAATTCTCTAAGATGCCGAACGGCCATAAAATGGTTTTGCAATATGCAGCTATTTTTTGGTTGAAACGAAAATCGCCTTGTGTACAAAAGGTAAAAATAGAATGCGCTTGCTTGTGTGAGTAAACAAAACGACAAAGCAAGTGCATAATAGTGCGCACTTGTGCTGTAGAAAAAGAATAAATGCGGGCAGATTAACAATGCTTGAGAATACGTGTTCACACATACAGTCGTCAGCTGTCGCTGAATGCGTACAAGAAAACGGCTGGCTCAAGAGCGCTCTCTCTCTGGCTTTTGAATAAAATTTCAAGAGAGCCTGTAGCCAGCTATAGAGCCAGCACGAACAAATCGTGTGCAAATAAATCGTATGGCATTATTTATCTTAGACATTATATTGGCTTTGGTATAACAACTATGCTTTTACGCTTCAGCGAAACGACACATAATGAAAAAGAAAGCCCAATGATGAGGCTTCAAAACTAAATTTTCTGCTCACAGATACATATGTCATTAGGGTTGCCACCTGCACGGGCCTCGCCGGCAATGCCGGTCCTAAAAGTGATCGTCGGTACGCCGGGCCAATGGAAGTTTTGCCGGGCCGCCATGTGAACTAACTAAATTCAACTGATGCTTCAAACAAGGGGAACAGGAAACTGTATCCAATTGCAGTCAGATATTTTGACATCAAATGTGGGGTCAAAGACAGAATGATTGATTTTTACGAAGATACTAAAGAATCTTCACAAGCAAAATTCGATCAGCTAATTATAAGCTCGAAAAGTCGCCACCCCGAAATCGAAAAATGTAGTTCCTACTTACCGTCAGAAGCTGACCTAGCGAAATTCGAAAATAATTAAAGGCACACGTTATCCACAATGCTGGTTGGAATGCCTGTAAAGCTTTATCGTTCGACGTGAAAACTATGGTGTTGAAAATCTTCGCTGAATTTTTGATGAGTGCCAAATCCGTTGAGCAATCGAGCAGATTATCAAAAAAATGGCCGGGTTTAAAGCAATATTTTATCAATGAAGGAGAAGATGAAGTTGACAAAACTATTTGAAGCTTTGTGAAAGATCAAGAGAATGAAATGAACGACGATCTTAACGAAAATTTATCTTACCCAGAATGTTATTTATACTTCGTTCATCATTTTGTGCACCACATGACCAAAAGTATTAAAAAATCTGAAAAAGGGAACAGTGATGAGTACACACATTCATAGTGTATTGACTGAATTGAGAGATCTAAAGTCAACAAAAGTCTACAAAAGTCTATTAGTTTACCATCGAGCTCTTACATATTTGGAAAAATGGTACGATGTTAAAAAATATCCATTTCAACAATTTTCAGTGTTGAACCTTGAAGACGAAATAGTAGACAGAAAACTATTTCTTCGAGCGGCTGAAGCGGGTAATCTTGATGTTGACGAATACGTTCTTTATGACGAAATACTACGAAATACTTTCTTTGGGAAAGATTATCCCGAAAATAAAACAAATTGACCTCCCTGTCGATATAAAATGGGTAAAATTTTTCGAAAGTTCTGACGGATTTGTCAAATTGCCATTAATTGGTGGAAAAGTTTTATTGATCACCATCAGCAATGCTTACGTGAAAAAAGTTTTTTCAATTATGAAGAATGTTTGGATAGTCGAACTTATGAAGGCACAGCTTTTGACGAAATTAAATTTCCATATGAGTTGCGAAGATTTTTTTGATTCGACCGTAACAAGAGCCACTTCTTCAAAAAGCGATGACAAATGAAAAATACATATGGAAAAAAATGTAAAAGTACATCAAGTATGATTAATTTGGACATTTTCAAATTTCCCGCTTTCCCCGGATACCAGTACTCCCTCCCCCCTTGCCTAGACACGGATAACTTGCCGGGCGAGAGACGCGACCGAGATGGTAACCCTATATGTCATATTATAATCAAGACAATTTCCTTAAATCTTTTAAAAACTTAGCGGTCTGCCCTGTATAATTAGATTGCTTATGTTTGTTATTTTGATAATATATAGTAAATAGGAGCGTTATTTTGTATACTTTGCTTCATTTAACTTTGTAACCTTTTCGATACGTTCAACTTGGCTTATTTATCGTGTTTTAAACATCGTTTCAGAAAAACAACCGTGAAAATGAATAAAATTAATAGGTAAAACTTAAAACAAACTGCAAAAAAAAAAGAATGCAATGTCAATGTTGCTTGCTCTACAATTTATTAAATATTTTACCATAATTGTTTGCTTTTAATTTTATTTGGCTCAATTCAATTTCAACCAGCTCTTCAAAAATATAGTGAAATCAAATTCCAAACTAAAAGTGTTCACATTTTTTTCTTTAAGGACAAACCGCAAAGAAATCGATTTGTTGCACACTTACGAAAAGGGTATGAAAAATTTAATGGTTAGAAGGCACCTTCCAATCAACTTCGTCAGATGTGTGTACAGGCCTATGCCAGTAAAAAGACCATCTGACAAAAAACCACAAATTGTTTCAATCTCTGAGTGTGGCCGACAATCTACATTTTACAAATGTTTTCAATTGCCAGTTTGTAGATGGGAAAAAAGTGCATAAAAAGTGCGTTGCACAGTGGAGTTATGTAATCCAATGTTGAGATATAATTAGCCTGGTTTAATTTTGTATTTGGTTGCTTGGTATCATCACTAACCAAAGAACATATAGACATTCCATTTCATACAACGAAAATGGACGCAAAAATTTTTTAAGAAACCCCCTCCCCACACTAGGCCCCCCCCCCCCTCCCCCCCTTTTCCTTTCTCTTTTTTCGCTCTCTCATTCTTATGCCGCACATTGATTATGAGAGTTCGCCCGTTCAGTCGCAGATTGGCGCATCTTAAAGAAGGTGGCTCTGCGCTTGAATTCTTCTTTATTTGTATGCGTGTTCATGCATTCACGTACACGGGTGCATGTGTGCGATCATTTCATTTCGACCCATTCGACTCTTTTGCTACTTTTCCGCCTTATGCGGCGGCTGGTGCCTGCATACCCTACCGACGATTGCTTTTTAGGGGAGCGGGAGGGCAGAAACAAAAACAGCTGACTGGCTTTGTTTTGTTTACATTTTTATTGATATTTTTTCCGGACACTTGTTATGAATTTGGTTTATTGTTGTTATTTAATGATCTAGTTGTATATATTTTTATGTATGTTTGTTTTTTTTAATATTTTCTTTATTTAAAAGTCGCCGCTCGAATTAGTTACCGATAAATATACACACATATACATATATACACCTGTGTTAAACAGTAGTTTTTAGACTTTTTCAAAACTTAAAAAAATTAATTTAGATTAAATTTCTAAAATACTTTTTATATTTTTGTAAAGGTAAATGGAACAATATACAAATCTTCATTTTTTATTTAAATAATATTTTTATGAAAATAATTTAATAATTTTAATTGTACCAATATTTGTTAATATTGTTGTAAACACAGGTGTATGTAAGTAATATATGTATTTTAATCGGTATCCAGGGAACACCACGAGGAGGCCATTGCAATTGCGTCTTTAATGAAGACTTACGAGTCGACTTGAGATTCCAAAATGCTTTGAAAATCTCCTTGTTCCCCACCTACCTAATAATACCACCTATACATACACTCCTTGTCACTTGAATAGGACACCCTGTACTCTCTTTTTTCAATTGCTTATAGCTCAAAAGCGAAATGATAAAATAACGGAATTTTTGCACGTTCTCTTTGTGCAGCTATTTATCACTCTCAGCAACAAGCTGCAAGTTCTGGAAAACAGCCGTTATATTAATTTCTTGCTTTATGCTAGAATTCGCTTGAAATTGAGTCAATATTTTTGTGTCATTTGAATAGAACATGCGTTTAGTCTGATCATTTACTTTCGCGCGTGCTCACGCTGATTCGCTGATTTAACTTTTTTTGTGATTTTCGACGATTGTCTTTAAAATAAAATTAAAATGGGTCGCGGAAAAGCCTTATCTGAGGAGGAAAAAGGAAAAATAAAGGCATACAAGGACTCTGGCCTATCAATTGCAAAAATTGCAAAAAAAAAATCAACAGGAGCCGACATGTTATATCGGGATTTTTACAAAATGAGTCAGAATATGGAAAAAACATGAAAGGCCGCACGCACAGTGTGCTTACCGAATCGGAAAGACGCCTCATACTAAGAAAAGCTTCAAATTCTCACGACTCCGTGGCGAAGATTCGTGAAAAATGCGATGTAAATGCTAGCCTATCCACTGTTCATCGCGTCATTTCTAAGGCTGAACACCTAAAGAGGCTAAAAATAAAGAAGAAGCCTCCCCTTAACCCGGCAAGAAAAGCGCAACGCCTTAATTTTTGTCGCGAGCATGTGACCTGGACCTCGCAGTGGCATAGCGTGGTCTTCTCAGATGAAAAAAAGTTTAATTTAGAAGGCCCAGAAGGCTATAGTTATTATTTCCATGATCTGCGCAAGGAACCCCATCATTTGGACCGTCTGCATAGCCGAGCTGGAGGTGTTATGGTGTGGGGGGCCATTTCCTTCTATGGCACCTGCAAACTAAAATTTTTGTCAACAACGATGAATGCGGTGTGCTACAAGGAAATATTAAAAGAGGCGTTTCCATATTTTCACAACCTTTTTGGGCCTCTGCCATGGATATATAACGCGCCGATACATACTGCTCGGGTTGTTAAATCTTATATACAGAGCCAAAATGTGGAACTTTTAAGCTGGCCGCCCTACTCACCCGATTTAAATATAATAGAAAATGTTTGGGGATGGCTGACACGTGTAATCTATGGCTCAGGAAAGCAATATTCGAGTGTTCCCGAACTTATAAAAGCAGTTGAATTAGCTTGGGACTCGATTTCATTAAATTACTTGGCCAGCTTGTATCAATCCCTTCCAAACCGGATGACTGAAGTTTTGGAACGGCAAGGTGGCTCGACGCATTATTAAACATATTTTTTTTCTTCTAAATTACATCGATGCCCTATATTTAAGTTATATTTATGTTAAAAATAATCTGAGATCTCTGAAATGCTTTTTTTGTTTAAGTGTCCTATTCAAGTGACGCAATATTTGAGCCCCTAAATTGGACGGATTATGTTTAAAATTTTTTTGTTAATAGTTAAGGCTGTACCATGAAGAATTCCAGCTGGATAAGACAATGCAATTAAATTATCTTTAACTTAAAAAAAAATTAAGTCTCTACCATTATTGGTTTGGGAGCAGTGGGCGATCGAAAACACACTTAGGGGGTGTCCTATTCAAGTGACGAGGAGTGTATGTATAGGTGGTATTATTAGGTAGGTGGGGAACAAGGAGATTTTCAAAGCATTTTGGAATCTCAAGTCGACTAGTAAGTCTTCATTAAAGACTCCATTGCAATTGCAATGGCCTCCTCGTGGTGTTCCCTGGATACCGATTAAAATACATATATTACTTACATACACCTGTGTTTACAACAATATTAACAAATATTGGTACAATTAAAATTATTAAATTATTTTAATAAAAATATTATTTAAATAAAAAATGAAGATTTGTATATTGTTCCATTTACCTTTACAAAAATATAAAAAGTATTTTAGAAATTTAATCTAAATTAATTTTTTTAAGTTTTGAAAAAGTCTAAAAACTACTGTTTAACACAGGTGTATATATGTATATGTGTGTATATTTATCGGTAACTAATTCGAGCGGCGACTTTTAAATAAAGAAAATATTAAAAAAACAAACATACATAAAAATATATACAACTAGATCATTAAATAACAACAATAAACCAAATTCATAACAAGTGTCCGGAAAAAATATCAATAAAAATGTAAACAAACAAAGCCAATCAGCTGGTTTTGTTTCTGCCCGCTCCCGCCCCCTAAAAAGCAATCGTCGGTAGGGTATGCAGGCACCAGCCGCCGCATAAGGCGGAAAAGTAGCAAAAGAGTCGAATGGGTCGAAATGAAATGATCGCACACATGCACCCGTGTACGTGAATGCATGAACACGCATACAAATAAAGAAGAATTCAAGCGCAGAGCCACCTTCTTTAAGATGCGCCAATCTGCGACTGAACGAGCGAACTCTCGCAATCAATGTGCGGCATAAGAATGAGATAGCGAAGAGAGAGAGAGAGCCGCGAGAGAGCGACGGGGCCTGCTGCTAACATGGCCTAAAGGGGCCGTCGCTAAGAATTTTTGCGTCCATTTTCGTTGTATGAAATGGAATGTCTATATGTTCTTTGGTTAGTAATCATATATATATATATTAGGCATGTTCTTAATTCCGATACGTTTCGAAAAGTAAACCGAACGCAATTCCGTTCCGGTTGGCAATTGCGATTGATTTTGCTTACGAATTACTTTTGGCAAACCACGGTCCAAACGAAATCGGCAAGGGAGATTCAAGCGAAACGATGGAAAATGGAACGTGCGGAAACGAGAGAGGCTGAGTTTTACGTTTTTATTTTTCGGTTTGGCAGGCCCGCGAATTTCTTGAGACACTTAAAAAAATTATTTTTAATTCAGTGAAAGGATTAAATGCAATTCAAATTACATAAATAAGTTCTACATTGATCACTGAATTAAGGAAAATTAACTTAATGAACATTTGGCAACTGTACGAGTGCGTAATTTGTCAAATACTTTTTATTTCATCGGCCAGCATTACTTTTTAAAAGTCAGTCTGTCCATCTGTCTGTCTGTCCGTCCGTCTGCCAGTTCGTTTGTCCGTATGAATAAACAGAGAAAATCAGAGATGGTAAGAGATAGAGGTTTGACATGTATGGGACATAAGCCTCTTATGCTTGCAGTCAGAACAAGTTAATTTTCAATTTTTGCCCTTCCAGTCCCCGCAATTTAGAAAAAACGTCATATCTCCGTCAGTTTTATAAATAGAAGGTTTTTCAACTGCTGCTGTGGCATCTAAATTTACACTGAGCATTCACTTTTGATGGTATAGAGCAGCGATGTTAAAAAAGAGCCAGGCCCAAAAGTGAGAGTGTATTGGTGCGCGATATTAAACCGACACACAACGGTCCTCAATGATTTCTGAGCAGCGAATGAAGACAAAGAGAGCTCTGCTTACGATCATATGCCCGACTTCGGCATACGCTCAGCTCGTGTGCGTGTAAATAGCCGATTGCGCTCGGCCCCAGGGGGCTATGGAGGAACATCGCGGGCACAAAGTATAATATAGTCGCGTTTGACAGACTTTCCTACGTGTTTTTATTTGGCTTTTTTTATGGTTTTTTTCCTAAAAAATTGAATAACTCAACCAAATATTACTCGAATTTAATAAACTAAGGTGCAGAAGACGAAATATTAAATGTTATTTGAAACTGCATACCAAATTAAATAGTTTTATAAAATTTTGACTTAATAATTTTCGTTTAAAGTACGGTGAAGTCGCAAAAGATAAGCCATGCTGTTTACTATGTCACGCGTCTTTCATATTTTTTAAACTAAAACCAGTACCGAACCAACTCTGAACAAGTTTAAAAAGTTTAAAACAGGGATGCAAGCCGGTTCTGAATCGAACCGAATCAAACCGAACCGATCCCCTTTTTCCACGGTGAGCCGAACCGCAAACCGAACCGGCTTCCTTTCATAAATGCTAAACCGAACCGAAAACCGCAAAGAAAAATAGTTAAGGGGGGTTTTACAAATGTAAATTTCAAAAATCGGAGAGCGTTCGCGTGGAATGTTCTGTTCCATGGTAAAAATCTACTTCAAACGCGCTATGTAATTAGTCGATCTGGCATCGCTGTTCAATCTGAACAGCCTGCCAGATACTTATCTAATCAAAAAAAATCTGGCAACCTGCCACTGTGTTTGAACGCACCTTGACTATAAAAGGTTACAAAGAAGTAAAATTCAAGCATTCTAAAACTGTGATTTATGGGATTTAAAATAATATGGCTGGAAAACGAATGTCTACTTTGTCGCGTAACTAAAATAAGCAGGTGGAATGAGTGTAATGAAAAGTCGAGCTACTTCTTAGCAGGCGCAGCTCAGGAGAATGAAAAATATAAGCGGTCAAACTTATCGAAGAGCTACCGAAACATCGGAACAGACGACTTCTATAAAATCACAATCGCGGCGCGAAGAACAAGTTGAGCGCAGAGCAAAATGTTTAATCTTATATTAGTGGAGATGTTACAAATTGATTCCCTGAAATCTGAGTCGTTTCACCCACTGTGCATAACTACAATCCGTTTTGCACAGTTTACAAAATCAAACTGTTTAGAAAAAACCCCTTGATGTGCAAAATGGGCCAAAACCTTTGATTGGATTTTTGGTTTAATCTTTCTTTTTTTGTATTTTGATATATTCAATCAACATTTTTCTCAATTATTACTGATAATGATCCAGAGTCAAACGGAAAAATGGGAAACAAAGACGCCAGCGTAGCAACCTATAAAAAATAAAACCGAATCACTTTTCCCCCAAACCAACCCTCTCGAAGCCCATCTCTGGGACAGCGAAATAAATTCATTTAAAGCCGATTGAATCGACATTCATAACACTCCGGGGAGCAATTCCAAAGGATTTTCATGGTGCTGCGTTGCCAACGTTGCCAGCAAAGAGTCGCCCGAGGATTTCTTTACATTTCCATTTTTTAGGGAGCATTCTATTTTTTGTTGTTGTTTTTATTTTTGCACGTTAAATGCAAGCGAATTTCTGTATAGATGCTGTCTATGTTTGTTGCTGTTGTCGTTGATAATGAATGTGTACGAGGATTTGCCGCTGGTGCCGCTGGCTGTTGGTTGTTGGCTGACTTTCTGTGCTTTACTTCTTTATTTGCGTCGCGGCGACTTACATGCTTTGATGTATGCGCGGCAAGCAGCCAAGTGGACAGCCAGGGGGAAGCCTCCACTTTTGGGTTTTGAATGAGCCACCTCCGTGCTTGTTGTTGTTGCGTAGGGAAACCAAAAGCGGAAGTCATTATTAACTTTGCCTTTGAGAAGGGCTCCGGGCCAAGGGCTGGGTGTCCATGTCCGGGTAGGAGTCACAGCTGGCTTGTAGGCACAAAAGCCGCATTAGTTGTATTTATTTTTAAGCTCACAGCAGCAGCTGTAATGTGCTGCCCCCTTACGCTTCTTGTGCTCCTCCGGACACAAATTGATTTCAACTTGACTTTGTTGTGGTCCCGTCGCTCGGGCTTCCGTTTTGCAGTCGAGCTACATAAATTTGCAATTTAATTTAATTTAATTTCGTTTGATTATTTTAACTTGACTCGCGGGATTTGGCGCTTAGACTCAGTACCCTGGGATTAGGTGCAATATTTTATTACTTTGACTTTTAATGTGGTCGCCCGTTTGCTTCTCTGTTCATGGCAGGCCTTTGCTATACGCAGCGAAGAACAAAATCTGCTTATCGAACGCATCTTGGTGCTGGTGCGTAATGTGCTGCAGGTGCCGGCCAATCCGGAGGCCGAGTGTCGGGCGGATAACGATGCCAGTCTGCATGATCAGGTCATTTGGGCGCTACACCAAACGGGAATGCTGGATCTGGTGCTATTCGTCATTTCTTCGCCAGATGAGGCGCAATTCCATCTGCATGGACTGGAGATACTTTGCCTTCTGTATCGGGAACAAGTAAGTAGCTGGGGGAATTTAAAGGGAAGATCAAATTGTAAAAATCTTTTTCTTGCAGAGTGCAGAGTCTCTGGCAGATGCCTCGCTACAGCGCAGCCTGAGCGAGAAGCAACGTGATCAGCAGGAACTCCTTGCCGCTCGGCGACGGGAGCATGCTCGACGCCAGGCACGTCCTCCACCTGGTCGGCACTCGCGTTTCGGTGGCACCTATGTCATACGCAACATGAAATCGGTCTCTGATCGCGATGTTATCTGTCATCAGCCACTGGAGCGGGTATCGGCCATTGACTTTGATCGCGAGAAGCAGCAGCAAAAACGCTCGCATCGTCACATCAAGGAGGAGGCTCAGGTGACCCGGCGGAGCGCCTTTACTGTTAGGTAAGCTATCTCCATTTGTCTGTGGCCACTTCCTGCACTTAAACTTGTGTCTTTTGTGTGGCTGTAGCGGCCATTACAATAGAAATGGTTATGGCCCGGCTGCCTGGCCACATCCCGGTCATTGATTTTCGATTTTACCCTGCTGAGCAAGCGAGCGAGCGTATAAAATAATATTCAATAATAAATGAAGCCATTTCCTTTGGTCCCCTTCTCTCCCTTTCTCCACCATGGCCTCTACTGACGGTTACTTACGCTATTTTATAGAATATCACAAGCGCTATTGGCTGCCTTGGCTTTCTACTTGGTAATGCTCCTTGCTTTGGGTGACTTGGCCAGACTAAACAAAGCTTTTGGCCTCATTCGGGCGCCGCTATTTCAGCGTCTCTGTAGCCGCTCCCCCTAATGGCCACCAGGTGCAGCTATTTTATGATTTTTTGCTAACCAACAAACTACTTAAAGGATAGCCGGTTTCGCAGTGGAAGATGCTGACTGGCCTGTACGGTTACAGCAAATGCATTTGCCGCAGTGTTCGGTTTTTCAGAATTCCTTTTGCGTGAGTGGGTTGTAAGAATTTCACAAGGGATAGGGAACTGCTAACCCAGGCATAACCCAACACCGGTACCACGAACCATGATCTTTCCAAATGCAATTACGCGTTTATAGAATACTGGAAAAAAGCTGCAAACTTTGATATGCCCTCTTTGTACCTTACGCAATCCTATAGGAATTAGAAATGTTACTAACCATTGCTGGTTCTTATTAAAAGAGGCCGATAGAAGAGTAAGGAAGAAGTGACTTCAGATTGAATTCTCTGGTATTTATTTTCAACGCGCTCAACTACGTTCTTATTAATCCAAACCAAACAAAACCAAAATTAATAAAATCAGGAAAAAATCAGAATTTTCTAGAAATTTTCTAAAATTTTTTCACAAAAATGGAATCACCAAAACATTTCGTAAGTTTTTCGCATTAAGAAAAAGAAACCTTTCATTTTGGTCATGGATTGGAGGAGCATCTTGCGTTGTCCTGATAAAACAGGGCTTTTCTCTTTCTCATCTCTCTCTCTCTCTAGTTAACAAAGACTACAAATCTGAAACAGCACCAAAACAGCACTGCAAACGCCTGTGTGAGCTGTCATTCAGCTGGGGAACCAGCAGGGGGCAACCATTATTGGGAAAGGAAGGCCAAGAAAAAACTTAAGTTAAGTTGATGAGTCGGCCCAAGGGACGCCTTCAAGGAATCCAAAAGCCCACAAAACCCGTAACTCTAGATATTACAAAAACTGGGGTCTTATGGTGCAATAAGGAGAGGCTTGGTTCACCGATGTCTCTACGACGTGCCTCACAAATTTCTTTTGTGGGCATTGTTCGCGCACTGGCGACGCAATGCTTTCGATTTTATTTTGGGTTTTTGTTTCAATGCTGCTGTGAGCAAGTTGCCGGTGTGTCTCTTGAAGCCCTCCCAGAACACCAATTTGGGTTCCGCAGTGTCCATGGAATCCCCACGCAAGTACACAGGATTCTCAACCACATTCTGGAGACAATGGAGCAAGGCATGCTTTTCAAGCTTCAGTCTCTTTTTCCAACTGAGCAGTTTGATTTGCTGCGCTCCCCAGTTGCCCCAGTTCAACAGCCTGTCCCGCGGACTTGCCGGTTCTAGACGGCCAAAACACACTTATAGCCACTTATGCTGACGAGACAGCCTTACTGGCTTACAGCGCCATCCCAGTAGAGCGTCGGCAACAGCTCAATCCTTTTTGGACGGCTTTAGTGCTTGAGCATCCTGTTGGAACATTGCAGTAAATCCGAAAAAAGCCAACACTGCACCTTCACAAAAAAGAGAGGTAACACACCAAGGCTTAGTCTAAACGACTCAGTCATTACACATAAGAACTCTGTCAGGTACCTGGGCATAACACTAGATAGGAGACTTACTTGACTTACTTAAGCGAGCTGTGGCAGTCACTTATGCTAGGGCTAACAAATTGGAGCGAGCTCAGGGCTCCCACTATTCTTAAAGTTATCTGTCTCTGGGGTACTGCCTGCGACACTTCCAATAAAAGGGTCGTGACGATGCGAACCAAGATCTTACGCAGAATACTCGATGCTCCCTGGTACGTGCGGAACACCACCATCTACAAATACCTCGGCATTCTACCAGTTTGCCCTCAGATCAATCGCCACAACAGCAGATATAGAAAACGCTTGCTGTCCCACACAAACCGTCTCGCCAAAGAGCTAGCGATAACTCGGATACGGAGACGGCGATATCCGTCAGATCTGTAGATACACGGTAGGCGACCAACAGGCCATCTGCTTGCCTCACCCTAAATATAATATATCTGTCTTACTATCTTACAAGTAATATATCTTTTTCCAGCCGGCTGGCATACCTTCTAGAATCCCCTGCCTACGCCACTAGTCTGTACACAGATCAAGTTAGTTTCAAATTTTTGCCACTCCCCCTTCCGCCCCTAACAATAAAAAATGTTTGATAACTCCCACAATTTTAAGAAATCGATCTCAAATTCTAATCGGAAAATAAATAACGGAGTTATAAAGGTTTTGAAAATGTTGCATACTTTTCTGCGCAGCTAGCGCTGTTTGTTGAAATGTTTGCATTAATGTTAATGCTCTTTTAATTAACGTAAGGGAAGGCTATTAAACATTCATTCCCCTGAGTAACGGGTATATCGAAGTCGTTATACTCCGTATCAAAGGTACACAGAGTATATTAAGTTTGTGCAAATTTATGTCATATCCAGAAGGATGCATCTCCGACCCTTTAAAAATAAATTCTTAATCAGCATCAACAGCCTATATCAAGCCATGTCCGTCTGTTTGTCTGTCGGTTTGAACGCACAGATCTCAGAGATGGTAAGAGTTGGAGGTTCTAATGTATGTATGTGTCATAATATTGTTATATTTGTTAATCGCAACCGAAATTCATTTTTGGATTAATACCTGAACCAAAACTGATGACAGATTCGAGACACAACCACATGTATTGCAGCACAATGGATGGTTATGCTATAGACAGCCATATGTATTAGACGCCTTTGTATCAAGTTAAGGAACCAACCTAAACCTTAAGACCGCAAGACAAACCTCTTAAGCGCTTTGTTGGTTTCAGTACTGCGGTTTTGCAGCCTTCATAATTTCACTATAATAAAATTGAACTTTCATCAAATTTCCAAGAGCATTTCAACTGCGGTTCACTGAAGTTACCCACATATTCTTCAATTTGTTGCATCGATTTGGCCGTTCCTGCTGTAGCAGCCATAAAAACCTTTGCTAAGATAAAACTGCAGTAGCAGTCGTAAGAAACGGCAGCTTGGCGGCGCCACCGGCATCGGCATTCTCCATCGCCATCGACTTCAGCATCTTTGCCCAGCGAGCCATGCAATTTTCAAGTAAGATGCTCAAAGGTTTGCCACTGCAAATGTGCTGCGATTTGCCCTGGTGGCGACGTTGGCCAACATTTTTGCTTGTTAGTCTGCTGACTTTTGGCTTTGGTCTGGTTTATGGGCAAGTTGCTTGTAGCCCAAATCTTTAGGCGCCCATAAATTGATAGACGTGGACAAATGTGCCTATGTGTCGTGGTCAAGAATTAGGGCTGTGATTAGACAACTCTAATCGCTCCATCAATAAGTTACGAAAACAGCGCAACCGCAAAAGAGAACAAGGCCAGGCACGTATCCCGCTAAAGTTCATCAATGTCACGTGTCGGATCCCCAGCTCCTATGGAACATCCTACAATTCGTTGGCCAACCGACAAGTGCTTGTTCTTGTTGTTCCTGTGTTTCCAACCCCAACTCCCTTTGGCATAAATTAATCCGCGTCGGCATCGATGCGTTGGATTTGTGTTTTGCCTGCGGTCGGCTGGTAAAGATTGCTCTCCACTTCGACGAGTGAATGGTTGGTTGCATCTTTTAGCCAGCTTTGCACAAATAAATTGGCCAGGCGAAATTTATTGCATCAACGCTGCCAAATGCCTTTTGCAGCGGCCGCATTTGTTATATAAACCGGATGGGGGAGGCGCTCGCTCGCTTTCAATCAATATTATTGTGGTAAAACCCATTTTTCATTGCTTGTCTCTCCCATCGCCTTTTGCAGACTGTGCCTGCGCGAGTATTGCATTGAGGTGCTGCGCTCCGCTTACAACACGCTGGTGCGGCAGGTGCGTCGAGTGCTGGAACGCAATGCTGGCTCTTCGAGTCACGATGACTCCTATCTCTTGTGGGCCATACGATTTTTCATGGAGTTCAATCGTTTGAGTGGTGTACAATTGCAGCTAGTCAGGTGAGTGAACTACATGTGTGTGTGTGTGTGTGTGTGACTTGCATTTGCCAATGTCAAACGTGTGCTCCAGCTGAGATATGCGCTGAGGTTGACTTAAGCGTTCTAATTAATTGCATTCTATGCCATTCACTGCAGAAAAGGGGCCAAAGTTCCCAACAGAGAAATGATGTTGATGAACGAGCATTTTCATCTCAATGGCTAATAAAATGCTGACCTCAACGCCAAGTCAGCAATATGGAACTCTTGTGCAGCTCACCAGCTGCCTTCTCGTGGCTTTTAATCAAATTACTTTAAATTTTTTTCTTTTTACAGCCACTTCAAATGAAATCAAAAGTGCGCAACTTTCACTTACTTGACCAATTTTATTTAAACACTGCTAAAAAGGATTACAAATCTAAAGTAAACCTTGCCAACATATAAATCCAAAATTTCAAAAATTTCTAATGCAATAAAATTCAAGTTAGTTTTAACTATAAAGTATTGAAGTAAAACACTTTACGTTCAGCTCAAACTAATCAACTTATTTTTGGATATAGAACAGAAAAAATCGTATTTAGTTTGCGAAAATGGATCTATAGTTTACCATTAAAATAAACACTTACTTTTGCATGAGTTCAATCCGATCCTTAATTCTGAGTTCTAGTGATTTTTCTAATCACGAATCACAAATCTGCCCCATCTGATGTTCAAAGGGAAAGCCATGGAGAACTTAGCTGAATATTTCTGTTTCTCACTTGCGAAGTGACTGGGCCTCATTTGTTAATGCCTCGCTAAAAAGAGAATTACACAAAAACTATAAAGGATATTGGCAAACCGTTTGTTGTATTGGATAGATAATAGATAAAAAATATGAAAATAGATGCGGTTGTTGCTTTAGTGTCCATCAAAGTAGGGCAAAGAATAAAAAGATGGTCCTATGGCTGCGATTTTTTCTCAGAAACGGCTTATCCGAAATGGATGAAATAAAAAAGGATCTGCTCAGATTTTATGAGGTTTTCGCACTTGCCTCCACGTTTGGGGTGGGTTTAAAAATACCAGACTTGTAGGGCTGCAAAGCCAAAATTTTTAAAATCTACCCTTTTTATACCCTTGAAAAGTGTATTATAATTTTGCCCAGAAGTTGGAAACGCATAGAAGGAATCATCTCCGTCCACAGAAAGTACATATATTCTTGATCAGCATGACGAGCTGAGTCGATTTAGCCTTGTCCGTCCGTCTGTCTGTCTGTTTCTACGCAAACTAGTCCCTCAGTTTTAAAGCTATCGAGCTGAAATTTTGCTATCTTTTAGCTGCACACTGCACATATGTCGAACCGAGAAAATAGGATTGTCACTTCTTGTTGCTGCCATACAAATTTTTTTATACCCTCAACAAAACGCTGATGGCACTTCCTGACAAAGCCATCTTCAACTCAGTATTGCGACTGGGGTACATTCCGAAGGCTTGTAAAAAGGCCCAGATCGTTATGATCCACAAAGCCCGGATGAATCCTGCAGAGGTCGAATCATACCGGCCAATTAGCTTGCTTTCGTCGGGGTCGAAAATCTTTGAAAGGTGCTTGCTATGTAGGATACTAACGTTGGATGAGCTCAGCCATCGGATTCCGCCCTTTCAATTTGACTTTAGATGGTCGCACGGAACTCCAGAGCAGTTGAACAGGGTAACTAACTTTATCCTGGAAGGGTTCCATGCAAAGGAGTATGTCGTGGCAGTATTCGTTGATGTTAAGCAAGCGTTCGATCAAGTTTGGCACAATGGTTTGCTGTGCAAGATAAAGAGCCTCCTCCCACCACAGCTCTTTGACCTAGTCCTTACCGACAGGACCGTTTTCCGTCGTTCTTGATGGAGCTGAATCGAGCACAAAACACGTACTAGCAGGAGTGCCACAGGGTAGCGTCCTTGGCCCCACGCTGTATACGCTTTCGACCATGGACATGCCCACAGGAAGTAACATTCCCAGAAATGACGCACAGGACCTTTTCCTTGCCACTTTCGGTGACGACACAGCCATTTTGGCCAGACATCCCTGTGTCTACAGTACCACGGACATCCTACAGCAGTACATGTACCGATTTTGCAGATGGGCAAGGTGCTGGAATATTGGAATAAATAAAGCGAAGTGTGCCAATGTCACCTTCACACTAAGGAGAGACAACTGCCCCGGAGTCTTTATGGAAGATCAACTCCTAGCTCATCTTCAAGGACACAGGTACCTAGGAGTGTACCTTGACAGGCGCTTGACAATTGGCCTGCACATAAGCCAGCTAACAACGTCGCTATATAGAAGAGCTGCCCAGTCGGGGTGGATGCTAAATAGCAGAAACAAATTGTCCCTGAAGAGCAAGGTACATGTGTACAAGGGAATTATTTCACCAGCTTGGAGATACGGCCTGCAAGTATATGGAATTGCAGCTTAAACTCACCTAAATAAGATCCGAGTCCTTCAAGCCAAATTACTGCGCAGACTATCGGGAGCGATTTTGGTACATGTGCACGAGAAGGCTGGAGAAGGAACTTACCGTCCCTATGATAGGTGACGTCATCAACAAGCAATCTGCTGCCTATCTAGAAAGACTCAGAGGACATCCAAATCGGCTAGCGAGGCGTACGCTGCGGAGACGAAAAATAAATGGAGATCATTTCTATCGCAACTTTCAAGTCGAAGAATCTGGACCCGCCACACTGACAGATTTTACATACAATAATAACACCAACCAAAACATTATCTGTTAAAATGAATCTTATAGCCTATTTCCACTATAGCAAATATGTACATATTCTCACATTTTATCACATACCCAAAAATATGCAACATTTTTTCCATAGAAAAAATGTACATATTTAATATATGTGTCCATTCGCCACGAGTGATAACAGTGTTGTAAAAGAAAATACTAGATTATTTGGTATTAACGTCACAAAAAAATCAACCCTGATGTTATCGATGTCACAAAAAGTCAACCCTGGTTTAAAATTTATTTGAAATGATAATTGAAGGTAAGGGCTAGTTTCATAATATTATTCTTAATATTAATAAATTTGATTTCAAATGGCTCCAAAACGTAAGTCAGTGTCTTGGAAGGACTACCATGAAGTCATGCTCATGGATCTGTGGGAGGAGAATTTTGTCGCGGGACACCCATTTATTTGGAAGGACGGTTGCCAAATTAATTGAATGGAAAGATGTTTGCAAAAAAAACATTTAAAGCGCAAATACAAGTAAATATAAGATAAGTAGGGACTTTTTATACAAACTAAACTAAAAATGCAACGTGTTTCAGACGGTGCTCTATTAAAATGAGAGCCGTAAAGTCAGTGCAGCCATCATCCTCTTTCTCAAACTGTGTTGAGGTAAAGTGACTCGTATTGCTTACTGGCCTCACATGGGAATTCAGTATGCCTGAAGAAACGCAAACTGGACAAGGCCGAGATGACATCGTTTGTAAAGGCCTGCCACAACAGAGCGGATGGAGGTACTTGACCGACAAGCTACTGCTCGCTTGAAGATTACGGAGCGCATGGAGAATGCCACTATAGAATTTTATTCTAATATGTTCAAACTATAAAATAAAATGTTAAGAAAAACATAGAAGCTATTAAATTGTCTTATTTTATTTATTGTTGAGTCTTTCGAAATTTTTTCTTTAATTTTATTTGGCAAACACAAATCAAACTTGTAAGTGCAAAGATGTAATGCATAATAACTCAAATTTGAATTGTCAGCTGCCATTCACATGTTAACGAAACTGTAAAATATGTACACATCATATGGAAACGCTCAGAAAAAAAAATATGTACATATCGAAATAAGTGATCATAGTGGAAATAGGCTATTACACTACTAACACTAGTATGTAAGTTGCTATAAAAAGTAGCAAAGTAAATGTATGCAATAAACGCAAAAAAAAAAAAAAAAATTGTATACCCTTGCAGAGGGTATTATAAAATTGTTCGGATGTGTAGAAAGTATATATATTCTTGATCAGCATGACGAGCTCAGTTGAGTTAGCCCTGTCCGTTTGTTTCTATCTCCTCCGTCAGTTTTAAAGCTATCTTCACCAAACCTTGCGCGAAGTCTTTTGGTACAAATACGCTGCACATTTGTCGGAACCGGCCGGATCGGATGACTATAGCATATACCTGTCATAGGACCGATCGGTCGAAAAACAAGTTTTAGTGAGAAAAACTTTTTTGTTTTCAATTGAAACGCCTCTAAACTTCGTATTTCTTAGTTTTTTATGCTTTTCCATGATTCCACCAAAATTGGGCGAAATCGGACATCTATATAGTATATCTGTCATAGAAAAGATTAGTCTGAAAAGCAGTCTTAGTTAGAAAACTTTTTTTGTTTTCAATGGAAATGTCCTCAAAACTAACTAACTAATTTGTTTTATATGCTCCCACACGATTCTACAAAGTTTGGTCGAAATCGGATGACTATAGCATATAGCTCCCATAGGAACGATCGGTCGAAAAACTAGTTCGAGTGAAAAAAACTTTTTTGTTTTTAATGGAATCGTCCCTTACGTTGGCAAATATTTATTTTATATTCTTTTACACAATTCTACAAAGTTTTGTCAAAATCGGATGACTATAGCATATAGCTGCAGTACGAATGATCGGTCGAAAAAGAAGTTCTAGTCAGAAAAACTTTTTGTTTTAAATGGCATCGCCTCCAAATTTCGCAATTAACAGTGTATTATGCTTTTCCATGATTTTACCAAGTTTAATCGAAATCAGACATCTTTATAGTATAGATCCCATAGAAAAGTAATGTTCAAAAAGTAGTCTTAGAAAAACTTTTTTCTTTTCAATGGAAGCTGCAAGGGTATACAAAACTTCGGCCGAGCCGAAGTTAACTTTCCCCTATTTTTCTAACTAAGACTACTCTTCGGACCTTACTTTTCAATGGGAGTTATACCATATAGATGTCCGATTAGGACCAAACTTCATGGAATCATGGAAAAGCCTAACAAACTGTTAATTACAAAATTTGGAGGCGATCCCATTTAAAACAAAAAAGTTTTTCTCACTAGAACTTCTTTTTCGACCGATGACAGCTATATGCTATAGTCATCCGATCCGACCGGTTCCGACAAATGTTCAGCGTATTTGTACCAAAAGACTCTGTGCAAAGTTTGGTGAGGATAGCTTTAAAACTGACGGAGAAGATACAATAGCATAGAAACAGACGGACATGGCTAAATCTGCTCAGCTCGTCATGCTGATCAAGATATATATATATACTTTATGTGGTCGGAGATGCTTCCTTCTATGGGCTGCAATCATCTGGCCAATTTTATAATACCCTCTGCAAGGGTATAAAAAAATTGTACCAGGGGTAGAAAGTACCCTTAAACCTAGCGAAATCACTAGTGCCTTTCTGATAATAAAGCTGCATAAACTACGTATACTCTATCTGTCGGAGGAATTTGAAACACACAATGGAGGCAAACAGCGATGCCCTATGGATGCGATATATTTGGATAACATTCACGAAAATCTAAAAAGTGGAGTAATGGTTGGAAGCACCTAGATCCGGGACGACATCGTCACTCTTGCGGACAAGTCCGAGAAACTACAGAACATGATCAGAAGGCTCGACAGCTATTGCACTATGTTGGGAATGGAAGGGAACAGGTCAAAGTCGCTAATTATGGTTTTTCCAAAAAATGGGTTTTCCGGACGGGGGCTGTTCAAGTTGTTTCGGAATTCAAATATCCCTGAGTCGTGTTAACACACACAATTAGCTTCTTAGTCTTCTATTAATATAAATGATGGGTGTGCACCTCGATAGAAGGCTCACATGGCGCAAACACGTAGAGTCAAAAAAAACTTCAAATAAAGCTAAAGGCCAATTGCCTCTACTGGCTAATCAACTCCCGTTCCCCTCTAAAACTGGAATAAAAAGTTCTACTGTACAAAAGCATAAATAAGCCTGTCTGGACGCATGGCTCGCAGCTATGGGGAAACTCCTGTGCGAGCAGTGCAGACATCCTCCAAAGATCAAAGGCCTCCAAAGAAAGAAGAAATCTAAGAACCATCTCATTAACAAGCATAACAAAAAAAAATTCTGAAATAAACCGACTCATTTAGCTCTACACGGGCCACTGCAAGCTGCGGGGTCACCTGTACAAGTTGGGAATAACAAAAACCCAACTATGTTGATACTGTGGTGAGAAGGAGGCGGCAAATTCTAATAAAATTTTTTTTTTTTTTTTCTTTCTTCCCTTCTTTTTTATTATTCAATCGGCCGGATCGGATGACTATAGCATATAGCAGTCATAGGAACGATCGGTCGGAAAACTAGTTCTTGTGAGAAAAACCTTTTTTGTTTTTAATGAAAACGTCCGTATCATTGGCATACACTTATTTTATACTGTATACTTTTACACAATTCTACAAAGTTTGGTCGAAATCGGATGACTATAGCATAAAGCTGCAGTACGAATGATAGGTCGAAGAAGAAGTTCTGGAGAGATAAACTTTTTTGTTTTAAATAGGATCGCCTCCAAATTTCGTAATTGTTAGTTTGTCATGCTTTTTCATGAATCCACTAAGTTTGGTCGAAATCGGACATCTATATAGTATAGCTTCCATAGAAAAGTAAGGTCCGAAAAGAAGTCTTAGTTAGAAAAACTTTTTTGTTTTCAATGGAGGCTGCAAGGGTATTCAAAACTTCGGCCGAGCCGAAGTTAACATTACCCTTTTTTTTCTATTGAATTTAAAATTACGCCCCAAATTTGTACTTCTAGACTAGATTAACCCCTTAACTTTCAATATAGCAGTAATTTATACCAAATGAACAGAAAATAGATTTTGGGAGAGTTATTGCCTTAAGTAGCAAGCCAGAATAAAGCCAGAGCGTGACACGACTCGGAGCGGCGTAGGGGTACTTTCAGGGCTAACATTGGTACCAGCGGTGTTGTGAATATATTACGAAGATTGACTGTACTTCATGAATCTAAGCAATCATATGATGGATTGCTCTTAAACTTTAACGAAAACGTTTCAAACAGAAAGACAGGCGGACTTTGCTATATCAATTCAGCTGTGTTGATCTTGATCAAGAATATATATCATTCATAGGGTCGGAAATTTTTCCATCTCCATCTCCACAGAAAAACCCCTTACTAAGGTTAAGGAATGTGCTTGCTTTCAGTCGTTTTAGAAGATATTTTATGTTGAGTGCTTCTACTCAAGCAAATTACGAACTTCAGTCAAATTGCGGACTCAGTGGCTTGCCATCTATTTTGTTTTGTTATTTGTATGTCAACAACAAGGAAAAGTATGCTCCAAATAAACTTTCGTGCCAGGGCAATTCCCATTGTCATTCGCACTTTTTCCACTTTACACTTACCACCCCAAAGATGGTCAAGCAGCATGTCACAATGTGACACTGCGGTCGGTCACAGCACAATTTGTGTGTCACTGTTCGGTTGCTTGGGCAACACCCGGTCCCCGTAACTGTTTTGTCTTCCTCGGTTTTATTGCATTACTTTTCGAAATAAACAACAAAACACATGCACAAATCAAAGTCATGACAACAAACCGTTGACCTGGGGCACTTTGTATAGCTGCATAGAAGAAATTTTGAAATAATCTTTGGCCAATGCTGTCGCCAGGCGACCCAACCAAATCAAAGCCTGCCCCTGGATCCGTGATTTAGTTAGACCCAGTCTCTTGGCGCTGTTGTTGATGTTCCGGTTCCACTTTTATTGCTGTCCGGCATGCTGTTAATAAAATTTGGCGTTCTTTATGCTGTCATCCGACTAGCCCTGCTCCCCGTCTCTGTGTGCTGTGTGGTGGGAAATTTCTTTAAAATTGTTTTGGTTACTTTCAAATTAGTTTCTGAATGACAACAATGAAGCTTTGCAAAAATGTTGTCATTCCGTTGGCGCAAAGTTTTTCCGACCCCCATTACCAGACTCCCTCGTACTATTCTAAGCTGCTGCTTGGTTGCTGCTTCTGTTGCCGTTTTTCATTTTTGCCATTCCTCTCTCTGCCTTTTATCAAGCTCTTACTTATACAGATATATATGTGTGCAGTGTACCCATCTATATACTTTTCAACCATAAAACTTTCTGTTTATTTCCGCAAACGCAATTTTCCACTACTCGCCCGCTTTGAACTTTCTTTATCGTCTGCCATTTTATACTGATTTTACACTATATAAAGCATGGCATTGCTGTTGTGTATCTATTGGCAAGGAGATGGACCAACTTTTGTGCAAGAAAAAGTGAAATTGAGTTTGTCATATTGATTATGTATGGCTTTCGCATACGCATTGACCACCAAATGATCAGTAGTTGGAAAAATTTGAGTTATGTAGTTACAATACTTATTTGTATAATTTGTCCAAGATCGCACTATTTGAACAAATTAAATAATCACGGTCCAAGTATGTTATATTGTATCGAGTTACCAAATGAAACTTCGCTTATATAGCCAAACGCAAACGAATATATAAAACAGTAAGATGAGCATGACTAAAAGATGGGATCAGAGTCAGTTTTCAGAAGTCTGGCAAAAGTAAACGCATTGACACATTATGTTTACGGGTATCTTATTTGATACTATTGCTATTCCACTGCTTTTCTTTCAGACTTATGCAACGAGTGTTGTACTCTCAAACAGAGCAAAAGCATCACAAAAAGTTAGCCCGAGTAAATTATGCATCCATGTGTATATGAAGTAACTAATTATTCTTATAGGTTTTCGTGTTTACATTAAATCGTAGTTTATTGAATTATTGATGGCTTTATTGTTTTTTGCTTTGTTGCTGTTTTTGAAATTCAATTAAAGTAGAACCATTGGTCAAGAACCAACCAAAAAAATTTTCACATTAATTCGAATCAATTAGCGGCGCATCTAAGAAAAATATTTCACAAATTTTGGTTATGATAAACTCAAAGAAAACGAGAAATCAAAGCTAACTTCGTCTACGCCGAAAATTCCTTGGGCTGCTACAAGAAGTAACCATCCGATCCGCGGATCCAAAATATATGCAGTTTGCAGCTAAATGATGACTCTGTTCAAAATTTGAGCTCCATAGCTTTAAAACTGAGGAAGTAGTTTACGTAGAAACAGACAGATGGACGGACAGATATGTTTGTATACTCAAAAAATAGATGTTGTTATACTTTATGTTAGCTGTGACTCCAAGCTGCAATTTTATGTCATCTCTTCTTTGACCAATTTTTTATATGACAGCTATTCGATATATTCATCCGATTTCCCTTAAAGTCTGCAAAATTGTGCAGAAGCAGATAATATTAATAACTGGCAAGTTTAAGGACGCTACCATTGAAAGCAAAAAAATTTTACTCTCTAGGATAGTTTTTCGAACGATCGTTTCTATGGCAGCTATATGCTATAATCATCAGATTTTAACAAAACTTTGTAGAATTGTGTAAAAGCATACCAAATAAATAATTGCCAATTAAAGGGACATTTCCTTTGAAAACAAAAAAGTGTTGCTAAGACTACTTTTCAGACTCTACTTTTCTATGACAGCTATACTATATAGATGTCCGACTTCGTCCAAACTTGGTGGAATCATGGGAAAGCATAGCAAACTAAGAGAAACGTTTGAAGCCGTTTCCATTGAAAACCAAAAAGTTTTTCTCACCAAAACTATTTTTTCTACCGATCGTTCCTAAGATATGCTGTAGTTATCCGATCTAGCCGGTTCCGACAAATGTGCAGTGAATTTCTACTAAAAGATTTTGTGAAAAGTTTGGTGAAGATAGCTTTGAAACTGACGGAGGAGAAAGCATAGAAACAGACGGACACCGCTAAAACAACTGAGCTCGTCGTGCTGATCAAGAATATATATACTTTATGTCGTCGGAAATGCTTCCTTCTATGCGTTATTAACCTCTCGACAATTTTAAAATACTCCCTTCAAGGCTATACAAATTAAAAGAAAAAATTAAAACCAAATGTGGAAAAGATTGCGATCGTCCTTAGCGGCAATATTTATTGGCACAAAAGAACCATTGTACAGTTTATTGGTCAAAAATATTAAAATTAAATTCCCAATTTTTAAAAAAATTGTGGCTGAACCACTTGTAACCATGCTTACGTTTCCACCACTAGCTCTTTATACTCTGTACCAGATGTACACAGAGTATATTAAGTTTGTGTAAAAGTATGTAACATCCAGTAGGAATCATCTTTGATCCTATAAAGTATATATATTCTTTATCAGCATCCACAGCCGAATCGATATAGCCATTTCCGTCTGTCTGTCTAACTGTATGAACTATCTGATCTCAGAGATAGAGGTTTGGTATGTATGGCGCAAAAACTTCTTATACAAGGTGGGCAAAAAGAAGTCATCCGATGTTGTTTGGCTTTCATTTTTTTTTTCTAAATAAAAAACGTATATTCTGTTTTCTGATTATATTTATTTGAACCTTTAGAATTTTATTGGTCGTTTCGAGAAGATGATATCGGCCAAATGGGCGCCGTTACAATTGATTGCCATACGGGCTCGTTTTATGGCATTTTTCATCACTTCGGCAAGAACTTCGGGCTGCAGATTCTCGCACTCGTGTCGAATGTTGTCCTTGAGGGCTTCCAAGGTCTCGGGCTTGGTTACGTAAACACGGGATTTCAAAAAACCCAAAAAAAAAGTCTGGAACGGTTAAGTCGGGCGATCTTGCAGGCCAGTGCAAATCGCCAAAACGAGAGATGAGGCGACCCGGGAACGCCGCCTTCAGAATGTCGGTGGTGGCTCGCGCAGTGTGTGCCGTTGCTCCGTCCTGTTGGAACCACATGTCCTCCAGTCCTAATTCGTCCAATTGCGGCAGAAAAACCCGGTTAACATGACCCTATAACGCGCACCGTCCACTGTTGTCGTTTGACCAGCGGCGTTCTCGAAAAAAAATGGCCCGATGACTCCTCCAGCGTGAACAGCGCACCATGCAGTCACTTTGAGCGGGTGAAATGGCTCCTCGTGCATCACTCGTGGATTTTCGGTGCCCCAAGATAGTTTTGCTTGTTCACGTACCCGCTGAGGTGGAAATGAGCCTCATCGCTCATTATGATTTTGGTCGAAAAATCGCCTATTTCGTCCTCGAGATTGAGGATGGCTTGGGCGTAGGTTACACGCGTTTGGCGGTCGACAGGCAGCAGCTGATGCACGGACTGGACTTTGTACGGGAACATGCGCAGGTCTTTGACCAAAATTCGCCTTAGGGACGAACGGCTGATGGCTAATTGCGAGGCAAGGCGTCTAGTCGATGTTTCCGGCGACAGCTCGACAACCTCGGCAACAGCGGCGATATTCTCGGCCGAACGGGCGTTACGGGGCCGGCCACTCTTGGCAACGTCCGTGTGGTCCCATACTCTTCAAGGTTGGTGGCCAAACGGCGCAGTGTTTGCGCAGTCGGTGTAGGGCGGCCGGGGAATCTGCGACGGAATTCGCGCTGCGCCAACACCACAATTATTGGTATGCTTCTGGGCATGGCAACTTATGCCGTCAGCCCATACTTACCTTAAGTAGTCCACAATTCTCCATGTCCAGTTACTACACTTGACTTCCCGTTCGACCCGAGATATCAAATCGTTCACCGGTAATAGTGCGTTGGAGGACCACACGCTGGAAATAAATAATACGTACATAGTACTACTATGATATGATAGTAGTATATTTCATTTTCTATCTTAATTTTTTTTATAAATATAAATTTTCTAGCCGGTTCTTATGACTCTTATGAGAGCGACTGTATTCAAGCTAGTGTTGGCTGCAAGTCGCCATAAATATTTTGGGCCGTTCGTTCTTTTAGTCTATTTACCCATCTTCATGATAATCTAAACTCATGAATATTTTGCGAATTTCGTGACTTTTTTGACCGTTTTGTTTATACCTCCTATTTTCTCATCTACAATTGCCGTCTATCCAATCTTCACAATAAACCAGGCTCAGATCAAAAACTTACAAATTTCGCGATTTTTGCACCTTAGAAACATTCGCGGCCAAGCGTCTAACCATTGACCAAAATTTCATCGCAATCGGATAAACCTATAGTTTTTGAATTTTCGTGGTTTTTGGACCATTTCCCGCACATTTCTTTAAATCAGAATCCTTCGCGGGCAAGCGTCCAAACATTCTCCAAAGTTTCATAACAATCGAACATTTTGCAAATTTCGCGGTTTTTGGACCATTTTCCGCAGATTTCTTCTACTTGGAAACCTTCTCGGGCAAGCGTCGATCAATTTTCCAAAGTTTTAGCGAAAACGTAAATTTACCAATTTTCGCGGTTTTGGAACCGTTATCCGCAAATTTCTTCAACTTAGAAACCTTCCCGGGCAAGCGTTCAACCATTCCCAAAGTATCATTGCCATCGGATGAACGGTATAATTTTGCAAATTTCGCGGTTTTTGGACCATTTCACAGACATGAGACATAGCCTATGACACTTTCCTGATCGACATGAACATTCTGTGAAAAATTTTGAAGATCGGTTCAGCGGTTTAGCATACAAACATACTTTCACTTTTATATGAAGGGTGATTTTTTAAGAGCTATAGGAAAGTTTTTCAAAAAAAAAAAAAAAATTCAGAAAAATGCATGAATTCTTTATTTGAATCGATAGTACGGTCCATATAATTTAATGTTTGAAGATTATTTCATGCAAATGTTGACCGTGACTGCGCCTCAAATGGTCCATCCGCTTAGTCCAATTTTGGCATACTCTTTCCAACATTTCGGCCGGTATCTCACGAATGAATGCTTTAATGTTGTCTTCCAATGCGTCAATTGAAGCGGGCTTGTCTGTATAGACATGAGCTTTAACATAGCCCCTCAAAAAATAGTCTAAAGGCGTTAAATCGCACGATCTAGGTGGCCAATTGACCGGTCCCGAACGTGAAATAAAATGTTCACCGAACTCGCCTCTATAAGTCCATTGTTGCGCTTGCTGTGTGGCATGTGGCACTGTCTTGTTAAAACCACATGCCATGCAAGTCAAGCTCTTGCATTTTGGGCATAAAAAAAATTGGATATCATCTCACGGGTTACGTACGTTCGCCATCGAACGTCCATTGACAGCCAAAACCGCACCAAACTTACGTTTACCATTGAGCCAAAAATGAGCTTCGTCGCTGAACACAATTTTTCGGTAAAAAAAGTGGATCTTCGGCCAACTTTCCAAGAGCCCATTCACCTAAAATTCTACGTTGCGGTAGGTCGTTCGGCTTCAATTCTTGCACCAACTGTATTTTGAAAGCCTTCACACCTAAATCCTTACGCAAAATTTTCCACGTTGTTAAGTAACAGAGGCCCAATTGCTGCGAACGGCGACAAATCGATAATTGATGGTCATGATTAACACTGACCGATACAGCTGCGATATTTTCTTCAGTTCGCACTCTACGTAAGCGTGTTGGTGGTTTAATGTCCAACAATGTAAATTTGGTGCGAAATTTAGTCACAATAGCCCGAATAGCCGCTTCAGTGGGTCGATTAAACCATAAAATGGAAGAAGCGCGCGATGAACTTTCTTAACAGAGCACGCATTTTGATAATAAAATTCAAAAATTTGCAATCGTTGTTCGTTTGTAAGACGATACATGGTTAAATTAAAGACCAAACTGAAGATGTTTGACAGTGAAACAAAACACGAAACGTGCGTGAGCTGTTTAAACCAGTGTTGCCAAAAAGATAATAGCTAAAAAATCACCCTTTATATAGCGCGGTCGAAGACATTGACAATACACGGAGTGCAGTGAGTGTCTGCGTGTGTTTTCTCTCAATACTTATCAAGTCCACAACTTTGACATACACTCACACACCAGAGCCACACACGATGTCAGTCTACTATGACATCTCACTCTAATATTGGGAACTCTAGATAGCACATCACTAGCAGTTCAAATTAAGTATGCCGCGCAATATGACTTATCCCAGCAAACCAAACGCTCGCAAACGATATCGCAAGCGAGTGAATTGCGTGAGTTAACCCGGCAAAACTCTCGGATACGGGTCGGGAAATGATAGTAAAATGATTCATGTGTCGTTCAGTTTGTGGCAGTGAAAGTATCATTTAAGATAGTCGCAAGCAATACGGTTAGCGAAGCTTTAAGCGGTATCTTTTGCGAGACTTTTTTGATAGTACTTGCGAGTCATTTAAAATATTTGCAGTGAAACGTTTTTGATTTAAAATAAAAAAAAAATTTTATGTGTGTGAGCCCGTAGTAAGTGTCGCCCCACCCGGCCCGCCGGCTCACCTTGTCTGGAACTGGAACTTAGGACCGCGGCACTCTACACGAATGACTTACATTTTAACGCTCACCGATACAATCGGGTCGCGCGTGACACTGGCGAAATGACAGTGAACAATGAAATCAACACGCCCGGGTGGTCGAATGGCAAGACATTTGCCTTGCAACGGCGAGGTCATGGGTTCGAATCCCACTCAAGGCATTAAATTAAAACCTATTTTTCTTGTTTTTATTTTGTTTTTGTATTTTTTAGTTTTTTAACATTGTCTATATTTTTTCAATATTTTTTACAATGCGCTTTGGTCCCAAACTCGAAATTTTTCGTAATTACGCAAAATGCTCACATGCTGGCTCGCTTTTGAGCTCGCTTGCAAATGCTCTGCGATAATAAAAATGAATTGTCATTCCTTGCTAACATGCGAGCTCGTTTGTAAGCATTCTGCTATAGTCTCGCAAAATGCTCGCATGCTGGTTTGCTGGGATCCCATCTCCGACATATATGTATAGATTTTAGCATATTTAAAATAAATATTATATACGAAAATTTTCTTTTTAAAAAGGGGAAGCTCGATTTTGATTTTAGACCCATGGTTTCTTGGGCAAACCTTCTTAGGATTCGTCGAAGATTACGATTTTGACAACCGCTTAGTCCATTTTCTGTAGTCCATACGAATTGACCCACTCTAATAAGCATTCTAAAAATAGAATACAAGAACACACTTTGGTATACAGCAACAAATGTTTCGTTGCTTTTATTGAAAAGATAGAGAAAAACAATTATGCACTTACTTATGGTATATATATCATTGAGGTATTACAAATATATATTTCTAGTTGGAAGCCTCATTAAATTCTAAGATATAGTTTTTAATTACTCGTGAAACGGTTCCAATTCGTTCGCCATATTTCGACCCTAATTAAGCTTGGATACTTTTTGGGTAATGGCTCGTAAAAACCCTAAGCCTTTTCAGACATGTTCGATGATTGAAGGATTTCTGATTTATCATTCTTAATCAGTTTTGTACTGGCTCAAACTGGTTCGGAAAATCAGACTTCATTGCTTAAATATTTTTCGTAATTGATTTTATTGAACGACTCTTAGGGCCGTTTCCTCATGTTCCTGTTTTTTTCTAGACCAGGGGAATCTTATGCATTTGCATAGCTCATGCTCAAAATGAGCAGTGTAATTTTACCAAATCCACCTAGATTTGCAAAACCACGAGCATGAGAAAACGGCCTTTAATCGGCTCATACCTATTCGGAATCCGTTTAGACCGCGAAAATTTCTAATTCCATTGCTCCAACCTTTACAAACTTTGCAGTTCGGACTGAGCGTTAAACTGCAGGTCCTAAGCGACTTGGCCCTATAAAATCATAATAAATGTATAGATGGTGCCTCCTATTCCCCAATATGTACATTGGCGACATCGTTCTCACCGTCACCAGTAGCTATCCCGTTTCTATTTCCTCAATGCAATTTTATTGATTTTATAATTTATTTACTTAAGTTCGTTTTTCTGCTGCCACACAACTGTAATTAATTTGATTTTAATGCCTTTTCAAACGTCCGAGAACGACAATTTCAAAAACTTTAATGGCCACCGCAGCAGACGTCGCGTTGCTAATTTTGCCAAGTTGCAGGCAAATGCTGCAGACGGAGGAGCAATCGTGTGGCTTGTCAGTGCTCCTGCCACCGCCCCTTCGCCTTTGCGCAATTCGGGGCACCAGCAAACTTGGGAAGGCGCTCAATTCTGGCGCTACTTAAAAATTAATTTTGTTAATGAGTTTTTCGCTGTGCAAGTTGCAAGTGGCAAACTGCAAGCTGCTTACCTATTTCATCGCTCCTTGCACTTAACTCTTGCCAACTTTAATACATCCCTCTAATGCTTTACTCTTTTGGCCTTTTCCATTTCATTCGCAGTGAATCGTTGAGCGTACAATGCTTCCACTGGGTGCTGACGCGCATGCAACATGACATGGACATGATTGTGAGCGACAAGAAACAGGCGCGTCTTTGGGCCAAGCGGCTGCATGTGGCCCTGCTGGTAAGTAACTGCTGCACTGGCGGCTAACTAAGCTCAAACAAGGAAGGGGTGTGTGCGAGTCTGTTGTTGTTTGCTTTGGCACTGTAAGTGCACTTTTGGGTGCACTCTGTTGCCGCTCAACGTTTGCTTTGGATTAAGCTCGGGCTTAAGCCAACTCTATGCGAACTTGAAGTATTTCAAGCAACTATTTTTGCTAATGATGGGTTGAAAATTCCTTTGAAGTTTACATTGGATAACACATCATTAAATCAAGCATAGTTCTAATTAAATACCTATCTAAATATGTGAATCAACACTCTCAGACATTTAAACGCCAAAGGTGTCGTTTTTGAAGCTTAGTATTTGTTGTTACTCAATGTAAATGCATAATTGTATTTGAAATCTTCTGCTCAGACAGTCGAGAGTTCATCACCATTAAATTCACACCCGCCTTCCGAAAGCAATCGACGAAGGCTGTGCGTCTGCCAAGTTAATGCTTACCAATTTTTTTAATTAAAGACATTCCGGGAATTGCTGCAGAGCTTGCTGGCGCTACAGAAGCTCAAGGATGATGGCAATGCGTGTGCCCTTTTTGATATGCTATTGAACAATGTGTGCTATGTACTGGAGTATCGGGAGACAATACTGCATTTGTTAATGAACTACAATGAGGCGCACAGCACAAAGTGAGTACCCTAGCGTATAATCATTGAAATAGAGATAACTATCGCTCGTATGTGTGTGAGTTTATACATTACATATACAGACATAATGGAAATATCTCACATGCCCACGCTCAAGCCCAGGCTGCATTTCTGAGATAGCTGCGAGAACTTCATTGATGTCCGCAAATAAGTAAGCCAAACACACACGCCAACAATCGCCTAATAGGATTACCATTGAGAGTAGCTGCTGAACCCAAATATTCTACGGCGAGCAGAAGCCCAACCTTTGGTTCCCCACTGCCGACCGCATCTTGTGCCAGTTCAGACAATCAGGCATTGTTTGTCTTGACGGCATGCTTTTGTCTTAAGTATTGGCGTGTTTGTTTGGCTATTTGCGCAGCACGCAGAATGTCTGTATGTCTATCTGCTGGTTTTGGTGTGTGCGGCCCCTAAATAAAGCTGCTCTGAATGAACTAGTTGCGCTTTGGCGATTCGGGAGGGTGCAGTCCTTAATTGATTTAACAAGCATGTGTTGCACGCGTGCACAGGCATAAAAATTATGCTATTTGCGCATATTTCTTGTAGAGGGCTACAGCATATTTTGCTCTCTATAGAATGTACTCGTCTACTCGTGTGGATGCTATGGAGATACACCTTTGCTGCAATTTAATTGCCAAGTTGTCAAGCGAAGCTCAATGGTTTTGATAATTGGATTCCTTTGTTGAGCGTGAATGAACTACTATTATGTTACAGGTCATAAGTTATGTTTGCAAACACTTTAAAGAGACTGGTGCACGGCTGTTTCTACAACAATTTGGGGAGTTCCAAGTCGGCATTAGTGCAAAAACCGACACCAATTGAAAAACATTTCTTGTTTATGGAAAATTGCTTTAGAGGGGTTCAAACAGAGTTTGAAGACGAAGAGAACGAGTATGATGTTCTACTTTAAGTATACCAACCCACGCAGAAAAGCGGCAAGCAATATATAAATTTCATTCTTATTATTTTCCATGCTTACGATCAAGTTAATTTTTTAACAATACTATTCATTGATATACCCTTGTACTTTAAAGGGATGACTATATCTTACAGGGATGCAAACCGTACGAAAATAATGATTGCTTTGATTCATTAGTTCACACAGTTTTCAAATTACCGGTTGGTTTCGTTACATGGTTTTTGGAGCTTACTGAACCAGTTTCAAATTTTCGAACATTATCATTTCAAAAGTGAATATATCAGACATTAAATTTCAAAAAATCAAACAAAAATCAAAGAAAAATCTGAAAGAACAAATCCGTGGTTGCGAAATCAAAAGGGTCGGCAATCACAGATTGTGACGGACTGACTGTGCAGCTTCCAAGCTCATCAGATTCCCTCTCTATTCGATCTTGGTGGAACTATTCAAAGTTTGGTCAGCTAAGCAGTGAGAAGTGGCGGATTGGCCACTTAGTGGCCACAAAGAGAAAAGCGAGCAGCGAGAGAGCAGGAAATCAAAAATATAACTGTGAGTGTGTTCTGAGGCGAGCTGATCCGGACGAGAAATTCCGGGTCGAGGCGACGAGGAGCTAAAAATATTTAAAATCTCCACCAAGTCTCCAAATAAATAACAATAGTTGTACGGAGCATATTATTATACACTTGAAAAGTGTATTATTGTTTTGCCCAGAAGCTTGGCACGCATAGGAGAAATCATCTCCGACCACATAAAGTATATATATTCTTGATCAGCATGACGAGCTGACTCGATTGAGATTTGTCCGTCTGTCTGTTTTATTTTTTTTTTTTTTTATAAATTTTTTTTTTTTTTTTCCCCCCAGCCCCATCCTCCGCCCTGGACGAGGGCCACGGGAAGATAGAGATACGACCGCGGCGTTTCGTCGCTCCGTGGGGTAATGTCAACAATGAATTAAAGTCCAAGCCGGCCGATTAAACCATAAAGGAGAAGCGGGAGCTTTCACAGAGCACGCAATAAATTCAGCTTATATATTCTTGATCAGCATGACGAGCTGACTCGATTGAGATTTGTCCGTCTGTCTGTTTCTACGCAAGCTAGTCCCTCAGTTTTGAAGCAATTGAGCCGAAATTTTGCACAGTCATCTTTTAGCTGCACACTGCACATATGTCGGAACCGCGAAAATCGTAAAGCACTCGAAGCCGAAGAACAGCTAGCACATAGCCGTTATATCGAAAAATTATCGCCTACAAGCACCAAATTTCCCCTATGGAGGGCACGCGTCAGCATAAAGCCACCTGCAAAGGTAGACACGCCTCTAAGAGATCAGACAGGAAGATGGGCCCGCAGCGACGAAGAGAAAGCAACTTCTTTGCACTTCACCTTAAAAATGTTTTCCAGCCAAATCCTCCAACCAATGGCTATGAACTTCCATTGGTTCCCCCCGTCCCACAAACTGACCCAATGAAAGTTCATTCGCTAGAAATAAAAAATGCCATCGAGAGAGCTAAATCAAAAAGCTCCTGGACATGACCTTATTACACCTAAAATGATTATGGAACTTCCAAGTCCCGCCATTAATCGGTCAAAAAAAGAAGCTCTAGTGAGAAAATCTTTTTTTGTTATAATTGGGATCGCCTCCAAATATCGTAATTAACAGTTTCTTATGCTTTTCCATGATTGCACTAAGTTTTTTCGAAATCGGACATCTATATAGTATAGCTCCCATAGAAAAGTAAGGTCCGAAAAGTAGTCTTATTTAGAAAGCCAACTGCAAGGGTATACAAAACTTCGGCCGAGCCGAAATTAACTTTCCCCTATTTTTTCGGTTCATTTCCTGTCTCTAAAAAGAATTGATTCTTATCTTCAGGCGAGTCACCGCAAATCATCGAAAAGAACTGATAAGCTTATTTACTCTGAAAAACTTTGTTTGTAAAAACTGGGTTTCACGCCCTTTTCCCATTTTCAATGTGAACAGGGTATAAAAATGGTGACTATTCTTTGTATCCGAGCGACGCGGGCTTATGATTAAAACTTATCGGAATCGCTTTGAATTATGCTAAGAAGCTTAAATTAAAAAAATTGTGATCTCAAGTTTAAATATTGAACCAACATAGTCCCTATAAGACAGAAAATAAACCAGATCTAGCCACAGGGCGGTAAATTGAAAAATCTTCCAACACATAACATTCTTAAGTATTTCATTATTGTGTTTAAAATACTTTCTTACTTGTTGCCTGCCTTGTTAAACATATGGCTGAAGTTTATTAAAATTTATTCGAATTGAGCCTCAGTATTTTACTTTCAAATTGTTGTTAATATTCCCACTAAATACCCTTTACCTACATAAATCCCACTCAATTTTTCTCACCAATCGAATGCTTTAACTTCACATATATCAATCTAATCTCCAGGCCCAATCTCAACACATCGCCCAATCAGACCTGCCCACAACACAAAACAAGAAAACCAACCAACAAAAAAAAAACTCTATTTTATGTTTTTGATTAAATTGTAACAAGTGCCAGCCCACATGGCGTTTTCCCCCTTTTCTGCACAAAAATGTACAAATTTATTGCTAATATTTCATGTTATATGTCATGTTGCATAAATACAAAAGCCGCAGAGCCAACATTTGATCTACCCAATACCCAGCTCGCCAGCACAAAACAATTTTCGCCCGTTGTTAATTGCAAACTTTTGCTTTTAATAGCGAAATCTACACAACAAAAAAAGAGAAGCAAAAGCAGAACAAGCCGGAGAACGTTAAAGGAGAGTCCAAAGCGAATGGAGTCCCACACACAAGGCACACCGACACACAGACACGATGGACGCTGGCGCTAACGGTAATCGGCAGCGCGGTCGCCGCGGCGTCAGCAGCTGCCTGCCTTACTAACAACGCCGTTATGGGCAGTAGTAGCCTGGCCTGGGCGGGTGCCCACACCAGGCACCAATACAATCGCATTGAAATCCACATCCATAGACAGAAAATTGTATCAAAGGCCGCTTGAGCTGTGTAGAGTCCAAGTCGAGTTTGTTGCCTAAGTCTTTGTTTTTAGCATTGAGCGTGACTCGTTTTTCTCTTATTTTTTGTTTTTGTTGTTTTTTTTTGGTGTGGTTGTTGTGCACGAGACCGAGCACAGGCAGCACTGCAGCAGCGACGCCACCACACCCTTGACTGGATTGCAAAAAAAAATAAGAAAAAAATACGATCGCCGCGGTCCATTCGCGTCTTCAGCTGTGGCTGCTGCTCTGGCATTTGTTGTTGTTGCTATTGCGGCGACGGCGTCAATTTGCTTTTAGCCATTTCGCGCCGCAGCAGTAGCCACCGCCCCCTGCCAGCATTTGCTCCTTTTTGTAATTGTGCGCCTCGACAGCCGCAGCCTTTGCTATTTTGATCAGCCTCAGTTTGAGCCTTTTGCGCCTGCCCGGCCTGGCTATCGGTCCGGTTTCGCATTTGGACTCTCTCGTGGGCTCTGTGGGGTGATTCAAGTTTCGCCTCGGATGGTCTGTGTGGCCAGTTGGCAGCTGCAGCGGGGCGTTAATGTGCTTTGGCTATTTTATTTATTCATGCCAAAGCGTCTAAGCTAGTAAATTGTATTGCTGCTCGGACTGGGGGACCTCAAAACTCGGGCTTGGCCACGGACATGGGCGACAGACATTGGACTGCAAAATGCATTGCAGGCCAGCAGCTTTTGCTTTTCTTTGGACCACAACGACAACAACAACCACAGCAGCGACGACGACGACATCAGATTGTCATTCTTGTTTTGTGTTTGTTGTTGTTTTTTCTTCTTTTTTAATTGAAAGTCGCCAGGCGTATTTGGCTACACTTTTGCCAGAGGGCGTTCTAACTTTACCGGAAGGTTGGTAATGTAGGTGGGCAAAACTTGAGGCATTTGTGGGAAGAATGAGACACTTATTCTTACTTAATTACGCAGCACTACAGGGTTGTATATGTATGTATGGAAGGTCAAAATAATCTATTACCGAAATGTAACTAAACAATTTTTGTTACAGTTAAATAATAACAAAACTGTTATACAACATTCTTATAAGTCCCTTTAATCGTTTAAAACTGGCTCAATAGATATTTCTCTTATTTCCATTCTCTCTCTGCTGATCCTAAACTTATCTTACCCAGAATTTTTCATAACATCCAGTACCGGTAATGCTTGTGGTAGATTATGCCATTACTGTGTTGAGATCAAGGAAAGAACAAGCAAATAATTTCCTTAGTTATTCAAGTTTAGTTTCTTGCCGGTTCGAATTAAAGTGTAAAATAACTCAACGAAAACCACATAGATACTGAGGACCGATTAAATACGTGGGGTTCTCCTTAAGTTTAAGATAAAGCTAGTGTGTCCAGGCACGATCTAACATATGTATCAGTGTTGGGTTGTTCATCAGTGAGTGAAGCAAATTAAGTTGTTCACTAAACTGAGAAAGTGCTCATGTTCTTCATTAACTGTTCGTTTTTGTTCAGTCAGTTGTTCAGTTGTTCACTCATTCAGTTGTTCACTTGTTAAGTTGTTTTTATTTACTTGCTCTTGTTCTGGGAGTTGTTCTTATTCAGTCATAGTTGTCTTTTGTTCTTGTTCACTCACTCTTGTTCTGTGAGTTGTTCACTTTTTCTTTTACAGCCGCTCTTGTTCAATGAGTTGTTCAGTCAGAATTGTTCACTTGCTCTTGTTCAACCGCTCTTGTTCTGTGAGTTGCTTATTTAGAGTTGATCAGTGACTTGTTCAATCAATTTGGTAATTCTTCAGCTGTTTTTTGGTCGCGTGTCTGATTGTTCAATGTAAGCAACATGATAACGTGGCAACCATTTTAGAGATGGCTAACAAATAGGCAACATTCCACAGTGTAACTAGCAATGAAGGATTAAAGCTAGTTTTAATGATCGCGAATCGTCACCTGGGTAAACGATTGGAACGGCACAGACCCAACGAAATGGCCTACAATTCAAACCACTACTGAACAGCTGAACAAGTGATCAACTTGAATAAATTGACTCACTTTGAAAAAAAAAAACAACTCTCCTTACTCTCCTTTACTCAACACTAATATGTAATGAAAGGATTGACACTTTTGACTAGTTATAACAACATTTACAACTTTTTGTCATTGAATAAATTTTTGAATAGTTTTGTTATTGGCAAATTTATAAGAAGAAATTGAGTTTAAGACAGAGGTAAAAGTCATCTATCGAGATTTTTAGTGTTGAAAAACTCCATTTTCGTCATTGAGTTAACTCATCTTAAGGAATATCCAAATTGGTTTACCTCGACCAATTCTCTGGAACTCACATCCTTAGTAAACTCCGGTTTTCTAAGTAGGTTAGGTTAGGTTAATAGGCCGAGAATACCCAGAGGCCTTTTGGCCCATTGTGATGCCTAATTTGGGGGGAAAATTGGCTCTGCGCAGTCTCTCTATTAAAACCATTTTGAGGAATCCACAAAAAGAGCCAGGTCTTCTAGGGGCACATTTGCCAGACTGCACAGGTCTCCGAAGAATGGTTTGCCCAGATGTGGCGCCAGAGTTGGGCGCGCAAAAAGGTGTTGGATTCTTTCCATTTCCTCCTCATTCCCACAACTAGGACAGAAATCATGGTGGCTCGCGCACCTGATGGCCATGTGACCAATGGTGCAGTGCCCCGTAATGACTCCTATCATAGTTCTAATTTCTTGCTAAATTGTGGAAATTCTTTTGTGTGAGTATCTTGACCAGAGTAATCGGGAGATGTTACAGCCGGGTGGAAGGTCCCATTGTCGATCTGCCCAAGTTCTGGCCTTCCACTGTACTTCCGTCATGATATCCTGCAGGTGTCATTGAATGTCCGTTACCGCTTGAGTCGCTGGCAGCGCTGAACCTTTTCTTGCGCACTCGTCCGCTCCCTCGTTGCCCGGTATGCCTGCGTGACCAGGTGCTGTACTATAGCTTGCTTTTTGTGGCGTATGATGACAGAGCCTTAAGGGGGTAGTGCTGCTTGGCAAAAATTTTTTTTTTCGTTTTTTCGCATATTTTTATAACTTGAATATTTGAGAATATCGTCCTAAAAGGATTTTTTGAAATTCGAAATACTTTAGAAGATATAGCCCTTTTAATGACCCAAAGTGACCCGATTTGCCTAGCAGCTGCAAACTTTAAACGCGATTATCTCGAAACCACGGGTTTTGAGCTGGAGGCACTGATTGCGCCCGTAGTTCTGAACCAGAGATCTGCACGAGTGCACCACAACTGCAAGTGCACTGCATAAGTACTTGCAAGTGCACTGCATAAGTACTTGACTCCAACAAAATGTATACAGTAGTATTTCTACTCGCTGCATATTTGCGTCTCGCACTTAAGTGCCGAAAACACTCGCGCCACTCGCATAGCGTATAGGAAATACTCATTTAAATAGTAAACAGCAAAGTTTGAGTGTGAAATTATCCACCAACAATTCAAGCAAAGCATTTTCTATCTATAGCTTTCTCACTTAAGTATTTTTTTACTCATGCTTGCCTCTTGTGGAATTTTTTTAACCTTTGTGTCTTCGGCTTCTGTTCGTTTCATTTACTTCTCGTCAAATTCATCGCTGCTTTCACGTCGACGTCAGCAGAACCGAATTCATATTTTTTGTATGGATATTTAATAAATTTATTCATATACTCGTACATACTTATTTAAGTCGAATATGCCTTTCCCTACCCTGAGTAGGCAAATGTGACGCGTGCTTTAGAAACCAACAAATGCTAAGAGCAATACTCAAGTAATACTTAAGTATTGGTAGAAATGTTCCTCAAAACACCGTGTTATTGGCGTATTCCTCTTTGCTGTCTGAGTAAAATTGGTATGTAACCTGCAAGGTCTCCGTGCGACCGCCCACTCAAAGACGAAAGTATCGTGCGGTGTCGCTTAAAGCAGGTACACTCTTGCAGATCTCTGTTCGGAACCGATTTTGATGAATCAAAATGCAATCGACGCAGAATTGTCACCATTATGGTCCCTTTTTCAATCATAGTTTTAAAAATCTTTTTACTATTTTTTTTTACACTAAACTACAAAAAAATTGCCCAAAATCCATTTTTCAATGGCCGCCATTTTGTATTTTATTTTTTTAATTTTTAAAATATTTATTTAGACACCATTAGGCTTAACTTTACAATCTACTGTTACTATTTGAAGTAACTTATTTTGGGGGGAGTTTATACTATTAATTTATTTTGTTGCAGCAAAACGAAAGTTCTCGATTCACGTTTTCGGATCCGTTCCCGACACTTTCTCGATAGCTAAAACCGGTCAAAAACGGATCGGAAACTGAATCATTTCCGTTTGAATCTCTTAGAAAAAATGGATTTCGAATTAAAGAGAAAGTATCGTAATAACTGATGTACGTTTGCAACCCGCAACTCTAAGAAAAAGCGGACTTCGATTTTCAGAGAAACTTACGTAATTCTCTTAGGTTATAAATGAATGAAAGGAAAATACAAAATTGTTTTTGTCAATATGAGGGCCGTTCAGAAAGTTATCGGCCTCCGAAAAATTGATGAATAAAAAAAGGTGCCCTAACCAGTTGCTTGGATCTGAAAAAAAAAAAAAAATGCGGTTATGTTTAGAACTAATGTGGCTATCGTTCGGCCCTCCGAAAAAAAATTGAAAATTTTTTGACAAAATGGCGGACATTTGAAAACAAAATTTTTTTTGGCCTTTTTTTGTAGTGTAGTGTAAAAAAGTACACTTAAATATAGGTATCCAAAGTTGGAGGGCCGAACGATAGCGACGACAATTCTGCGTCGTATAAGCCCTTTCGGGCAAAATCGATCCACTGGTTTCTTCTGAATCATGGCCACCAGTTTGAAAAACGTGGTTTCGAGATAAACGTTTTAAAGTTTGCAGTTGCTAGGAAAATTGAGTCACCTTGGGTCATTAAAAGCGCTGTATCTTCTAAACTATTTCGAATTTTTGAAAATCCTTTTAGGGGGATATTTTTGTATATCCAAGCTACAAAAATATATAAAAAAAGTCGAAAATTTTTTTTCCGCAAAGTGTTTTCCCCCTTAATAAGAGAAAATTTCTAGAAAATGTCGAAGACGCATCCGTTCTCGAGGTCTATTGTCGGGTGGATAATTCTACTAAGTTTGATCCAAATCAGATGCCCATATCGGTATAGAAATAGTATATTTAAAACTCTTGTTAATGCCAAATACTGAAAAATCTTAAATTTTATGTAAGCGGGAGTAGGTCTTGTCCCATGTTTTTTGTATGAGGAAAAAAAGGTTCTGATTCAAATGTTAAAAAGATTTCTTATAAGCAACGGCCGCAATTTTTTAAGTCCCCTTAGATTGGTAAATCCTATGCAATTTAGTTAACTGATTCTTTTGTAAGAATGTTGTTTTAGAATTTTGCTAAGGGAATCATTCTGATGAGGTGTACAATCAGATTGATTCGGACAACCAGAATAATTCGCTTAGCAACAAACTTTAATGCAACTTCTGCGAGCTGATTCTTTTTAAATTGGGAACCGGTGTTCCGGGACTTTTTAAGCTATATTTTCACTTCCTAATACACAAAAACCTCTGTGTCAGAATTCAGTGTCGGAAAAGTTTCCTTCATGATAACAACAAAAGGGCAACCACATTGTACTATCGAATAAGCATGAATCTTTGGTAAAGGTACACATATTTCCTACTCTCAATATCAAGAAATCTTGGACTTTATTTCGATTAGGAAAAAAAACATATCCCTAATATTTATTAGGGACCCAGTCAGATAGGCAGTCTTGGCATCAGACACAACGACTTCTGCAGATACTGCAATTCAGTGGATGACTGGCAAAGTGTACAGTCTGTCTTCTGTCATTGGATTCGGTCATTTTGGGTTGTTTTATAAATTTTGCCTCTCTGCTTATATTCGTGTTTTTTTTTCTAAAGCACCTCGCTTATTTATGATCAAAGGAGAAAATTTATTAGTTTTCTAAACTTGAACCTTCTTAAAAATAAATTGTAAAGTTGATCAAAACAACAGTATGAACCAAATTTATAGCGGATCATTTACCAGAGCATTTCAACTTCGTTGTGCCCCCAAGTTGTTTCTGTTTGCATTGCCATTAATTTGCTGCTCTAATATTTTGTAAAAATTGGTTTACTCTGTCGACTTTGTCTGACTTTGGGACAGCTGCTGGCTTTTGGATTCACTTTTTAATGACTGCGTGGACCGGGGACCTGGTGTCCAGCTCTAGTTTCAGGTCTCTGATCTCTGATGTTTGGTGTTACACAATTGCGGATATGAATGAGTAATCCGTGGGCTTTGGCCTGATATATGTCCGTTACACATAGTCAGATGGAGCGCCCAAGGAAGACAGAGAATGGGCGCACACGTGTCGCATACGTAACGCAAATTTGTTTGACGATTCTTATCGACCACGTGTTGTTGTTGTTGTTGTTGGTGTTGTAGTTGTTTTTGGCTGGTTATGTAATTGCCAGACGGGCAGCACTGGCGAGTCATTAAGCCAACTTAATTTCGTGCAAATTTTTTAACAGCTTCATGCTGTGCCAAGTACCAAGCCAATCACCCACGCTTCCATGTCCAGCCGGTGATTCATGGTGTCACGGTGTCAGCTGCTGCCCCGGTTGCTGCGGCACCTCCACTAACTGTCACCTCCTCCTGCTGCTGAGAATTCGGTAGTCGTTAAACTCACGTCCGTTCAACAATCTTCCAATTCCAACCACCGCGGCATCGTAAAACCCTCGCAGATCTTGCACGCTCATAAAAGTGGCCGCAAAAAGATCGACAGCGTTTTAAACTGCCGTCGGCATTTTTAATGGCGATTTGGTTATATTTGTTTTCTTCTTTATTTTTTGCACTGCTGCTATTTGATTTAAGTATGAAGCAACAAGTCTGTGTGTGTTTTGGGTAGTGTGCGTGCGGCTTAAAGGTTTTATGAATAGACACTGTGAAGGAGCTGGCTAAGTAGCCTGAGGCCTGAAAAAAAGCAAAAGTGGGTGAGCAGTTTTTGTTTTTAGAAAGAAAGCGACATAACTTTAAAGATGGATTAGTTGAGTGTTTAAGCTGCTAATTGGGTAGGAATAATAATGAGGTGTTGATTTACAATTAAGAATTTGAGTTTTGATTGAACTTGAGTAAAATTGAATTAGAATATTAGAGTTAGTTTCCTTTTTTATACTCTGTACCAGAGGTACAAAGAGTATATTAAGTTTGTGCAAAAAGTATGTAACAGCCGGAAGGAAGCATTTCCGACCCTATAAAGTATATATATTTTTGATCAGCATCAACAGGCGAGTCGATCTAGCAATGTCCGTCTGTCCGTCCGTCTGTCTGTCTGTCCGTATGAACAAACGATCTCAGAGATGGTAAGAAATAGAGGTTCGAACAAAAACTTCATATACATATATCATATACAGATCAAGTTTATTTTCAATTTTTGCACCCCTCCCGCCCCCGCAGTTTAGAAAAAACGTCATATCCTTGTCAGTTTTATAGATAAAAGGTTAGAACCTTTTGGGTATATTTTGAAATCAAGGTTATTTTTGGATCCTCCAAAGGAATGGTAAAAATCGGTTTAACGGTTGTCAAGGTATAAGGAAAACAAACAATTATGGGCAGCACCGGTCGCAACGGTGATGGGCAGCTCTTCACAGGTACAAAGTATTTAAATTGGGGTCTTCTCATTCAAAACCCGTTTTTTTGGACCCTTTTTAAAAAATTCTTATTTGAAAACGCAAAGAATAATTGAAAACTTGTTTTATTTATTGTATTACAAAAGGTTCAAAGTAAATAAAAAATTTTTTTGCCTCGATACGAGGGCTATTCAAAAAGTAATGAGACTTTAAAGTTGGTGGTGAAAAAAAGGTGTCGTCACGGCGGCCACGATTCCGGGTCTCCGGAGCGTCCGAGACCGAAAAACGGGGTTATAATCAGTATAGATGTAATTCTCGGGTGAACCTCAAACTTAATTTTGGGATTTTTTTGACAAAATAGCGGCCATTCAAAAAAAATTTCAATTTCGGGCTTTTTTTGTAGTTTAGTGTAAAAAAAATAGTAAAAAATTTTTTAAAATTATGGTCGAGGTTCACCCGAGAATGGTGACAATTCTGCGTCGATTCCACTTTGTTTCATGAAAATCGGTTCAGTTGAACTGGAGATATCATGGCCGCCAGTTCGAAAAAAGTGGTTTCGAGATAAACGCGCTTTAAGTTTGCAGTTGCTTGGGAATTTAGGTCACATTGGGTCACTAAAAGGACTATATCTTCTAAACTATTTCGAGTTTTCGAAAATCCTTTTGGGGGATATTTTTGAATATCCAAGTTAAAAAATTTAGCAAAAAATTATGATTGAGGTTCAGACCAAAATCAAAGGGCTATATCTTCTAAAGAATTTCTAATTTCAAAAATCCTTTTTCGGCGATATTCTCAAATCAAAAAAATCGAAAAACAATTTTTTGCCTCATGGAGAATCCCCCTTAAATTCATATATCAAATTATTTTGATGAACCTTAAAGTATGCCATTAATTAATTTTTTTCTAGCCGATCACTGATCAATTTTCTCTGCTGAACTCGCCCAATGAATGAGGCAAGATGGATGACCAAAATTGTTTACCAAGTATAAGCAGGTCATGACTTTTACAAATGAATTGAATTTAAAGTCGTAGTAGGCTTTGACTTTTACCAGGCTCCCCTCTGCTTATGACGTTAGCTGTGCCAGCGTAGCTCATTTTCGTTAACTAGCTCTTGCAATATACATTTTTGATTTAATGTCGCTTTCGACACAATTTTAATTTGTTTTGTTTTTTAATCTAACTCTGGAACATTTTCAGTTGACTGAAACTGTAGAAAAAAATATTTAACCCTTGGTATTCCGTGAACTCGATGGTGGATCAGAAACACAATCTACTGTAAATTCTAAGATAATTTTCCTCAAGAAACCATGGGTCTAAAATCAATTTCGAATTTTTATAAGTATTTTAAAATGGTCTGCAATATGGGCAGAGCAGTAAAGAATTGTTTTTTTTCGCTTTTTCTGACAACCCACCCCCGTAATTTATCAAAACACTCTGCACAGATTTTGAAATGATGACATGGCTTCAATGCCACATCCCGTGGATTTTCAAGACATATTGTGCAAGTAAGGACATCAACCGCTTGACTAAGTCTTAAATCAGTATCTTCATTTTCATCATCATCAGTTTGAAGAGAATCTGAGTGCAGTTAAAGAACTCCTCGAGAGAAATTATCGCTCTGTCTAAATTGTTGGTCAATTCCTGTATTTGATTTTCAATCATCCGCTGTTTTTTGCGTTTCTGGGTTAGGGCACTCAAAACTCCTTCGGTTGCATTTGTCAAATTAGCTGAAGCGGCAAAAACCTCATCTCGAAACACTTCCAAGGCCTCACATGCTTCTACAACTTTCTTCCCAATGTCGCGTTAAGTGACTCCAATGAGCTTGTAGTCCTCATTTTTTGACCGTGGACAGAAATTGCACGAGGTGTAGTCTGAAAATATGGTAAAAAAAAAAGGGGAAGCTAACTTTGGCTCGGCCGAAGTTATGTTTACCCTTGCAGTTTGTTTTTCTAATAAAGACAACTTCTCGGACGTATCTTTTCTATGGGAGCTATACTATGTAGAAGTACGATTTCGACCAAACATTTTGCAATCATGGAAAAGCATAACAAACTGTTAATTTCGAAATTTGGAGGCGATCATAATTAAATTATAAAGTTTTTCTCACTAGAACTTCTTTTCGACCGATCATTCATACTGCAGCTATATGCTATAGTCATCCGATTTTGACACAACTTTGTAAAGTTGTGTAAAAGTGTTTAAAATAAATTTAGGCCAACGTAAGGGACGTTTCCATTAAAAACAAAAAAAGTTTTTCTAACAAGAATTAGTTTTTCGACCGATAGTTCCTATGGCAGCTATATGCTATAGTCATCCGATTTTGACCATACTTTGTAGAATCGTGTGGGAGCATATAAAAGAAGTACATGCCAATTTTAAGGACATTTCCATGGAAAATAAAAAAGTTTTTCTAACTAAGACTACATTTCTGTCTATACTTTTCTATGACAGCCATACTATATAGATGTCCGATTTCGACCAAATTTGATGGAATCATGGAAAAGCATAGTAAACTAAGAAATACGAAGTTTGGAGGCGTTTCAATTGAAAACAAAAAAGTTTTTCTCACTAAAACTAGTTTTTCGACCGATCGTTCCTATGGCAGCTGTATGCTATAGTCATCCGATCCGGCCGGTTCCGACAAATGTGCAGCGTATTTGTACCAAAAGACTTCTTTAAAACTGATGGAGGAGATAGCATAGAAACAGACGGAAAGAAGGGCAGACGGACGGACAGACGAGCAGGTCTAAATCAACTCTGCTCATCGTGCTGATCAAGAATATTGTATATATTCTTTATGTGGTCGGAGACGCTTCCTCTATGCGATACAAACATCCGAACATTTTTATAATACCCTTTGCAAGGGTATAAAAACTCTCAACATTATGCTCAAGTAAAGGTCTCCAGTAACAGTAACGGTGTGACTGTTTTCTTTGAAGAAGTAGGGCCCGGCTCAATGCAGCGTGATGAATCTGCACACCACACGAAGTGGATGCAATTTCGTCTCATGGAGTATCTGTGGGCACCCCATATTCGACAATTTTTTCTGTTTATGTTGGCTTTAAAGTCTGCTGCGTTTAGCTCGTTGGCCATTTGACTTTTATACGGGAATATGTTCAAAGCATTATGCATAATTGACTGCAAAGACTGTCTGCCTATACCCATTTCAGCAGATAAGTTCCTTGTCAAAACTCTTGGATTGTTTTGTATGGCAGCAGCTACAGCAGCGATTGTTTCCTTCGTCCGAACTGTGGGGTTTCGATAGTAAAGTCTTCTTTCGACTGTCCCACGCTCGGCAAAATTGTTAATAAGTCTCATTATGATCCATCTGCTCGGAGGATCGCCGCCAAACGAGCGCCTATACTCTCTTTGAACCAAAACTACGGACTCCAAGGCGTGATGGCGGCGGACAATCCAAATTCTTGTTTCAGTGTCCCAATTATACATTTTCCTCTTTAAAGATCAAAAATAGAAAAAAACTAATTCAATTTTTTTGGTAGCGGCTTTCCGCCACGCTGTATAAGGAACTACCCTAGCAATATTGAAATTACAGGCTAGCTTAATATCTCGGGGCAATGGCGCCAAGGGCCTTCAGCACCAGATTTTTCAGTTCTCAGTGTTCTGGGTAAGTGTATGGGCATTTTTCTTAAGTTAATTTGAACAACTTTTAGTTTTGGTGGTATTTGTTTGTGGTTTTTAAATAATTTAGAATAGTGATTATGTTTAAGGGTGAGGGATAGTAGTTGGAGTGGGTTATTGTTTCCGAAGATTGATGACCTATATCAAATGGCCAAATTCAAAACATTAAAAAAAGGCTGACATTTTAATTCACTTTTAACACGCTTATATTAGCTTCACGTATATGTATGTAAATATTTTAGCGTGTTAAAATGTATTTTTTTATACCCTGTCCTCATTAAAAATGGGAAAAGAGGATTATAAAGTTGTGCAAATGTGTGTAACAGGGAAAAGGAAACATTTCCGACCCCATATAGTAGTTATATTCTTGATCAGTGTGAAAAGCCAAGTCGATATAGCCATGTCCGTCTGCCCGTACATCCGTATGAACAATCAGATCTTAGAGATGGTAAGAGAAAGAGGTTCGAAACGTTTGGCACCAAAAACGTCTTATACTTGCAGGCAGGTCAAGTTTATTTTCAACTTTGCCACGCCCCTCAAGCCTCCGCAATTAAAAAAAATCGTCATATCTGCGACAGTTTTAAAGATAGAAGGTTCTTACCTTCTAGAGATATTTAGTAGTCAGAATTATTTATCGTTCCGGTAAAGATCGGATGATCGATGGTCAAGTTATAAGCAAGCGCTGCAGTTATGAGTAGCAGCGCTGCAGTTAATTCTCAGGTGAATTAAGTTTCAATTTTGTATTCTTATTATATTATAATTGCATCTGAATTGTTAACTGAAGTTAATAATGTATAAAACGCGCATGAATAATGAAATGTAACAACCTCATGTAAACAAAACTCTTAAGCTTTGGATAAGCATTAAGCTTATCTCTCTGCCGCTGCTCAGAGCCTAGCCACTCATTGCTAGCTCTAATAAATTGTCTTCATATTCGTACAGGCAAAGCGAACGGTCGTCTTTTATTTGGCAAGCGCAGCAGCTAATCAGTTTCTTTTCTGACTTTCCGCGATTTCTATTAAACCAAAAAGTGGTTTATTTTTCGTTATTCGAATTAAATTCTTCATGGCGCCTGAGCAGGGATCAAAATTCATGATGAGCGTACACTTTCCAAGGCGGGATCAAACATACCTAGCATACCTGCAATTGATAGGTACTGCAATCCGATTTTGACAAAATTTTGCCAATCCGTTTAATCTGAAAACTAATTATGACCCAGTTTAGGAAAGCTTACACTGAACATATAACAATTTTTCACATTAAGATGCTTTTTTACACCGATCCTTCCTATGGCAGCTATAAGTATAGTCATCCGATTTTCAACAAATTTTAAGTTCCTGTTTGTAAGCATTTATTTTTAATATTGCCCGAGTTTTTGGTCGACAACATTAAAAACTAAGAGGCATTTTCCGACCGATCGTTCTTGTCGTCCTGATTAAGAACATATATATATACACAGAAAAAAATGGAGAACTAAAGTCTAACTCAAAAAGATTGATTTGATCTCGACCTTTCGGATTGAAATGTCAAGCTCGCGTCGTACTAGATCGAGCTTGATAAAAGTTCGAAGTTTGTATCAATCCGAAAAAGCTAATGTCAATCTCGAATCCGTACTTGAAAGTCAAATAATCCTGACTAGTGATTGAAGTAAGTACGGATGCCCAATGTCAATATTAAATAGTCCCGACTCTGAGATTTTCAGTAAAAAGTTTAATAGCTAAGAACACAGCCCACCGACCAGCGCCTCCCTCAATATAAGTAGACACCCGACATCAGTGATGGTAAAGTACGGATGTCCCATAGCAAAGCGAGAGACCATCAATATTAGAAAATCTCTTTCACCAAGCAATGTCGAAACTATAGGCTAAGCCACTCTCACCAGTACTATGAGGCTAATAAGCAAAGGCTAAGTATTTTATTTTATGTGTCGATTTTTCTACTTTGATGCCTTGCAATTCCCAAACAGTCATTGCAAGCCGGCATGAGGAGAAAGCTAAATTCTTTTAAGGATATTACCGGAGGTAAGCAAACAATGACCAGGGGTAATGACCTCCAGCCGGCAAGAACTTGCTGGTTTGAAAATCAAAAATGTCGTTCAGTAAGTCGTATGGTGCTCTTGTGAGAAGCTCATTTTGGGGTAACATAAAGTTTCAGCAAGTAAGGGCACTGTAGTACCCTGTACCCTTTAAATCATGTGTTTTCATTAAATTTCTAAACAAGCGCGCAAGAACGCTCTAGCTGACAATGACTTTATGATCCCATTTTACCCATTTTTAATGGGTACAGGGTTTAATGAAGAGATAACTTTAATCTCAGTCATTTATGATGCAATCCTTATTGGGATTAAGTGCAGTTCGAATATCGAGGTCAACTTAATCTGGTGCAAACTTGCATCAAGCCGATTTATAGATCAAATCAAGTAAGAATTTCGAGCACAAATCAATATAGGTAGTGTTTGGACCAATCCTTTTTCGGATTGAGAGTAGTTTAATTATCGAGCACAGTTTAATTTCGGCCAAACTTGCACTAAGCCGATTTTTAGATGAAATCAAGTAAGGCATCAAGTCGAGTTCGGATAACAAGCTTAAATCAATCCCATGTGGCATTCATTTGGGATCAAGACGAGAATTCCGGGATTGAAACCAGAAAATCCCAGTACCCCTCAAGTCAGATCCAGTTCGTACTTTTTGTGGAATGAAAAATCCAGATGCCGGAGTATTTTAATCGTTTGGGATCGAGGCAATCCCCGAATCTTGAATACATACATAGTTTACGGTTTTTTGGAAATAAATACTTGTATGCATTGCAAGCTTCTGGCCAAAATTATAATACCCCTGCAAGCGTCTAACAAAGCTATATTTGGTTTTCATAAAATATTTACCAAATTTAATGTTTTTCTATTTTCATTTAGTAGCCCCCCTTCCCGACCATTAACATTTTTGAATACAAGTTTGCTTTTAATTACTTTTAAAGGAAATAACCATTTAGTTAATGCTTAAATTCCATATTATAAAAACAAAAAACTTTGTGTCGTTCAGTAAGCCAGCCAATTGAACAGCGTCTCCCATGGCGTTCATAAAATCTCCAAGTCACTTAGTCAAGATTAAAGATATTAAACAGCAACATTGCATAAATTTTTACAACTTCACAAACAACACGCGCCTTTTCGATTGAAATAAATATATAATGCAATTAACTAATTAGTAAGAATTTGCCAATTGCAAAAGTATTATGTATAAATAAAGTCACATAAAACAAGCGATAAGAAGTCCAAGTCAGGAAGGCGGCAAAGTGTTTTATATAGTCAGATCAGACGATCGCACGACGATGTTTCGCTATAACAACTTCAACAGCAACAACAACAACACCACCAACACAAGGTGGTTCAAGAAAAAACCAGTGCACTTAAAAAAAATCGCCACAACAAAACGAAAAAGTGACAATTTAATTGCGTCAAACTCAGCATTCGATTGGCGGTGTTAGGCAGGGAGAAGAGGGACTCTAGAGCAGACTGATATGTGTATGTACTCTCGTATGTTTGTATAGATGCAGTCTAGCGACACTTTGGCCAACTCAAGAAGGAAGCATCTCCGACCACATAAAGATATTCTTGATCAAGCAGACGAGCGAGCGATTTAGCCTTGTCCGTCTGTGCTGTTTCAGCTATCTCCTCCGTCAGTATCAAAAGCTTATCCTCACCAAACTTTGCAACGAAGTCTTTTGCACAAATACGCTGCACATTTGTCGGAACCGGCCGGATCGGATGACTATAGCATATAGCTGCCATAGGAACGATCGGTTGAAAAACTAGTCTTAGAGAGAAAAACCTTTTTGTTTTTAATGGAAACGCCTCCAAAGTACGGTATTTTTAGTTTACTATCTTATATCCCAGATTTCACTAAGTTTGGTCGAAATCGGATGACTAAAGCATATAGCTGCCATAGGAACGATCGGTCGAAAAACTAGTTCTAGTGAGAAAAACTTTTTGTTTTTAATGAAAACGTCCTTATCATTGGCATACACTTTTTTTATATACTTTTACACAATTCTACAAAGTTGCGTCGAAATCGGATGACTATAGCATATAGCTCATAGGAACGATCGGTCGAAAAACTAGTTCTAGTGAGAAAAATTTTTTTTGTTTTTTAATGAAAACGTCCTTATCATTGGCTATACCTTATTTCATATACCTTGACACATTGCTACAAAGTTTGATCAAAATCGGATGACTATAGCTTATAGCTGCAGTATGAATGATCGGCCGAAAAAGAAGTCTAGCGAGAAAACTTTTTGTCTTTAAATGGGCATCGCCTCCAAAATTTCAATTAACAGTGTATTTGGAAGCCTTTCCAAGATTTCACCAAGTTTAATTGAAATCAGACATCTTTATAGGATAGATCCCATAGAAAAGTAAGGTCCCAAAAGGAGTCTTAGGAAAATTTTTCAATGCTAAGCTGCAAGGGAATATCAAAACTTCGGCCGATCCGAAGTTAACTTTCCCTAGAAATTTTGGAAGAACCAAGTCTTGCGGAATCGGAAATTTTTTATATTCCCACTGCCAAACCGAATATTCAATTGGCTTTTGAAATTTAACTCTTAATTTATCTTCATTTGACTGGAAACGGATCTTGGAAATTAGAACTTTTGAGAATTCCGATCGATCGAATTCTGTATACCAGTTTCTGTATTTTCACACATTTGAGTTATTCATATGAGCTATCAGAAAACTATAATAGGCAATCTGAGGAAGCTCAAAAAATGTTTTTCTGATAAAATGGGAAGCAGCCTATACGAGCTCTCATATGACTTTTTAAAAGCCATCTTAACAGTAAGCTGAAAGCGGTTTCAGGAATATCATATGAGAGCACAGACAAGAAAAAAATTCGGCTTGAAGCTGTGAAGTCAGAAAAGGGCGGTGTCATCGGCATAAGTGGCTATCAGTGTGATTTGAACTTGTGAAACCGGCAAGTAAGCGGTGCGCAGGATGTTCAGTACAGGCCAAGTATAACAGCTTGGGTACACCAACTCCAATGCGGCTTATATTTAAAACCAATCCCTAAGCACGACCATAAAAGGAGCGGACTGCGAGGCTGGATTGGGAGGAGGGACTTCAATTTAAAAAGCTAAGACGAGTGCTTATCAAAATTTCAGAAAGACCGCAGACCATTAAGTCGTTGAAAACTCTACTGTCTTTTGCCTACTGCGCTGACTGTGGGTAGATGGGGGTTCAAAGAATAAGAAAAGTTTAATTCGAAAGCAGTCGAAGAAAGATGACTAAATAAATTGGATAGATGTAATATTCAAAAGCAAGTGCAATCAAAAGATGAATACAATAAGTGGAAGAGAGAATTGGGGACAAAGAGCACTAAATTCACAACTAAAATAATAACAAGAGCATAAGTTAAAGTCGCCCAGCCCAACTTCGATATAGCCGTTACTCAGAGGAAGTACTGCTTAATAGCAGCAGACAGAGTATGCTGACCCCAAATATATGACGAGTTGTGTTCTTCTGTAAAGCCGAAAAGTATGCAACGATTTTATTAACGCAAATAACTTACAGAAGCTGATCAACGTTATATTTTTATACTGTACCAGAGGTACACAGAGTATATTAGGTTTGTGCAAAAGTGGCCGTCCGTCTGTCTGTCTGTTTGTCTGTCCGTATGAAAAACGGATCTACCCCCCCCTCCCCCCCGCAATATCGGGAAAACTTCATATCTCCCACAGTTTTATGGATAGAAGGTTCGAACCTTCTGGACATATTTATATTCGAGATTCTTAATCGATCCGCTGAAGGAATTTTAAAGATCTGATAAACGCATTTGCCAAGGAAATCTAACAATTATGGGCATCACCGTCGCAACGGTGATGGGCAGCATTTCACAGGTACATAGTATGCTATAGTCAGCTTGACTGGCTTTCTTTTCTTGTTTATCAGATCTCTTAAAAAATTTCAGAGATTGTAGGTTTTGGGTGTATCGCTACCAAATAGAGCAGTGCGCGTGAGATAATTTTCTTTCACGTCACGAACGATTTACGAAATAACGAGAGAGTAAGTTAATGTCGGACCTGCCCGACTTCAATATACCCGTTAATCAGGGCAATTATTGTTTAATAACCTTTCCTATAATTTACAAAGCTTAAATTAATTGTAACCGTTTCAACATTATGAGCAAAAATGGCATAGCGCCAAAAAGTGCGTAACGTTTTTATAACCTTTATAACTCTGCCATTAATTATCCGATCTTTATGAAACTTTGAGAGATTGTAGATATTGGGCATTTTCACTACTCTGCACATTGACGGTTTGGTGTGGAGCCTGCAAGAATTCGCACATATTCAGAGAAATGGCAGCCAAAAAACTTTCCAAAAAATGGAATAACGCCTAAGGAGATGGACAACCTAAATATATAAAGTATGTCTCGTAATGTTTAAACAATACTTTTGGTTTAAAACATTTACATTATAAATTTACTTATTTCCCATTTCAGATTGAACGAGATAAGGTTGGGCCATGGGGCTTCGTCCACCTGGGAATTTTTTGATCCAGTTGTCAGAATCTTGTCGGTCTCCCAGGCGTGGTGAACTTTGAAGTTCTTGTTGTTTAAAGCAATGGTGTCAATATGAATCTTAAAAGTGAGTGTGTAATAAGTAGACATCGGATTTTAGGAAAATCATTTTTAATGGGTGGTCACAAAAATATTTGATTGATACAAATTTGTTTCACGAAAAAGAGATTATTTTAAATCCTCATTGATTTTTGCAAGTATTTGACATATTTACATATCTCTGACCTAAAAGCAAATTCGAGAATATTTTGACCTATTTTGACCTATTTTGGAATATGTCATACGCTTTTACATATTCCTGAGAGTCAATACGTATGCTCCCTAAGTGGTAGGCGTCTGCAATATAACTTTGCTAATTAAATGTATAAACATCGTCGGTCATTTTTGTATCTTCATAAAGCAGGAAGTAAAGATGCCGAAAACAAATAAAAAATTAAACCACTGATAAAGCTGGGAAGTTTATAGCCAATCTTATAGCTAAACCAATGATTTAACTCCCACAAGCCCATATCTAGTTGTTAGTAAGGGAGATAGAAAACGTTAACAGGAACTAATTTCAAGATTTGTAAATAATGCCCTGAGGAATTTGTGGCCGAATGACATTGAAGAAAAACGTACTATGTTAATGCCAACTGTAGATGCAGCTGCATATATGATTATACGGAAAGCATCTAAAAGTATCCAACATGATTCATGTTCCTTGTTTGGCTCACATGCCCACAGGATTTGCGGAGAGACTATGCGTGCATCCTATCCTGATATAAATAAATATGTGTCCAAGACAATGTAAGAAAGAAAATATGCAAATACTACATCGTGTGTTGTGGAGAGAAGCTTTTCGGCTTACAATTTAATATTGAGTAGGGCGGTGCCCACTGCACAGTGGTTCCCCGTCCATAGGCCAAAAATCAACAAAATCGATCACAAAATATTTAGACAAAAATATAAAACAATTGACTCTAAAATGTCCAATCTTCTTAATGGCAAACCGGTTTTTGGTGGAAATCTAACAGGACTTTCTTATAAAACGGTCTGGTGTCTAAATCTACAAAAAATAAATTATGGTCAATGGATTTTGAAGTTAAAGGTATTTATTTTATCTCCAGAAAATAATAAAAACAAATTGGTGTTGCAGTTCTTGTGAAATTAATGTTTTAGTTAACCTATTTGTTCCTACCCTTTTGTGCGTCTTTTATTATGTTTACTTAAAGTTTTAGTCGTAAGCCCCCAAGATTCCCCCTAAGGGTTCTTTTCCATTGTATTAATCGGATTTTAAGGTAATAAAAGTGCTGAAGTTAGCTGCGGAAACTTGCGAATGTGCGTTTAGTCTTCGATATACTAATCCGCCGACTTATTCAATGTCAAATTTGTTCAATGAAGCCTTCGTTTCGCATTTTTATAGTGCTGTGTGTTGTTTTCGTCTTTCGTGTTGTGTAAAATTGTCAATGATCATTTAATCAATTATTTTTGCACTTTTGTTTTTATTTTTCGATTTGGTTTTGGAAGGCAAACCTATACTCAAAAAATTTGGTTCTTGAATTCTTTACAACTTTCTATAAGTCAGTCATCAATATGGCAGGTTAGAGGTCCTGGAACAAAAATTGGGGCATTGAACAGAAAACACAAAATTCAAAAGAATTTCCTGTTAAAATGGGTTAAATAGTAAACAAAGTTCGATTGAGTAACAAAAGTTGTGTGGACGAAAGCTAAAATGAATAGAAAAACTAAAAATAAGTGAAATACGTAAATAGTAGGCAAGCCTATAGGTGGAGGTAGATAATCCATAGACGGAATTATTGTTAAAATTATTTTCTGATCCAAAATTGTCCTCACAGGAGTTATTGAAAATCTGATCCATCGTTGTGTCACTTTTTACGTTATAGCACCGGGCTTCAAAATTAGTGCCTACAAATTTTACGAATATGCCCTAGATACTGCCCAGAAACTACTATGAGTATCCATTGTACCATTTACTGACTACAGTCCATAAGGTTTTTAATTCTTGGATTCATGTGATTGAGCATGCAAAAATTATCAATTGGAGAGTTTTTAGAGGGAAACTGCAGAGTCGAGCAAACAAAGACAGAAAAAAATGTAGACTTCATCACAGCCCGAAAAATGTTACGCATTATAAAAAATTCACTCTTTTTTATGGTCCGACCCTTTTATAACTGGACAGATGGAGCTTGGAAAAAAGGATAAGTCAACGTTATTTAAATCTGAATAAGGCTTGCTAGAGGAGACATTATACATTATTGTAATAACAGAGTATAAAAAATGGTTTCAAATTTATTTATTGGTTATGGTTATAGATGGGGTTTGGGTGGGGCGCGTTGTGTGCAACGACAAAATATTTTTTAAAGAGGCTGGTGAGTTTCATCACTCTACTACCATTAGAAGTATTTCCTTGCCGCGTCCAGCAAGCGATCCACTGTGCATTGTGCTGCTTCTGTATTTTGCATTTGAGAACATATGTTCTTTGTTTGGCAGAGATAAATACAATTGAAATGTAATCAATTGGATATTATTTCGATGACTGAAACTGAAATATTTAATGTTGGCAAATTGTGGAGTGATTCCATGTCCATATATTCCAGCGTGCTCGCTGGGAAACAGGTGCCAATTCATCACGCAGTGTGTGGACATTCGTAAGTTTTGTGCAGCTAAAAACTTACATTTGATTAACAATTGTTTAAAAAATTGCTACTTGAATATGTTTAGAAACGGTGCGGAACCTTTCCCCCAAAAGGAAAGCCCCCCAAAACACAAACGAGTTCTTCAAGGAGAGCTTTCGGTGTGAAAGAAGCTCGTTTAATACCATGGTGGCTCGGTTGTCTAGGCTGGTAAAGAAAGACACACCATTTCGACTAGATTACCGTTGCGGTGTTGTATACGTTCGGCTCATTCAGAGAATACCGAACAGTTGGAAGACTGTCTGGTATTTAAAAAAACAATGGTCGGATCCATTTTGATGGACTTCTGCCGAGAAGTCATCATCCAGTTGGCAGATGAGTTTTTGCCAACAAAGCTACATGACACAGAAGAAGATCGTTGAGTGGTGTGCAGAGATTCCAAAAGTTAGGATTCCCTTTAAAGCTTTGGTGCACGCCGGCCAAGTATATTTTAGGTTCCTTTAAGTGAACTAGAATGATTTTGTCTTTCTTTTTACTTTTTTAGATGGTTGCCACATCGAAGAGAAAGCGCCCAGGCTGTGTGCATGACTCCCAAATATTTAAAAAATCTTCATTGAAAAGAAATATTAAGAGTGGTGATATTGGGGTATTTCAGTTTCAAATTTACGCCAACTATAATGAAGCCGTATCCATTCTCACTGGATGCATCCAATGAGAGGCGTGTATTCAACTATAATTTGTCGAAAATCCGATTTCGATAGCCGCCACTTTTTCTCCTCGGTCTGTGGATTCAGACTACGCCGTTTAGCTGCTGCCGTGGAAGTCGAGGGCAATTCCGACTTGGTCGATGAATTCAAGTCTTCCGAATCATTTCTGACTGATGAAAAATCTAAATCAATGTAGATATAAAAGTTATTAGCACATAGATATGCACCCATGCACAAAATATCATTCCCTCACATCAATTTGGGTTTAGAGCAAAGCATGGGACTATTGAGCAAGTCAACCGTTTAACTTCAGACATTCGGACTGCGTTTGAGCACCACGAATACTGCTCTGCAATTTTCTTAGATGTTGCCCAAGCATTTGACCGCGTTTGGTTGGATGGTCTTATATTCAAGATAAGGACAATGCTTCCCCCAAATACTCACAAAGTTCTAGAAAGTTACGTCAGTAACAGAGTATTTACAGTTAGTCAAAATGAGAACACAACGGAAGAGTTCACTATAGGAGCCGGAGTGCCGCAGGGTAGCGTACTCGGTCCTCTCCTATATGTAATGTACACTGCCGACATACCAACAGACCCTCGACTTACAATAAGTACTTTTGCGGATGATACGGCAATATTAAGCAGATCACGATGTCCAATTAATGAAACAAGTCTGCTGGCAAGCCACCTAGCTAAAGTGGAAGAGTGGCTGGCCAACTGGCGCATAAAAATCAACGAGCAAAAGTGTAAACATGTGACGTTCACACTCAACAGAAGCACCTGTCCCCAGCTATCCTTAAATGCAACCCAGATCCCGCATCAAACGATGTTGTATATCTCGATAGAAGGCTCACATGGCGCAAACACATAGAGTAGAAAAAGCTTCAAATCAAGCTAAAGGCCAACAGCCTTCACTGGCTAACCAACTCGCGTTCCCCTCTTAAACTGGAATATAAAGTCCTACTGTACAAAAGCATCATAAAGCCTGTCTGGACGTATGGCTCGCAGTTATGGGGAAATGCCTGTGCGAGCAGTGTGGACATCCTTCAAAGATCACAATCAAGAATTCTCAGAACCATCACTGGAGCGCCATGGTACATTCGCAATGAGTGTATCCACAACGACCTCAGCATCCCATTGGTCGAAACTGAAATAGAGCAACTTAAACAAAAATATTCTGAGAAGCTTTTCACCCACCCAAATCAACTTGCAAAATCTCTTTCCATGCTAGCAACGCATTCTCGCCTCAGGAGAAATGACCTACCAACCCAGCGACTGACTTGAAGGGCCGCAAAACACAAACTAACTCCAACAGGGGATGGTTTATAAAATAGCTTCTAGATTAAGATCTGAAAAATTATTGTTAGTCTCATTAAGAGAAGTTTCAATAAATACAAAATAGGCTTAAAAAAAAAAAAAAAATGATCCCCCTTTTCCCATTTTCAATGGGTCTAGACCAGAAGAGGGCCTTAGCTTGTATCTTTAACTAATCGTAGAAATTTGATGCCGCACACACGTGTATAAACCAGGGTTTCTCAAGAAGAGAGACTCTCTGTCATTCTGTAACACGCACTGAAGCATTACTCCAGTGTGAATTGCCAAGTGTGTTCGGCCCCCACGGGCTATGGCTGGGAAACACTGGTTTAAAGGAATCTCCGCACACGATTCGTCCGCAACCCGTAATCGTCTCAGCATGCGTGCAGCATGACGGCTGTCGTCAAATAGTGTCAGTCGCTTATCGTTATGTACGATTGTTCGTTTAAAGTTTGTTTATATTTTTCAATGAGCGAAATTAAACAAGTAAGAACTGTCACAGCCACAAGTTAGACCTTCCAAACTTTATATATATCAAGTAAGGCCCAATATCTATATATTCTGAAAAGATCAATAAGATCGGACAAAAAACACAGAAGTTATATACGAATCAATTTTGCTTTTGGGAGAGAGGGGGGAGGGCCTTGCATTGTCAGTTACCGCGTTTGCGCGTGCGTGTGTGTGTATGTTGGAGTGTGTGTGTGTATGTGTGAGTGTGTGTATATGTGTATGAAAACACAAGAAGTCAAGGGAACAGGGTATTTTGTAGTCGGGGCACTCGACTACAGCTCCCTTACTTGTTTTTAATTGTAGAAAGAAATCGGGAAAAGATTTTGTAATTCTGTTTTTTGTATTTGGTGGCTCAATTCATTAAAAGCAATACAAAGTTAAAAATGTATGAATGCGAGCGCTACTCAAAAAGTTTTCGGCCTCCAAAACAGGGTCTTCTAAAAGAAGGTGTGTTGATGGTTCACACCAAGGTGTATTTAATAAAGGTGTCGTATTTAACACAGCTGCCCTATTTCAAGGAGCCTTATTTTGACAGTCGGAGTGCAAACCTCGTCGAGAGACGACAATAACAAACGTAGAGTGCTTTGACTCTCAGAGAGAGAGGTGAGAAAAAAAAGGCCCCTTGTCACTACGGAATACGACACCTTTATTAAATATACCTTGGTTCACACCTTTCCGGGAGTCTCCATTATCAGAAAACAAAACGGAAAACGGGAAACTGTTAAGTATAAATGCCTTTATGGCCCGATGCAGAATCATGAATATACAATGGAAGTTGTAAAAGTTGTGGCCATTTAAAAATGAGAAATCGATTTCTGACAATTTTTTTTGCAGTCTAGTGAACAAAAAATATTTTTTTTTTTACAATGATTGAGGTTCAGGCGATAGCCATGCATCATCAAAAATTTTGAAAGACGTGGTTTCGAGAAAAACGAACTTAAAGTTTGCAGTTGCTTGGAAATTTGGGTCAACTTGGGTCACTAAAATGGCTATATCACCTAAAGTATTCCGAATTCCGAAAAATCCTTTTGGGGTAATATTTTTAAATATCTAAGCTAAAAAAAAAAATTTTAACAAAAAAACAAATCAAAAAAAAAATTTTTAGACCAAAAGAGGGCCTTAAAGATTATTTAAAGATTAGAAGAAGTCTTATAGGTTGAGAAGGAAACATCAGGTTCCCAATCATGACATGCTTAGCTACTTACTGCACACTCGTTACATTTGCAGCAGTCACCTCAATTCAAAATGGGTTCATTCACTTGCCGGCTTCACTGCAACCCAACTGTAGCCACTTAAATGCCTTAAATTGAATAGGCATCTAAAAAGATCGGGACCTGGGCACTAAATCTTGGTTTGGTTTGGTGTACATTGAGTTCACTCCCCATATGCGCGTGTCTGCATTTTCAATTGCCATTGAAGTTTGCTCATCAAACAGCAACTAAAATGGCTTGAGCGTGATCCAGCCCTTTGCCATTTTTGTATACCAGTGCGCGCAATCCATTTAGATAATTGCAATTTTTTAGTACGCACATGAAAACTAAAACCCACTTGAATATTTCTAAATGGCTGCACAAATTTGTCTGTCAAACAGACTGTAGTAGCTTGATACCTGCAATAAATGCCAGCAAACATATTTCTGTGTCACCGCCAGGCTGCTAACATACAGACACCATGGGCAGTTGAAAAGATAAACTAAAAAAAATTGTTCTTCAAGAATAAGCCTAAGAGTGGTGATAAAATGTATCAGAGTTGACTCATTTCGCATTTTCAAATTTTCATAGTATTTTATTTAAAAACTAGCTATGTATATACCCGAAGGTATACAATGAAATTCGACCAAAATCTCTTCGCCCTTATTGAAAGATTCTATATTTGAGAGAATTTACTATTTTTATCGGGGGTGACACAGCAAACTCTAATAATTGTCGTATAAGCGCTTGAATTTTAAACTAAAACTGCTTTGACTTATAAGTAGGTGAAGGGACAGAAAATTGCTCGGTAGCTAGATAAAATGACGAAATAACTCAAATTTGGAAGATGTTTTGGGAACTTATTCATTTTCGAATATTATTTATATTTGTAGACTTGCCTAGCTCTGATGCTCCGTCTCAACTGAATTCTCTCTCGACGACACATAAAAACATATACTTTTGTTGAGTGACAGTCTTTTCACTGCACTCTCCCACATCCCTTCTCTTTTCTCCAGGTTTATGAACTAAGACCCTTCTGGGAATCTTCTTTTAAAAGGGCAATGTTTCTCGTCACCGTCTTCGTCCCATCTGACACTAGTACAATATTTCCTGTTCTCTGCAGCACTGTGTATTTGGTGACATTGAAGTTTGGAGTCAACTTGCTCGGGAGACTGTGTTATTGATCAGGACCCTGTCACCCACTTCTATAGTGTTCTCCCTTGCCCCTCGATTTTATCGGACAGAATCATTCCTTTTTGTTTTTCCAATTAGATCGTTGTCTCTTTCTGCCGAATCCAGAATTCCCCCAGAATGTCCTAGATACCAGGAATCTTGTCTCTCATCACCCTATTAAACATTCACTCCGTTGGAGGAGTGCCAGTTGTGCTATGCGGAGTCACGTCTTGCATCATGACGAAGTCTTGAATTGTCTCTCAATATTTGACCTTATTTGCATGGGCGATTTTTAGACGTTTGACCAGAGTCATGTTCATCCGCTCCACCTCTCTGTTTGCCAATTAGGTGGTGAAATCAGTTGTTCGATTCCGCTTCTAATGCAAAAATAATCAAATTCACTGCATACAAACTGCATGCCGTTATTACAATATTATTGTATTGTCATATTATCAAAATATATATATCATATATCATTATATCATCATATCATTATATCATTATATCATTATATCATTATATCATTATATCATTATATCATTATATCATTATATCATTATATCATTATATCATTATATCATTATATCATTATATCATTATATCATTATATCATTATATCATTATATCATTATATCATTATATCATTATATCATTATATCATTATATCATTATATCATTATATCATTATATCATTATATCATTATATCATTATATCATTATATCATTATATCATTATATCATTATATCATTATATCATTATATCATTATATCATTATATCATTATATCATTATATCATTATATCATTATATCATTATATCATTATATCATTATATCATTATATCATTATATCATTATATCATTATATCATTATATCATTATATCATTATATCATTATATCATTATATCATTATATCATTATATCATTATATCATTATATCATTATATCATTATATCATTATATCATTATATCATTATATCATTATATCTTATATCATTATATCATTATATCATTATATCATTATATCATTATATCATTATATCATTATATCATTATATCATTATATCATTATATCATTATATCATTATATCATTATATCATTATATCATTATATCTTATATCATTATATCATTATATCATTATATCACTATATCACTATATCATTATATCATATTATCATATCAGTTCTTGCCTTCGACGACATTGCCTCAGTTTTACACCCTATTTGTGTTGCGTTTGGCTTATTTCAATATCATCATTGGAAGTGTATTCCTTCTCCAATTATTTCCTCTTCTGCATATACTCAGGAGTCGATCATTTTATCTTTAATGGCGTAGTCCTCGAATTCGGTTTTGGCCGAAATTGCACTTTTTTACTTGATCCCGAAGTCGAAGAACAAATAGACGGACAGATTCGCCGACCCCTGGAGTAATATTTTGAAACAAATGTCTTTCGAACGTTGAATTCTGCTTGTCGAAAAATATTTCGTGAGTTTCTTGACCAGGACGGCGTATACATAGCTATTTTCCTTATTATCATTATCATCTAATGCCTCGGGCAATGAGAACGCCACTCCTTGAAGTGGCATCCCGCCTAGATGCATTAGTTTGCATCTCTTTTTCCGGGTCTCTGTGATGTCTTCAGCCTCTAAATAAATTTGAAAGGCACGGATCCACTTCTCCCACTCGTGGCGAACCAATGATTTGTCAATTTCGTCGAATAGGAATGGTTTTATAGCGTCCTCCATGATTTATGTTCCCCTGCAACGACAACTTTAACATGTTATTCTTTTCAAATTTCGTCTTTCCTTTTTTTTTTACCCGTTACTCGTAGAGTAAAAAGGGTATACTTAAGTCGTGCAAATGTATGTAACAGGCAGAAGAAAGCATCTCTGACCCCATAAGTTATATAAACTCTTGATCAGCATCAACAGCCAAGTCGATATAGCCATGTCTGTCTGCAAATAGCCAATTCCTTTTTTCAGTGTAGTGTATTTGCCCAATATCTACAATCTCTGAAAGTTTCATTAAGATCGGATAATACATGGCAGAGTTATAAAGGCTTAGCTTCCGCGTGCAAATTCTTCACACTTTCACTTTTCACTTACCAGATTCTTTACCCTTCCCTTAATACTTAGCTCTCGCGTTCAATCCTCGTAGGGTAAAGTACATGGTCCAAATTGCTTAACATCTGATCTGATCTAGCAACCGAAGATATACTTGTCACTTTACATATAAAGATAAAGAATTTAAAATTGAATTGCCAACGTTTATACGAAAATAACTAGAGATTTCCGTGTCACCTCCGTATATAAGTACTAGCTGAATACTCGTCGTCGCTCGGGGCCTTTGCATTATGATAATGTGATCCAAGTTTCAACTTGGTGCCAATCGATATTAACATTTGAACTTGTCCACACACCAAATTGCAAGTTCGTAGCTTAAATAACTTCTGAGATATAGCTCTGAGCTACTGTTGAACCGGTTCTCAGCCAGTAAAATATCCAGCTCCAAATTACCAACCTTCATACCAAATTTCAAGTTTGTAGCTTAAATAACTTATGGTTTATAGCAGCTCTGTGCCACTTTTGAACCGGTTTCATTTTTAAACCGGTTCAAACCCATTTCTGAACCAATAAAATATCCACCTCCATGTTAGCAACGTGCATACCAAACTTCAAGTTCGTAGCTTTAACAATTTCTAAGATATGGCTCCGAACCATTTTGGAACCTATTTTTAACCCCTTTCGAACCCGTTCATAGACGTAACACATAGCCTATGTCTCTTTCCTGATCAACATGAACATACTATAAAAATTTCGTGAAAATCGGTTCAGCGGATTCGACGTCTATATAGAACAGCCATAGAAACATGAAATCATACTTTATATATATGCGTATGGATGAACGCACAGATCTCCAAGAGGTTGGACATGTATGTATGTGGACATTAGCTTCTAATACTTGCAGGTAGATCTTGTTTATTTTAAATGTTTGACTCTCACTGTAATTTGGAAACAAGATATATCTCTCACAGTTTTGTAGACAGATAGTTCTTACCTTCAACGCATATTTACTATTATTTGATTTAATCAGTGTGCTCAATACGTGTACCATATTAATTGCGACTATTTAACATATAAGAACTTATGATTGTAAATATGTAAAATGGGTTGATACAGCCCCAAAGGGCCTAAGCCGTGCTTCTCTCAATTTCTTGGCTTGTGCGCTTCTAATTTTCGCACAAGAGAAAGGGACCTACAGTTTAACGCCAAATCCGAACGGCAGTTTGAGAAGCTTTTGATGGCTAATTTCTACAAAGCTTGCGCCAACAGCAGAGAGGGGTGACCGGGTGTAAAGTTTATTCAAAGAAAAAACTTTCCATTAGATGATCCGAGGCGGGATCGAACCCACGACCTCTTGCACAACGGTCGCGCACACTAGCCGCTAAGCCACCCGGCCACTCATGATTACATTATATAAAATACAAGTTTTCGAATTTAGCTTTGAATTTTGTATATTTTAAATGTTCGAGTCTTGTTTATCTAACAGCATTCTTGTGTTTTGATCGCAGTAACATAATTGCATTCTATGTGGTAGAGTTCTTATGGCTTCAAAGCGGATTCGTTGTAAATCACGCAATAGAATATGCGTTCCACGCTAACCTGCGTAGCTGGAACAAAAAGCACAACTTTTAAAATCTCATACAATTTTTTTAACTTTGCTTCCTTAAATTTGTCACTTTCTAACAAGCGATTATGCAATAGAAAGAAATAGAAAAAGGTTGTGACGCTTGGCACTCGGTCTGCGCAAAATTTGTGCCGCACCACTTTTCAAAGTTGTCACTTATATTCAGTCTTTAAGACTTTAGCTTATTTTATTTCAGAATTTGTAACCCACAGTGCAATATATTAGTTAAAAACAGGATGTTGACGCTGCCTGTTGCCATCGTCGGGTCGGACTCTCAACTTTCAATGCGCCACTCAGTCAGTTGAACCGACAGCAGTCAGTCAGGCTGAGAACTGGCAGTTTCAAAGCTTTGACTAAATTAATTTAGCGCGCAAACATCAAATTGATAGAATGAGGCGGGGGAGCAGCAGCATGAGCCGGCAGGAGTGCCAATTGCAGATACAGCTACTAATTGGAGCGTTAGTAATGCGAATTGTACGCCGAATTCAATTTGAATTAACATTAAATCGATTTAAATATTTAGCTATGTCCGCCCGTAACATTTAAATTCAATTAATCTGGCCAATTAACAACAATCATGAAAATGCTGCAACCTTTTGAGCTGCAATCAGAGTTTGAACACTTGAGAGATTGAAGCCTTTCGGCGACCACATGAATAATTAATTAGACCGTCCAAGCACAGCCGCTGGGTGAGTCGAGGGCGCTTGGCTGCAATCAACGCCCATCCGTCATTGGGTGGGTAACCATTGTTGTTGCTGTGTCGCTGTCATAATTAATAATATTTTCATTATAAACGTCTTATGCCAGATACCAGATTTTTGCCCATTCTGCCCTGAGAAAGAGCGCAATTACATTTTATCATTTATTCAGCATGCGCTCAAACTCGGCGTGAAAACAACCTTTAACTCCTGCCACTGACCTAAGGCCCCCCAAAGACATCAACGCCCAAGTCGACTAATTAATTCCCGGCCCTCCGCCTCGTTGTTGTTGTCCATTTAATCAACGTAAACGCGAATATCAAATCAAGCATGGCCAAGCAGCGACAACAGTAAGTTACAAGACCGCGCACATACAAATTAATTATAAATAATTTATTAACGATTTATCTTTGTCCTGTCTGGACCATATGTGCGTGTGAGTGTTGCTGTAAGGGGAGGCTCGACTTGCACCTGCGCATCATTAGGAGGTAGGCGCCATCGATTTGTGCCCGTTTGTAGAATGGATTGTGGCATGCAATTTGTTATGCAACCGCCCAACCCTCTCAATCACCAGACTTGAATGCTGCTGCCTCTTGTGCTGCGGTCACTTGACGTTGTGGTCAAACAGCAGCAGTAGGACTTTAGTTGCCTGCAGTTTTTACGCTTCGCCTACGACCACCACCGCAAATGTCTCTGCGACCAGCGCACAGTGCTGACAAGGCTGCACTTGATTCGCCACGCATTCGAAGTTATTTCAAATTTCAGGTGGCACTGTTCAACCGCAATATCAGCCGCGCCTGGTGAGCAACTATCTTTCTTTATCATCAATTTGCCAAAACCACATTCGCTGTCAGTTGTGGTTGGTACTGTCAGTTCTAGACCATGAGTAATGGCTGCTTATGGTTAAACTACAATATTTAGTGAATGTTAAAAGCCATTTAAAATCTAATGTAACGATTAAGTACAGAACTTACTGGTTTGGTTTCACCACCCAATGATCACAAAAAAATTTCGCCAAATCGCTTCAGTATGTAGGTATTATATTGGATTTCCTCACACAGAAATCCTCTGGATGAATTTGTGGTATCCATTTGGACTGGATAGTGGAATATCCTTGTTATACCCTTGCAGAGAAGAAAGCATCTCCGACCACATAAAGTATATATATTCTTGATCAGCATGACGAGCTGAGTTAGCCCAGTCCGTCTGTCTGTTTTTATGCTATCTCCTGCGTCAGTTTTAAAGCTATCTTCACCAAACTTTGCACAAAGTCTTTTAGTACATATACGCTGCACATTTGTCGGAACCGGCCAGATCGGATAACAATAGCATATAGCTGTCATTGGAACGATCGGTTGAAAATCTAGTTTTTAGTTTATAAAATTTTTTATTTTCAATGGAAACGCCTCCAAACTTCTTATTTCTTAGTTTGCTATGCATAATTCCACAAAGTTTGGTCGAAATCGGACATCTATATGGTATAGCTGTCATAGAAAAGTATAGTCTGAAAAGTAGTCTTAGTTAGAAAAACTTTTTTGTTTTCAATGGAAATGTCCCTAAAATTGGCATTTATTTATTTGGTATGCTTTTACACAAATCTACAAAGTTTTGTCAGAATCGGATGACTATCGAATATAGCTGCAGTACGAATGATCGGCCAAAAATAAAGTTCTTGTGAGAAAAAACTTTTTTGTTTTAAATGAAATCGACTATAAATATCGTAATTGTATGGTCCGTAAAGTAGTCTTAGTTAGAAAATCTTTTTTGTTTTCAATGGAGGCTGCAAGGGTAACTTTCCCCTATTTTTTGGGATCCATTGGATCTTTTTGAAGTGTATTTTTTGTCGAAAAGCCAGGGATGCGAACCACTCAATAATAAGTGCTGGTTCAGTTCAGTTGTGCACACTCTTTCTGAACCACCGGTTTAATTCATAACATGGTTTATGGAGATAACTGAGCCGCGGTTTCGGTTCGGTTCAGTGGTTCAAAAATGCTTATTATGAAGTATTATGATTTCTGTCGTAATGTGACTTTTCGCCCTCTTCGAAAATTGAATTCCTATAAACCATTTGAATATCTTAAAAATCTTAAAAAGAAGGTCCAAAATTTGTGAAGTCGGATTTGTAGGATTCGTCAGTTGGTGCCTAGAGAAATGGCCTTCGAAAATGGCTAGAAAAGAATACGTACCATGAATCTTTCCAGCCATATTTAAGGTGTTATATTAGAAAAAACTCTCCTGATTAAGAATGAAGTAAGATCTTTACCTTAAAAGAAAACTGAGAATATTGCGTACTAGAGGTCGACAAATGAACTATCCACTTTCAAAAAAAGAATGCAGATTGATGACAGTTTTGGTATAAAGAGATCGGCGGGCAATTGCAGAAAAACGGTCGAAAAACTAGATTTAGTGAGAAAAAGTTTTAATGGAAACGTCTCCAAACTATATCTATTGGTTTTCTATGCTTTTTCATAATTCTACCAAGTTTGTTGTTAATCGGACAACTATGTGGTATATACATAGCTCCCATACAAAATATAGGTCTGATAAATAGTCTTAGTGTAAAAAATAGGGGAAAGTTAACTTCGGCTCGGCCGAAGTTTTGTATACCCTTACAGCTTTCATTGAAACATAAAAAGGTTTTCTAACTAAGACTACTTTTTGGACCTTATTTTCTATGGGATCTATACTATATAGATGTCTGATTTCGAACAAACTTGGTGAAATCATGGAAAAGCATAATACACTTTTAATTACGAAATTTGGAGGCGATCCCATTTAAAACAAAAAAGCTTTTCTCACTAGATCTTCTTTTTCAACCGATCATTCCTACTGCAGCTATAAGCTATAGTCATCCGATTTTGATAAAGCTTCGTAGAAATGTGTTAAAGTATATAAAATAAATATAATAAAAAGGACGTTTTCACTAAAAAAAAATAGGGAGAAAGTTAACTTCGGCTCGGCCGAAGTTTTGTATACCCTTGCAGCTTCCATTGAAAACAAAAAGTTTTTTTAAGACTACTTTTTGGACATTACTTTTCTATGGGATCTATACTATAAAGATGTCTGATTTCAATTAAACTTGGTGAAATCATGGAAAAGCATGATACACTGTTAATTGAGAAATTTGGAGGCGATCCTATTTAAAACAAAAAGTTTTTCTCACTAGAACTTCTTTTTCGACCGATCATTCATACTGCAGCTATATGCTATAGTCATCAGATTTTGATAAAACTTTGTAGAAATGTGTCCAAAGTATATAAAATAAGTGTATGCCAATAAAAAGGACGTTTTCATTAAAAACAAAAAAGTTTTTCTCACTAGAACTAGTTTTTCGACCGATCGTTCCTATGGCAGCTATATGCTATAGTCATCCGATTTCGACCAAACTTAGTGAAATCATGGAAAGGGATAGTAAACTAAGAAATACGTACTTGGGAGGCGTTTCCTTTAAAAACAAAAAAGTTTTTTTCTTTAAGACTAGTTTTTCAACCGATCGTTCCTATGGCAGCTATATGCTATACTCATCCGATCCGACCGGTTCCGACAAATGTCAAGCGTATTTGTACCAAAAGACTTTGTGCAAAGTTTGGTGAAGATAGCTTTCAAACTGACGGAGGAGATAGCATAGAAACAGACGGACGGACAGGGCTAAATCAACTCAGCTCGTCGTGCTGATCAAGAATATATATACTTTATGTGGTCGGAGATGCTTCCTTCTATGCGTTACAAACATCCGGACAATTTTATAATATGGAAATAAGAGCTTGATATCTTTAAAATTGTTAAAGTTATTCAACATTTTTTATTGTGGGGGCGGGAACAATACAAAATTTGGTGGCTCTAGCTCTTTTAGTCTCCGATATCTAGGTGTTCATACAGACAGACGGACATGGCTATATCGACTCGGCTGTTGATGCTGATCAAGAATATATATACTTTATGGGGTCGGAGATGCTTCCTTCTGCCTGTTACGTACATTTGCACGACTTTAGTATTCCCTCTTTACTCTACTAGTAACGGGTATAAAAACTACACTCACTTTTTGTCCTTGCGACCAGAAGGGATTTATTAAAAATTGTTGTTTCTTCGTTTTCAAACTAGGAGTAAGGATGTCGCAATTGTTCTAACAATCATTTCTCATCCACTCTTTGATCCGGGATATTTATGGTAAAATTTAAGTTTAACAAATTTATCAAATTTATCCTAAATCGTTCGTTATTAATTTATTGATAAAGTTTTGAAATATAGGTGTCTAATTAAGTTGTTAATTGGGAAAACATATTTCAAATTGTATTCAATGACACAGTGCAGCATTGCTCTCTGCAATTGGGGTCATCAAATTGCAAATTTAGCAGCACTGATTGCATTTACCGCCGCATGGAGCAATCGAAAACTTGGTAATCGTTTTTAATTTTTTTTTTGCATGTCACGACGCCAACGTTTTGAATTATTTTCCTCTTTAATTTGGTTAAAATGCCTGCCTAAGTACATATGTGCATATGTACATTCACATCTATGCCATCGATTCGTGTGCTAACTGGGTGTGTATGCTGACAACCACTTTCATTACAAATTCATTTCCCAGAACGCAGCACAGCCTCGCAGACTCTCAGGCTTTTGGAGCCGTGCGGCATATTGACCGCATTTAAAGCCTCGAGCTGGGGCATTGAAATTTGCCATGAATTTGCATAAATTTGAATGTAGAGGCGTCCAGCGTCGACCTTTTTGGCCAATTCTATATTTTTCGCTGGCAAGGCGTTGTACGGTTTTTTTGTGAAGCTTTTTATGTTGGCCGTGCTGGTCATCAAGTTTGGGTTTGGCAATTAGAGTGGCTGCTTGAAGACTTGACATTCACGGGAATGGACACACACGCACAGACATTCAAAAATGTCCAAAATCACGTTTAAATCGATTGCCCACTCTTAGTTGAATGCGCTTTCAACAACTGGCAGTGATGAGAATTTGTGCGATAATTCAAGAACTCGTATACACTGTTGGGGTTTCGTCTATTTGTGTGTGCTCTTGATGGAGTACACTTTAATCCTCTAGCTCTTACCATCTCTCAGATCTGTTTGTTCATACGGACAGATAGACGGGCAGACGGAATCGGCTGTTGAAGCTGACTAAGAATATACATACGAGTAACTGTTACTCGAGAAAAAGGGCAAAGTCGTGCAAATTTTCGCGGGCTGTGTACATTCGATTATCAATATTTTGTTATATTCGGACTCATATGATTATCATATATTTGCATTAGCAGCAGATTTCGATTAGTAATTTGTTTTTGGCAACTGAAAAGGTTAGTCACGTTTTTGTATGCTTTTCGATTTTTGACTAAACTTTGAGCAAAAGCAACCTCGCATTAGTATCGCTCAGGAGTTATTGAATGACGTCAACGACGATCCGGGCTTGCTCAAATGGGTGGGTATATGGTTATGACATCGAAACCAAGGACCAACCATCCCAATGGAAGCGGCCAAATGAGCCAAACCGAAAAAAGCACGCCAAGTTCGATCAAATGTGATGGTTTTGCTCACTGTTTTCTTTGATTACAATTGTCTGGTGCATCATGAGTTCCTGCCAAGAGGTCGTACAGTTAATAAGGAATACTACAAGGAAGTTGTGCAACGTTTACGTGAAGCAATACGGCTCAAACGATCGAAATTGTGGAAAAACAAACCGTGCATTCTGCATCACGATAATGCACAAGCTCACACATCAATGCTTGTTTGTGATTTTTTGGCCGAAAACCACACCGTAATCATGCCTCAACCACCGTATTAACCAGATTTGGCTACCTGCGACTTTTTCCTATTCCCAAAACTGAAGAGACCAATGAAAGAAAAGTGTTTTGCCACAATTGATGAGATCAAGTCCGAATCAAAGAACGAGCTGATCTCCACACCGAAAAGCGCGTTTCAGAAGTGCTTTGAGGATTGGAAAAAGCGTTGGCACAGGATTGGGACAAAATGGATATTTATGAATAAATAAGTACTTTAAAAACAAATTCAAAATTCAGCTTTTCCTTTGAACACACCTCGTATATTCTATCGCAAATGATCACCAATTTGTCGTCTCCTATTCCAATAAAGATCTGGTTATTTCTGCTGTATTCGCCACATCAATTGATCTGGATACTGCATTCAACCCACAGATTGGTAATATATCACTTTAAAAAGCCTTAGCTACATCTTTGACAAAATGATGTACACCCATAAAATAGATTTTCTTTAAATTTTAGGAAAATGGATTTTATTACCTAAAATCTAATTTTCAGGCAATAAATGCCTACAATATGGGGCATTTTACCTAAAAAATCTTGTTTTAGGTACAATAATTTAAGGAATCCATTGCTTTGAAATGATGCCATTTTCATAAACTTAGCATTATTCTTTCAAATATAAATAAAATACTGTATAAAGAAAAACTTACATAGCCTTTAAATAAAAAAATAAATTTTTAATATTCATGAATAATATATTAAAATATAAAATAGGTATTTTTTCACACAAACGATAAAAAAAAATTTCTCATCAGCACCAGGACTTGAACACACAACCCCAACCTTAAAGTAACGATAATATGTCTCAGCTGAATTATATTTAAGCAATATGTTGTTTTCGGGTACATGTGTAAAATATATCATTGAAGAATTCATCTTAAAATATCCATACATATAAAATATATTTAATATTTTCTCAAATTGCGGGGGCGGGAGGGGGCGTGGCCAAAATTGAAAATAAACTTGATCTGCCTGCAGATAGAAGAAGCATATGTCCCATACATGTCAAACCTCTATCTCTTACCATCTCTGAGATCTGTGCGTTCATACGGACAGACAGACAGACGGACATGGCTATATCGACTCGGCTGTTGATGCTGATCAAGAATATATATACTTTATGGGTTCAAGCGCATAAAACAACAGCGGCTGCGCTGGATAGGACATGTTACCCGTATGGATGATAACGCTCCAGCAAAGCGAGTGTACAATCGGCATGCGATAGAGTTGGGAGGCATTCCCCCGCCTGGTCGACCAAAGCGGAGATGGCGCGACCAGGTGCAGGGAGACATTGCGAAGCTGGGAGTGTCCTTCTGGTGGAATGTCGCTCGGGACAGAGGCGAGTGGCGGGCATTAGTGGCAGCGGCCGAGACCGTAAGACGGTTGTGATGGCCAAAGAAGAAGAAGAAGAAGAAGGGTTCGGAGATGCTTCCTTCTGGCTGTTACATACCTTTTGCACAAACTTATTATACTCTATGTACCTTTGGTACCGAGTATAACAATCCTCGTCTTAGTAGTCAGATGGGTATCGGGCGATATATTTGTCCCGCGACCATCTCTAATTTCTCTCTCTCAATATTGTGTATGTAGGAAAGGGGAGGGGGGGAAATGAGAGCGAACCAGTTAGCTGCAAGAATCCAATTGGATCTAATGAGCTAGCCATAGCTGTTAGGTTTTGTATTGGATTTCGTTGTTGGAATTACTCTGTCAATATATTTGCAGGTTTAATTCATTTAAAAGGTGGAATTTTTGGCGGGGCGGGGTCATCACACCCACAACGATCCTATCACTTTGCTGTGTAGTCGTTGCTCATATATACATACAACTACATACATATGTATGTGTTTTGCTGCTGCATGAGCAGCCCAGATATATTGAATTTTCGTTTGCTCATATCTTTACTACCGTTCATCCGATTTTTACCATTTCTTTGGCGGATCGATAAATAATCCTGATTACTAAATATGTCCAGAAGGAAGGAACCTCGTCAACTATAGAATCTGGATAAATAAAATTTTTCCTATTTGTTTTTGCAGGTTAAGGGCCTGACATTGAAAAAAAAATTTTTTTTCCCTCTCATTTTAAAAATCTTATTTTCTCCATATTTAAAACCTCTTTTTTTTCCCAACTTTTTATTTTTTTTTTTTTTTCGTACATAATAATATTTTTAAAATAGTGTGGAAATTGACCCGGTTTATATAATTTTTTTATCAGTACAGTAATTTATTAGCATTAGTCTAAAAATATTAAATAACAATTATGGAGCTACACACATACTCGTAGTTACATTCTTTTTAAAAAACTTAATATACTCTGTATACCTCTGGTACAGAATATAAAAAAACAAGAAAGAAAGTAGGTCAAGCCCAACTATATTAGAGTATAAGTGAATGCTCAGTATACATTTTTTGCTCATAACTTGACTATCATTCATCCGATTATTACCAATCCCTTGGCGTATCGATAACACAAGGCAACAAAACTCGCCTTTTCCCCGTATATTAAAGGGTTGGTAGTGATTCTAGATGATTTTCGTGTGCTAAACAAGACTGCGCTTTTTTAGTTTTAGATTTTTAGTAATTTGAGCTTAAAGTTGATAAAGTGCCTATTTTGACCCTTTTTAGGAGCGATTTTCGGGGAATCCATTTTCTTTGATAACATCGGAAAGTACCACTCCTTAGCTTTGCAATGAACAATCCCAAACAATACTGCGATTTTTTCAATGGAGATATACCTCCCTTAGCACTTGTGTTAGATGGTAGAGTCTCTTTTATGTTTTCGTTTCCTAAAAACAGTAAAGTAGGCTGGTCATTTGTAATGAACCATCAACAAAATTCTAAGAAAACCTCACAAGGCACTTCAATGAGGTTCCACCATGATATCAAACAAATGGAGAATAGATACTAGGGAAGGTGGGACATTATCATTATAGCAGATTACTGAGGGTGCTTAAAGAGAGACGATTACATTTAATTTGACAAGCGAAGATAAAAATGCGCAGATTCTTAGAAACCGAAGAGCCAAACAATAAAATGGATTCCCCGAAAAACGCTCCTAAAAAGGGTCAAAATAGGCACTTCTAGCAACTTTAAGCTCAAATTACTAAAAATCTCGACGTGATGGACAATTTCTGAAAAAGCAGTCTTGCTTAGCACACAAAAATCATCTAGAATCACTACCAACCCTTCATTATAGACATTGGAAACCATCGATAGTATCGGTAGTACAAGGTGGGCCAAAAGAAGTCACCGGGCCAAAAGAAGTCACCCTATTGGAAGATGCTCTTATTTTTACAAATAGCCGCCAAAGTCAGATCTGTCTTAACATTTGTGGACTAGACAGATGTAGAATATATATAATATTTACCTCTTTATATTTTGCCGGCTATTTGTAAAAATAAGAGTATCTTCCAATAGGATGACTTCTTTTGGCCCGGTGACTTCTTTTGGCCCACCTTGGCTATCGAAAAAATTCCATTTTTATTATATCAACAAATAATTACACCGTGCTAAAGTGCGGAAAAACCTGGGTAATGACCTTGCGTACGCTGTAGAGCAGGTCGTGTATAGCACTTCCTCATACTTGGTTTTCCTCGGGGACCCCCAAAATCTGAAGATATGACCCATAACCCGATTTGTGCTCATTTTGCTCACTTAACATGAAATAACTCGCGAATGGACGATCTGATTTTCTGTGAACTAATTCCGATAGCGACGAAAAGATTATCGTATATTATATTAAATTCTTTCATAGATGTAACGCGATGGCTGACAACTTTTTTTTTAAATTCCTACTTTAAACCTTGCTGTTTAAACAAAATTGCTCCAAGCTATTTTTTCTTAGATTTTATTATTATAGTCCATTTAATTCTTCGTCAGACAAATGTTGTTTAGATGAATTTGGTTACCGTTTTCCGAAGTTATTCGCGTTTTTCTGAGCAAACATCGGCTTTCTAGTATTTTTTTCTAATGTGTTTACAGAATAACTTTTCAGTTAACATAAAAGACCATCATTTTTTTTTTTTTATTTTTCAACATTGGATCCTTTTAGGTCGATACACTTTTTCCAGCGATGTTCAATAGCTTCGATACCTTTTTATAATAAGAACTGTGAAGCTCTTCAAAATAGGCATTAACCTCGGACTCCACCTCTTCATTGTTGCCAAATTTTTTTCCTCCGAGCCATTTTTTCAAGTTTGGAAATAAGAAATAATCAGAGGGAGCTAAGTCTGGCGAGTAAGGGGCGTGAGGTAGCAATTCCAATTTTAACTCATTAATTTTAGCCATTGCAACGGCAGAGGTGTGAACCGGCGCATTGTCATGATGGAGCAGCAAACGCGGCACCCATCTTGCGCATACATTTTTCATGTCCAATTTTTCGGTCAATATGCGATGTACTGCACTTTTTGAAATGCCTACACATTCAGCTAACTCACGAACTTCTAATCGCCAGTCACTCAATACACATTTTTTAATTTTGGCCACCATTTTTTTAAGTGGTCACCTCATTTGGATGCCCATTACGATGCTCATCTTCGCAGCTCAAGCGACCTAGCTCAAACTCAGCCACCCAATATTTTATTGTTGTAAACGAGGGAGCAGAATTACGTAAGGTAGAATCCAGCTCCTTTTAAATATTGGTTGGACTAAGACCTTTTATATGAAAGTATTGTATCACATAACGATGACCAATTTTGTCCATGTTTGCAAATCAATAACAAGCGTTCTCTATTAAAATCGACAAAAAAAAACTGTGCAAGGTAAAGGCACCAAACTTCAAACTTAAGCTTTTCATAGTCGGTACTTCCCTTTTTTAATATTTTTTGTAAACATTTTCCAACACTACTGTGCTAGGTCGGGGCCATTTCTGGGACGGCCCTCGTAGCACTGTGTTATAATTAACAAACAACCAAAACAAATTAGAGAAGTATTGATATATAGATAGATAGATTTTAATTTATTTAAAATAAATATGATATGGATACACAGGCATATATTTCAATCCGTCCGCCGGTAGTGTGTATATTGTCAAATACTGCTTCGAACTACTTACACCGGGGTTGCCCAGCTCGTCGCCAGATACCCGATCGTTTGTCGTCCACAGTATAGACATACACACACATTACATTTTTTGTGAACATTGATATTTAATTAAATCTAGACACATTATTTAACATTAATATTACATTGATTACTAACACAATTTTTAATTCCATCAGATATTAACACGCCCATTGTTCACCAGCATAAATCAATAACCAAAAATCGACTAATTTTGTTAGATTGTGCTGGTGAACGGGCGTGATATACAATCATGATTGCTAATTTTCGTGATTGTGTTAGATGTAAATCCATCAAAGTATTTCTTTGTTAGATTGATTTGATTTGTGATTGTTATCGATAGCAAACAACTGACAGCAATAAACAAAGAATTAATATCGTAGAAATTAAAACAAAATGTGCAAGGAATCGTCTTTGCTTTTTGCAGTTTGGACGTTGGCAAAACGAGAGTCCCTCTCATCAGTAGGTGACCGTTTCGACATACCAAAAAAGCCCTCAATGGAGTAGCCAATGTTCTTAATCTAGGTGCCCACACCCACGCACACCGCGTCCCATTCACAGCGTCCCATTTGCAGCTTTAAATACGTCTCACATGTCTGACACACCACCGGCACCCGCTTGCCCAGGTCTGCCCTAAAGATGACTCGCTTCACCGGGGTGTGTATGACTTGTGCCTGCTCCGGTATGGCCTGCAGCACCTCCAGCATGATCCAGAGCTGCACATCTTCACTGACATTTGGTATATGCTGCTGCTGGAACTTATTGATCACCTCAACGGCACACGGCCAAACCTGCTGCAGCATGTGCACTATGTAAGCTCTCAGTGCAATGCATAGACGATGGCAGCATAATCTTCGGTCCTCCCGTAAACTGTACAATGGTCTCGAGTGTTCGTGCTCTGCATCTCATCCAAATCGGTTGGGAGACAGCTTTCCTCCGAGTCTATCATAGAGCTGCAAGAAGGCCCCCAAGTTGATTTCTCAAACCTGGCCGCATGAAACTCCTCGTTCTCCTCTTCGCTTACAAGTAGCCAATCTGGGCAAACCAGAGACAACCAAGTCGCCACCGAAGAGGTCGAAATTTCGCCACATCGGCGTTTTTGACGACAGTCACATCGAATGTAATCGATTGTACTTGATGTTATTCATATTTTATTATTTATTTTATTTGCGGTCAAAACTTCAAAACTTCCGCCAATAAAAAATATCGATAATTTGTTTGACTGTAAATTCTATCAAAAACCGATCACCAGCAGTCAAACACTTTTATTGTGATTGTTGATTTATGTTATTGGTTTGTGGTGTGCTGGTAAACACGCCCATTGATTTCTTAAAAAAACAAATAATTAAATTCGCTTATAATACGTTTTCTATAAAAAATGGCCTTTTCTACATATCCTGACAGATTGACCCAATTATTAAACCCGTTTCCATTTAATGCTGATATTATTTCTGCCTCATTTAGTACTATTTTTCCAAAAAACATCAACCGAAATTCTTTGAGTACTGGTCATCTTCCCAGAAAGTGACGTATGTCCTCAATTTCCTTTAAATTGCATAGAGAGCAGTTTTTATCTCCTGATTGATGAGCACTTCCATTTAGCCATAAAAGATCAGCTCGAGCCTTAAAAATCCAACTTAACGCCTTTAGTGTAGTCAAGATGTTCATATATGCGACTTTCAATGGATATTGCACTATTAAAGTGGTCACTTCGATCATTTTCCTGTAATTTCATTAAGAGCCGTACGCTCATTTGGCACCATTGATATTTCGTCATATTTTCGACAAGTTGTAAGTCGCATTGTTGTAAGAGCCTCTTTTTATCCTCATGCCAAAATATATTTTTTCCAATTATTTGCTTCGTCAGGATTTGTGGCAATCTACTTGCGTCATAGTCTCGCTGAATATATTTCAAATTAAGATTTAGACCAAATAAGTAAGCCTCTACACCAGTTTCTAGGCATATGGTATAATTTGGTGTGCAGTCGGGTAATCGAAGAATTCTTTTTATAAAAAACCTTTGTAACATATTAGTTTCATTAAACCATGCATGTATGGGGATGAGTATGGGGATACTTGTGCTGCATACATTTGTATGGCTTGGAAGAGGTTCCACTTACTACTCAAATGTATATTCGCCTTATCGTAGAATTTATTCCAAGTCGAATTGGTGGCTCCCTTTGCTTCTCCACTTCTGTTTTTGATGTGAGCTCCAAATGACATTCGTGGCGTAAGGATTACGCCTAGATACTTATACTCCGAAGTGATTTTTATAGGGTTCGATTTGTAAAACCATTGCTCTGAAGCAGCAAGTCTGCCCCCATTCCTGAAAACCATTATTTCGGACTTCGACATGTTCACTTCCATTCCCCATAAATCACAGTATTTTTCCAAGCGTAAAATAATTTTCTGCAATTTATATACATCGTCCGATAAAATGACAATGTCATCGGCGTATAGCAGTAGTCTTACGTTAACGTCCCCGATAGAGAGTCCTCCTTTCAATTGATCATGCAGATCGCACATTGCAGACCAATTGACATTCTTGGGTGTTCTTCTGATTCTTTGTTGCTTCAAGTTGTTCGGTATTTACAGCGCATATAATGAGAATAATCAATGATATTCTGCGCCGCTTTTAGTTTTTAAGAAGCTATATCGCTACTCTTAAAACATTGAACAATTATCTTGCATTTTCTCATGTGTTTCCTGAATTCAGTTGAGTTTTAAAACATCATGTTGTGCAAAACTATAGCTTCTCTTTAAAAGTTTGCACGCACTTACAACGTTTCTAGAAATGCGAAACTTTCTGCTCCGATAGTATCGATAGTGGGTCTCAACAATCGATGGTTGGCTAAATTTACAACTATCGATAGTATCGATAGTGCTATCAATGTTTTTCGCAGCTCTACACTACACGTCAAAACTCAATCTCTTACACCGAAAAAAAATGCCGGGAAAATTGTAAGCCTAAAAAAATGACTTGATCCCGGCAACGGGATTAAAATTTTAAGTACGAGCAGGCTTGATATCTATCCGAATCGGGATTGTCTCCCGTCAATTGATAATGGCAATTTGACGTTGCTGAAAGCATCGCTGGTGTGGTAGAGTTGGCTGAGCGGCGCTGTCAGTGAGTGAGTCATTTGAGGTCCCGAGTTCGAGTCCCAGTCAGGGTAAGTAACCAATAAATATAAAAAATTTGTAAATTTATGACAACAAAAGGAGAGGGTGGGTGGTGTTGTGGCACCCCCACAGTCGGCTGTGGATGCTGATCAAGAATATTTTTACTTTTAAGGGTCGGAAGGTGCTTGCTTCTGGCTGTTCCATACTAGTAGTAGTAAGTGTTTCTTTATTTAAAATTAATAAAAACAGACAATAATAATATATATAATAAAAGATACACTAAAAAGAAATTATGTTAACCAACATGGACATAAAACAAAGTCCGTTTGTCGGCCGTGCGCATGGCTCCCTCACCTCACACTGATTACTACACCTGGCTGCCCGGGTCTTCCCCAGATACCAGATCGTTCATCTGTGTTTGGTAGCACATTTGCACGCATGTAAGACTAATTCAATACTTCTAAAATTACTGCTCGATATTTTAATGCTAGTTTAATAAAGGGCACCAGGTCTGCCCAGTGCTTATCCTCTCTATCATCCAGACTTCTTATTATATCCGCTTGTGCTAGCAGGGGTTTCCTAAAGCATAGCAATCTATGCTCCTTTAAAATTGGGCATCTTCCTAGGAAATGCTCAAGGTCATCCAGCTCTCCAGTGTTGCATAGGGTGCAGGCTACATTTTCCTGACGGTTGTAGATGTTAGACCCCAGCTTTATCAGATCGAATCAGGCCTTAAGTATCCAGGAAACTGTGGTGATTGGCAGAGATTGGAGCTTATAGGCTACTGAGTTTCCAAGTGTTTGTAAATTCGGGTGGCGCTAGTGATCTGTCGCTGAAGGTTGTACTGCAAGGTTTTTGCTTTGAGGGCCTCATGAATTGTTATCCGGAAAGAATCCATTCCTGTGTGATCTCAAGGAATCTCTCCAGTCTATCTGAAGAGGGTTGCACAACATCCAGACTTGCCCAGAAGAACTTTTCGATAGCATGCTGGTATGTAGTGTGGGAGGCGATCTCATAACAAGTGCATCGTTTTTCCTATAAGCTGAGAAGTCAAGCGTATAGTGGGCATTCTCCAAACCGGTCTCAAATAGGCATAGCTTATACTGGATATAGTACTTTTTTAAAAGAGAGTGGTCTCACTCGTAAAGTGTCTCCTCCCCAGATTTCCAACTTGTACGTATATACCATTTATGACCTTTCCAAGTACATGAACTTTTAGCCTCAACACTCCCAACATGAAACACGTCGCGTGAAAAGGACCTAGGTACCTAAATTCAGATTTTACACTCCTGTAGGTCCACTTTCAGACGCCGATAGTCTGCCTCCTTTCCTGAATACCATAATTTCAGACGTATTCAAGTTCACCTCCATACCCATTACGAATACGTTTCTAGCCGGTTGATCAAGGTTTGGAGTACTTGGGTCTCATCTGCCAGCATTACAATGTCGTCTGCATACATTAATAAGCGAATATTAAGGTCGCCTATAGATAGTCCGCCTCCTAGCGCATCAGCAAGTCGTATAGGTAGAGTGCAAAAGTAGCGGGGATAGTGTCCATCCTTGTCTTACCCCGATTTAGGTATCAAAGTAATTGGATAAAGCTCCTCCTGTCCATATTGCTGCTTCCGTTTGGTCATAAATCCTTTCCAGTAAATTAATAAATTTTGATGACACTCCCATAGAATGCAGTTTGTACCAGAGCAGCTTTCTTGGCACCTTATCGAAGGCCGCTTTAAAATCCACAAAAAAGCATATACCTTTTCTTTTCTGCAGCTTTAGATGAACAACCCCGCAAGGTTGTACACGTTGTCCACCGTAGAGTAGCCTCTCCTGAAACCTGCTTGATATTCGCTCATTTTGTTGTGGAGCTCAACCCATTTAGCCAACCTATAGTTTAGATGATCATTAAAATTTTAATGTTGCAGTTTAAAAATGAAATTCCTCGATAATTTTCTGGCGGCTTATATCACCTTTTTTATATATCTTTTTTTCTATTTTTATATATCTGCATCTGCATTGACCATTTTATTGTATACTTTTGCTAGCGCCACAAGAAACTCTTTTGGTGCATGCATATAGTGCTCATAAGGGATACGATCCTCACCCGGCGCTTGTTGGCCTTTGCCTTCCAAGCGCATCTTTGACTTCATCGTAGGTAATTCGCGTCTAAAAGCTCATCTTGGATAAGGTTTTTGCGTAATGTAAATGGCATCCCTGCCGGCTGGGATTGAGGAGGTTTTTAAAATATTTTTCAAAATCAGCAACCGCGACCTGTGCACTTATCTTAAACTCACTTCCCCTTACCTCTCGTGCAATACTCCACCAATCCTTGCTATTATTAACTCTCCAAGCTTTTTCTCCAGCTGTTGGTAATAACTAGCCTTTTAACACCACATATCCGCTTATACGCTTTATTGGCCTCTAAATACTGCTTTCGAAGAACTTCCGATTCGTTGTTTCGCTCTTTCTAAATGCGTTTAAAAGTGCCAGGATTTATCTCTAAGGTTCCTACATTGTCGATCAAACCATTTACATTTGGGCTCCGTTTGTTTTTGATTTGTTGCTTGTTTTCCGGCTGCATCATGAATAATTTCCTGCAGACTAGACAAAGAAAGCTGCTGACCACTTGCCTCTTTCGCATCCAAATTCCTCACAATTCTTGCTCTGTATTCCTCTTGTTTTTCTGAAATCCATTTCAATTTTGGCAACAAGTTAAGAGTTTGCACATCCTCAGGACTGAATACGTTAAGCTGCAAGCATATTGGCAGATGATCAGACCATGTCTTGCTTTCCACAAGAAAGTCTTGTACACACGGAAGAAGTTCGTGACTTATTGCTGCGATATCATTGGTTGAGTTGCCGACTGCGTTCATAAAAGTATAACTTCCCTCTCTGACTCCTTTTGTTAGGCCATTCAAAATAATAAGTCCATTATCGTTGCAGAGTTCGAAGAAACGCAACCCCTTGGCGTTCACTACAGTGTCCTTGGAAATTCTGCCAACCGTATTTGCTATGCAAGAAGTGCTATCCATTGTCATTATCTCTTGTACCAAATTTCCAATTCTGATATTCATATCTCCAATAACAATTGGGTTCTTCGGACAGTTTTCTAACAAGGCGTTTTCTACAGGTGAAAATTCGGCATTCCAGTTACTTCCTCTTACATATAGAGGTAATATGCTAAAGTCGACTCTGTTCGTGAACAGTTTTAGGATTTGGATTCCGTTGGATTGCGTCATATCGTATTTTACTCCACTGCTCTTTAAGGATTTGTTTACTCCTACAGCGATGCCCCCAATGGCTCGCCCAAAACGAGTATTGCGCGAAGCTGGGGTTCAATATACATCATAGGCGGTGAAGTACTTTTTAAATAGTGTAATTTTTTCTGAGGTTCCATACATACTATTGCACAAACTATATTTTATACTCAATGTACGTTTGGTACAAATTAAAAAAGCTAATGTATATAATTGAATATGATTATACTCATTGAAAAGCTACATTATAACCCCTTTAAATTTTACTGCGGCGTTCTGAAAGCGCTCCGCAAAACCAAAAAGTTTCGCTGGATTCCGATTTTCAGGAGGCTTCTACCCCTGATGAACTCTCTAAAAATATGCCTAAATGTCAACCATTTAAGTTTTTAGCTCTTTTGTGGATATCCTCCAACCCGTCCCCTCCTCTTGTGCGACTTTGCATGTTGGCCTGTTATGCATTGTCCTTTCCTATGACTAGCGCAATTTTCATTATTCAAATGGCAATCAATCATTTTAACAAATTGACGTGCACAATGACGTTAGCTTTTATTTTTTATATTTTCGGGTTGCCTAAAAACAAAGCGGAAGTTAACTCCGAAATTGCGCGCGGCAGCTGAATTTGGCAGTTTTGCGGCTGTCTTTCGTCGTTTTTCCATGAGTCTTTCCAATTTTTGGAGGGTAATTTGCTAATTGGAGGCGTCATCGGTTTCGACAGCAGCAATAGCAGAAGCCGCCGCATCATCAGTCAGCGACGTTCGTCCTTTCAATCGAGTGGGGTTATTTAGTCATGCAAAAAGTTGCCCCAAGCATCAATGGAAGTGGGCGGTACACGGGTCTTGTGGGCGTTCTTGTTTCGCTTTTTAATGTGCTCGATGATATTCAATAAACTGAAACGAAGGATTCGGATTTGTGGCTTTAACGTAAACTCTAACCAACTTCGAAATTGAGACGCTATAAGTTTAATTTGTTTTAATAAAAAGCGCCATAATTGAATATTCCATTTGCTGAATTCATGTGAATTTCATGGCGCATAAATTGACCCACTCTCTGCGTAATAAAATATTGTTATGAAAAAATAATACAGTCGCCGCGTTTAATTGAATTTTGAACATGCGCATTCATTTTTCATACTGATTCCATATACAACAACAACTGCAAAAATCAATTTAAACACATATAGCAAAGAATTTAATTACAATATATTCATTTACTAACCCACACACACACACTTGCACTCACTTACAGGGTCTTTCTGCGCGACGTGGTTGAAACGGCCAATGTTTTCATTAAAATGATGGAGCGCTTCTGCCAGAATTCAGTTGTCGTGCAGGACAAGCGACGCGGCGGCAAGCGCGGCGGAGCCGGCAAGAAGCAAGCGGCCAAGTCCAAGCAGTCGACGGCTGCCGCACAGCCATCAGAGGTAAGTCGCTCTAAATTGAAATTGTTAATGCCTTAAAAATAAATTGCCGCATTAAATAACTTTATTTCGGGTTGCTGGTCAACACCGCCTGCTGCGTGCGCCATTAAATAAACTCTAAATTGCCAATAAAATTTAAAACAAATAGCTAAAAAGCGTCGGCGGCTAAAAACAATTGTCGTCAATGCCGGCGACTGGGCAAGATTTATGCGTTTGATTGTGAAATTTAATTGACTGAAAATATGGCAACAAAAAAAACCAAGTGCGCGGCTGCCGGTTTTATTTCATTTGCCTTTTTATTTATTTATTTTCTACTTTGTGTGCGAATTATTTTTTCATTGCACAATGGCATATGGTCGCTACCCACATACTACCATACTTGTTTAGTCCCTTTTTCCGCTGCTCTTATGCTGTTTAAGTTTCCCGACGATTTTTCCTTGTTTTCAACTTGGAAAATCATGGAATAAGTAAGAATAATTGTGTCATTTGGAAAAATAAATGAAATCGGCATCTTATCGAACCGTTTTCACCAAGCTGAGCATTAGGAATTGCTCAAAATCTTCACCCTTTCCAAACAGGACTGAATCGCATAGTTTGAAGCTTTTTGAGTCGACCGTCGCACAGTGGCCGGATTCGCGAATTTGGCGTTGTAAAAATCAATTTTTGATGGTCATTTTTTTGACCAAAGCTTTTTAGTTAAATAAAGGGAACCCCAGATAGCCCGAAAAACATTGGTTTATTGAATTTGGTCAATTTGTTTGGTTTTTACAGTGGTTCAAAGTTGAACAATTTTTCAAACAGCAAAATTGTTTTTTGTTTTCAAATGTCATTTTTCTGAACCTACGAGCTCCAACCACTATTAATTCGAAAAGCATGTTTTTTTTGCAGTGCGCAATGTTCAACACACGATATTTTCAATACTACTACAGATTACGCATTCCAATGTATTTTGTCTAAATAAAATTTTATTCTCTTTACGATGACAAAAAAGTTTTGTTGTATTTCCAATAAAAACAACAATATGAGTAATTTATTTAAACGGTAGACTTAAGAGATAAGAAAACAAAAAAGTTTTTCTAACAAAGACTACTTTTTGGACCTTACTTTTCTATGGGATCTATTCTATATAGATGTCTGTTTTCGACCAAACTTGGTGAAATCATGGAAAAGCATAATACACTGTTAATTGCGAAATTTGGAGGCGATCCCATTTAAAACTAAAAAGTTCTTCTCACTAGAACTTCTTTTTCGACCGATCATTCATACTGCAGCTATATGCTATAGTCATCCGATTTTGATAAAACTTTGTAGAAATGTAGAAAGTATATAAAATAAGAATATGCCAATAAAAAGGACGTTTCATTAAAAACAAAAAGCTTTTCTCACAGGAACTAGATTTGTGACCGATCGTTCCTATGGGAGCTATATGCTTTAGTCATCCGATTTTGACTAAACTTTGTAGAATTGTGCAAAAGTATATAAAATAAGTGTTTGCCTATGATAAGGACGTTTTCACTAAAAACAAACAAGTTTTTCTCACTAGAACTAGTTTTTCGACCGATCGTTCCTATGGGAGCTATATGCTATAGTCATCCGATTTCGACCACACTTAGTGAAATAATGGGAAAGGATAGTAAACTAAGAAATACGTACTTTGAAGGCGTTTCCATTAAAAACAAAAAAGTTTTTCTCACTAAGACTAGTTTTTCGACCGATCGTTCCTATGACAGCTATATGCTATAGGTTCCGACAAATGTGCAGCGTATTTGTACCAAAAGACTTTGTGCAAAGTTTGGCGAGGATGGCTTTAAAACGGACGGAGGAGATAGTATAGAAACAGACAGACGGACGGAAAGGTCTAAATGAACTCAGCGTCATGCTGATAAAGAATATATATACTTTATATGGTCGGAGATGCTTCCTTCAATGCGTTACAAACATCTGGACAATTTTATAATACCCTCTGCAAGGGTATAGAAATGACCACTTATAATTCGAACGCTGCGTAAGCTTAGGTTAGGTTAGGTTGCGATGGCTGAGAGCGACAAGTCGCTCTCCCACTTAGGCCACGTGGGCCCGTTGCGATGCCATATATTCCCTGTTAAACCCTAGGGTTGTGTTCGGTACTGAACCATTGTGTGGACAGAATGTAATTAACTAGAGCTGGGATCTCTATGTCGGATGTCTCCGATAGGTTGAGTAGGAGTGGTTGACCAAGAAACCTAAGTCTCCTCCTACTTAAAGCGGGGCAATGACACAGAAGGTGCTGTACCGTTTCCTCCTCTTCTTCAAATCTGCAACTTCTACAGAAATCAAAGTGTTGTACGCCTAGGCGTGCTGCATGCCTGCCTATAAGACAGTGACCCGTTAGGGCCCCTAGTAGAAGTGATATGTGTTCCCTTCTGTACCGTAAAAGTGTATTGGTACGCTTAATATTGAATGCTGGCCACGTAAGTCTCGCTACCGCACAGGAGGAAAGGTTTTTCCACCGGTCCGTGGCGAGGCGTAGTGTTTCGGCTCTTTTGTGAAGCTTGTAGGTAGCCATAGGCATCCCTATCGTGCTCCTCTCTGAAAGGAGCTCGGTGGTTGTGCCTAGTCTGGCCAGTGTGTCCGCAGACTCGTTCCCGTATATGTTCCGGTGTCCAGGCACCCATATTAGGTGAATACTGAAGTGACGGCCAATCTCATTCAGGGATAGGCGGCATTCAGTTAGCGTTTTAGCATTATTTGTGTAAGAGTCAAGTGCTTTGAGGGCTGCTTGACTGTCCGAGTATATAAATACGTTTCCTTCTTTTACCGCGAGTGTGCTAAGGTAAGTGGCAGCTTCCTGGATTGCTACCACCTCCGCTTGGTACACACTACAGTGGTCAGGGAGACGGAAAGATAGATTAAGGTCTAGGTTGGGTGAGAAAACGCCCACACCTACTTTTTCATCGAGCTTAGAACCATCCGTGTAGATATTGATGGCGTTGGCTCTGCTGTGGGGAAGGTTGTCCCACTCGTTGCGGCTTGGGATATAGACGTCGTATAATTTGTCGAACGTCGTTTGTGGTACACAATAGTCTGTATTAAACGGTATACCCGCTTGGTTATTGAGTATAGTGGAGTGCCCCGAATTACCCCTGCTCCAGGTATCGGATTCTCGAAGTCTTAAGGCTGTTAAGGTGATGGCATTTGGTTGGACGTTATTGAAGGCACCCTCTATGTCGAGAAATGCTACTAGAGAGAATTCTCAAGAGATTTTTCAATCTTTGAGACCAGGAATGCAGGGCGGTTTCAGTGACCGTCCCTTGTGTACGATTTGCGGTTACTAGTTAGAGGGGTTTATAGTTTGCCTAAGGTAGATACGAAGATAGACTGATTGGCCTATAGTCGTTTGGTTTTGAGGGTTTTCCAGCCTTCGGTATGAAGACCACTTTGGTTTCTCTCCATCTAGTGGGAATGTAATTGAACTTTAACAGCTTACAAAGATTAGTGAGCCAGTTCATTGTATGCCCAATGGTGTGTTGTAATTGCAGGAAATACGCTATCAGTGGACTTAAATGGTTCAAACGAGATTGCCTATTTAATCTGGACGCTGTAACAATATTAGTATTGTATTGTAAAGGCAAGTCGGTTGACCTAGCCCTTGATGAAGAGTTTGCAGAGCAATCAGGAAAGTGAGTGCTCAAAAGAAGGTCTAGAGACCTCCCCTGGAGTTGGTCCAGGTTCCATCTGCTTTTTGTATTAACCCGGGCGAGCTTGGTGAGCTTGCCAGAATCTTTCTAAGACGAGAAGCATCAGAGGTTGCTTCTATATTGCTACAGAAATGGGCCCAAGAGGTTCGCTTAGCCCGCCTAATAGCTTTTTTTGTAAACGCTAAGTTTTTGTTTATATAACTCCCAAGCGGTTGTTTGGTCGTTATGTTTGGCTATGTTAAAAGTATGCCTACTTTCTTTCTGAGTTTTTCCAGCTCAGCAGACCACCACGGGGGTTTGAAGGTGGATTTTACTTTTCTAGGGGGGCAGGCCCTATCGAACGAGTCTTTGAACGCCGTGGTAAGCGTTTCTACGAGCTCGTCTATCTGTTTCCCCGAACTTGGTGTAAATGGTGGGGATGTTTCAAGCTTGCGAACCAGAAGTTTATTGTGTACTTCCCAGTTGGTTTTTTTGGGTTCTGAATCCTATTGGGTGGAGGAATTTTATTTGTAAGTACAAACTCTATGTATCGATGGTCAGAGAAAGAGTGCTCTGCTAGCACCTTCCATGATACCATCTGATCATAGAGGTTGTCAGAGATGAATGTGACGTCTAAGACCTCTCTCCTGTTTTTAGTTATGAATGTTGGGTCAACACCCCTATTGGCAATTTGCAGGTTGGTTTGCAGAAGGAAATTGTAAAGTGACTCACCTCGCTCGTTTATGTCAGTGCTACCCCATAGTGTGTGGTGTGCATTGGCATCGCCTCCTAGTATGAGGCTGTTGTTGCTGTTGCTGCTTCCAACAAGGTCTTGGAAAGTCTTTGGTGGTGGTGGGCTCTCGCTGTCATGAGCCAGATAGTATGAGGCCAGCCTGATAGTCGAACCCCTCAGTTCCAGGCTGACCGTTGTGATGTCTCCATCGCTAAATTGAGGAAGTAAAAAGTGTGTTTAAATGTATTTTGGTTAAGATACATGTTCGGATTTTTCCTTTACCTTTGGTGAAGAAAAGGTTGTATTTGGGTGTCCTCAAAGCCGTTTATTCTGTCACCAGAAATCCACGGCTCTTGGACAAGTATTATATCTACTTCGCCTGAGGATAGGTGAAGTAGAAGTGCAGCGGTTGCTGCTTTAGAGTGATGCAGGTTTATCTGTATAATCCGCATCACTTTGTGGTAGTTTCTCCTCCGTCAACGTGTCGTCAGGATCCTCCGGTTGGAGAAGTTCCTGTTCGGTGTACAGACGGCCGAAAGATGGTCCATAGTCGGACCCCGAAGAGATGTATCCACAGCGCTCCTCTCGTGGAGGGGTACGCTCTGTATCCATCTCTTCATCGCTCTGTTCTTTCCTCTTCAACGCTTGCTATGAGGTCAGCAAGCGCTGTATTATCGGTCTTGTAGACCTTCATGTGTACCCGCTGAAACCCATAATTTAGGGTTCCATTGCACTTGGTTAAGTACTCTGCGGATTCTTTATCAATTTGGAAGGTGACCAGAGTGGTTGCTCGGGTTGAGCGCTCGACCTTGATCACCCTCCAATTGCTGGTTGGAGCGCTTGGGTTAAGTCTTCTCATCAGCATTAAAATTTTTTCGGGTTCCGCTGGGTAAACGGGTAACCACACTCGGGCTCTTGGGCAGAAAGGTATGTCCTTGGCATCGACAACCTTCAACCTCGCGCCTGGATACACTTCGCCAACCTTGTCGATGGCGGCTTTGTATAGGTCAGCCGACTTTTCGTCCTCACAGGCCACGAGTCGGATGTTCCCTTGGAACCAGCCCAGGCTATAGCAGCATGGAGTTGCTTCTGGGTTCTCCAGCAGTAGATCAACGGTAGCGCGGCTTGTTGCCGCCTCGATCCACTTCCAGTGGTGCCTTGGGATCCTTCCGGAAGGATGGCCCTCGTCCAGAACACCCACAATCTTCTTATCCTTCGCCATCTCAGCGTAGGAGGCCCCGAGGGGGCTCCAAAAAAGTTTTCGGTCGTTTGGATGATAGCGGTTGCTGATCATCCATAGACCGATCCCTTTTGGATGAAGATGACTCTTCAGTCAGGGTGTTCCTTATGGGCCGATCCTTATTGGCGACGGAAGGCTCTTTGGTTTTAGGCTCTTTCTTTATCTCAAAAGAAGAACAAAACAAAAGCAACCAATGTAACAGAATCACTATCTAGTTATAATTTGCAAATAATATCACAATGCAGAATGCAAAAAATTTGAAAATTACTGCAGATCAGTGAAGGCTTAGCAACGATGGCACGTGGTAAGCCTATTTGCAACGAAATCAGAGTATTGATTAGAGATAATTATAAATCTGGGAAGACAATTACGGAAGCAAGCAATTAAATTTGTCTAAATCGTCGGTGCATGGGGTGATACTAATTTTCAAGAAAACTGGAAACATTGAAAATAATATTGCAAATAGAGGCCGAGCATCAGCAATAACACCCCGCGACAAAAAGGAACTGACCAAAATTTTTAAGTCTGATCGTCGCCAATCTTTAAGAAATTTGGCTTCTGAGAGGTCGCAGAAAATTGTCAAAACTGTCTAGCGAGAATGGACGCGACTGCAGTTAAAAACAAGTAAGGGAGCTGTAGTCGAGTGCCCCGACTACAAAATACCCTGTTCCCTTGACTTCTTGTGTTTTCATACACATATACACACACTCACACATACACACACACACTCCAACATACACAGTTTTTTGCGCTTAAAGGGGGGAGGGGGAGGAATTTTCCAAATCTAAAACAAACTCTGTTTGAATCGGGTATACACCTACCTACATTCAAAATATTGGCTCTATCTTTTATAGTCTCTGAGATCGACGCGTTCATACGGACAGACGGACGGACAGGGCAAAATCGACTCGGCTGTTTATGCTGATCAAGAATATATATACTTTATAGGGTCGCAAATGCTTCCTTCAACCTGTTACATACTTTTGCACAACTTCATGATCCCCATTTTCCCATTTTCAATGGGAACAGGGTATAAAAAAATAAGGCAAAGTTAACTTCGGCTCGGCCGAAGTTTTGTATACCCTTGCATTGTCAGTAATCGCGCGCGGCCGCATGCCATGCGTTTGTGTGTATGTTGGAGTGTGTGAATGTGTGAGTGTGTGTGTATGTAAAGGAAAACACACGAAATCAAGGGAACAGGGTATTTTGTAGTCGGGGCACTCGACTGCAGCTCCCTTATTTGTTATAAGTTTAGGTTATAAAACTTTTTTATTTGCAAAATTTTACGCACTTCCGATGGTCAGCTTAGAGACGATGGGAATAAATGATGTTTTTCTGACGTAATGTTACGTCTTTAAACATCATTAAAAGCAAATTATAATTTTACCGTTAATTGATATAGGTTTGCTCTTCTGTATGTGATTTTGTGATTATTTGTTGTTTAAGTACAAGTTTAGCATTAAGAGTGCAATCGTGCAGTTACTCTTAGAAATGAAAATTTGTAAGGAAAGAATCTCTTAAAAATAAACAAAACTGACAAATAACGTGCCTTGAACTCTGTGGGCCGATATATTGATAACTAAGGAAAGCTTTGGACTCTTTTGTTCACAAAATTTTGAATATTTCTCTTTTGACCTTTCGTTCAGGATGGACTTTTCTGTGGAAATGCCCATATGTGTATCTAGATATGAATCTTATCGAACAGAATAAATATTAAATAATAGAGATGGCAGTGATTGCGAATCGGTCATCAACATCAACATTTCTCTAATAACACAGTTCTACAAAGGTTTCAAGCCGAATACAGTTTTAGAGAAACCAATGGTCAAAGTTGTTAAAAAAGCCTAAAATTGCACTTTTCAAAAATTGATTAAAAAGCCCTCTCCTAACGAATGAAACGCTTGAAAATGCATAGATGCAAAGAAGGTACTAAAATCTTTGGACGGCAATCAACCATAAATCCATAAATAAATTGAAAAAGAAGTACAATTTATATTTTCCTAACAATGAACGTAAATTATATGTGTGTTTGTTGAGTCTTTTTAAAACCAGTGTCTAATTGTCTTAAAACTTAAAGTTGCCGTAAATTCACCGCAAGATACACACCAAAGTCTCAGAGAAAGACCATTAAGCAAACTTATCAAACTGTTTACGAAAGGTTCTTTGGGAGTAGTACGGTCAATTTGGACAAATCGTGGGTACCACATGTTATTTGTACAGGCATATTTAATTACTTTAAAACAATGAGACACTGATTCTGAAAAGATCCTACTAACACACAGCTATTTTAGGATGTTTGTTCGAAAAATATAAGTTGTACATCTTTTTTAATTTGTTTATGGATCCTGAACCAACAACCAGGAAATTGGATTATTGCCGTCCAAAGATTATAGTTCTCTCTAAATTTTCAAGCGCATCATTCGGTTCAAGATGGCTTTTTAATATATTTTTGAAAAGTGCCATTTTACTATATACACTTTTAACAACTTTGACCATTGATTTCTCAAAAAACTTGACGTGCTATAGAAATTCTGAAAACTGACTTTTGTTTAGCTTGATAGTCCATCGAACGATATCAATTTCATTCCCCGGCCCGCATGGACCTCTTGTTATCTATCGCAGCAACGATCGCACCGTTGACTTGTCGTTTTATATTTTCATTGCGGTGATTTCCTTTGTGACCACGTTTTTTGGGCTTCCTCCGCTCTCCTCTCTAATTTGGAAAGTCAGTCCATGTTTGCACTCGCTTATCTCTTAATCGCGGTTTCCATCAATCAAACTTTGCTTTTATTGTCACATGTTTTTCAAAGGCCTTAAAACGATATGTTTCCTCTATTTTTTAACAATTACATTATAAATATTTGTTATTGTCGTAGAAGCGAAAAACATGACAAACGCACATCCTTGCGCAAATATTTGCATGTTTAACTTTTTCAATGACAATAAAAACGACTGAAAAAAAAAACAGGAAAATTTTTGTAAAGTGAAAAACAAATAAATGCGGCTCCGCCATTTATAATTTCATAAAATTAAAATTCCCTGCCGCCCAAAGAGATATTCCCCACGGGCTTCAATTTAGATCGTTGTTAAATTTAAAATGCATTGTTAACACGGCTGATAAGGTCAGTGTTTGGGGCAGGAAAAAAGGGGCGAGGCATAATAATTGTTTATTTTTTTTGCATAACTATTAAACAAAAGTTAAATGTGCATTTTAGTCAATTTGATTATTATTTCAGTTCTATATTTATTACCGATTGACCAACAAATACTTTTTAGTTATAATTACTGTTTCCCTTACTAGTGTAAAGCCTAAACGCACCACTTCATATAACTAGAACCACTTCCGAACAGTTCATGAGCATCAAAGCCAATCCAACGTGTTTATACTTATATGAAGTACTGTGGTCGTTCGGAGAACGTTTAGTTTTGTTCATTTCGAATTGCGATTACTATATATTTTATTTATTTACAATTGCAGGAAGAATTATCCAGCAAATGGGCTGAAATGGCCTCAGAAGTATGCACTCTGCTGTCTACGGAATTGCAATTGCCGGAGGATGAGCAGCCCATTCCATTTGATGCTACTGCCGAAAAATCCATTGATGATCAGCGGTGAGTTTTAAGAATCCTCGACCTCGTTCTTTCAATCATCTCATCTCAAGTTCTCTAAAGGAGAAGCTGTCTTCAAGTCATTTAATTGAAAAACAAATTATCCCAAACACGCGAGTGCCACCTGCAAAATTGTGAGAATTCGCTGCACCCATTTTCAGCATTACTTTTCTCATTAATCTGGAGTTACATGAAATTGGCACCTTAATTTCGTTCGGTTACTTCTGAGTCTATCCTCATATATGGCGCCTTACTACATATTTTTAATTTCAACTTTCTTTTACTTACAGCGAGGACTGCATGATCCGCATAAATAAATTTCTGCGCGTGGAGAAATTGGAACAGGCCGTTGCCTTGCTGCGTGCCGCCAGGTGAGTGTCCAACGAGGATGGCGTAAAAAGTTCCCTTAGCCGTTGCCATGTGGTCGCTGGCTTTGTTGTTGTCGCTGCCCTTAAATTGAGCAACGACTTGCAGCCGTAATCCTTTTGAAAATCCCTCTTTTAATAACTTGACATTGACTGCTGCTGTTGCCAGGTCTTTCTCGGTCGTCCTTGTCGCCATCGCAGAAAAGGTACAAAAGCAATTCGCATAATAAATTAACTCTTGGCAAAAGGCAGCTTCAGCCACCACACCCACTCCTCCCATTTCTTTTTTTCAGGTTTTTATCGCGCTTTACTCTTTTCAAGTTTATTTTTTATAATTTTTTTTTCGTGACTCTCCCAGGCCTGTCTGGGAGCTCTCTGTGCTGCTGCCATGAAATTAAATAGTTTTTATTTATTGTTAAGGCAGCGCACGCTCCCGATGGAGGTGGAGCGGTAACTATAGATAATAAGACCGAACGGAATTTCAGAGCTTTCATAATGATCAGGAGATGGGGTCAAGGCACAGTGCAGACCATTCCGCCTCTTGATTTCTGTCGTTCTTGTACAATTTTTCAGTCAACAAACCTCAGTGGCCCGGATGAAGATTCTCCACTGACCTAGGCCAGTGCCCAGTTGAATGGATGGGCGCCTGCCTTTCAATTTAATTGCCCGCTCAATTATGCAAAGCCCATTGAAGACGCGTTCGAGAAATGTTTATTGTTTGTGTTGGAAAATTGCGTGAAAATAATTTATCTTTTGGCGTCAACATTTAAAGAAGGCCGACACTGACAATCGCCACTCGACATTCGCAACAGATGTCGCTGCCACCAGAGTCAAAGGTCTGGCAACGCAATCGAAACGTTACTTAAATATTTCCATGTCATTTAATTACAACTTCATTAAATGTTTCCACCTGCTGCTTGTTGAGCTGAAGCAGCAGTTGGGTAACGAGGACCATGCGGTGACCTGTGAGAATCAAAAGAAATGTGCAGGTTATATTTGACTTTTGTTTGATTGTTCTGGTCTTTCTTAAAACATTTTAAATTAAATTATTCAATAATTATTTCTCCAGATCGATCTGTGTGCTAGCTCTGCTTGAATATATTCCCAATTTAAACCAGGGGGTTCCTTCCGATTGAACCACTGTGAAATTAGTAAAAATTTTAGTAGAGACGGAATCTCTATCTCAGATATTTCCGGTGTGACCATGTGAGATGTTTATTTGGCTTATTTAGCCAGATATTTCTATAACAACCGTTTGACGGTCTCGGCCGCTGATATTAATGCCCGCCACTCGGCACTTGTGCGAGCTGGCACCAGTTTTTCAGTTCAAGCGCCTTTATGTCTTTCAGCACCTGTTTTTCCCAACTAAGTTTCGGTCGTCCTACAGCTCCTGCTTTCCCTAATTCGTTCGCCTTCCACCTGTACACTTTTTTTACTGGAGCTTCTTCATCCATACGAGTAACATGTCCAATCCAGCGCAGCCGCTGTTGTTTTATGCGCTTGACTAGGTCAGTGTCCCCATAGAGCTCATACAGTTCGTGATTCATTCGGATGCGAAATTCGCCGCCAACGTTTAGAGATCCATAAATCCTCCGAAGGACTTTTCTCTCGAACACGCCAATTGCCGCCTCATCCGTTGATGACATTGTCCATGCTTCTGCGCCGTATATCAGGACTGGGATAATAAGCGACTTGTATAGCGCAATTTTCGTTTTCCGAGAGAGGGCTCTGCTCTTGAACTCCTTACTAAGCCCGTAGTAACATCGGTTTGCAAGAGTTATTCTTCTTCGGATCTCCAGACTTGTGTTGTTGTTGTTGTAACGGCTGGGTCGACTAGTATGTGCGTAGTATGAAAAGAAAAGAATAAAGAGAGTTAAAATTTAAAGAGGATGTTGAGGTGAGGAACCCAAGTCCAGTTCGAGGAAGATAGCTGCCTCGATAGAATGGGTCCAAAGTGTGATTGGTGTGAGAGTTGTAGGGTTCATGGGACAGTTGAACAGGTGTAAAGTGTCGTGAGGCCCTTGGCCACATTTTGGGCATGTGTCAGCTACTTCTGGGTTAATCCTGGAAAGGTAACTGTTTAGATGCCAACTCTTCCCTGATCGGAGTTGTGCTAAGGTGGATCTTGCGGTTCGTGGGAGGGATGTCTCGCTTTTATCGATAGGCGGCGGTCTGCCTCCGAGTATGACATTCTCGTGCAGAGCCCTGATGGTGCTCTGAACCATGTTGGTGTGGGCGATATTCCTGGCTTCGATGCAGTCGTTTTGTGTCATCTCGTTTGTATCGATGAGGTCCTCGATAGCGGTAAAGGCTGTTCTCAGGTCGAATCGAACGGGCCTTTCTCTCCTGCACATGGGTACCTTTGTGCTCTCGTGGTTGGGGTGGGTTGGGTTTTGGCAGTTGATGAGGAATTGTTGGGTGAGTAGTTCATTGTGTTGTCTGACTGGCAAGATCTCAGTTTCCTGGTGCAAATGGTCGGGATCCGACATCATGTGGCAGCCGGTGGCCACTCGGAGGGCTGCATTTTGCACCGTTTGCAGGTTCCTCCATTGCGTGTCGCTTATAGAGGGCGACCATATCGGAGCCGCGTAACTGATAAGTGATCTGCCAATCGACTTATATGAGGTCACAATGGTTTCCTTATCCTTTCTCCAGCAACTCCCTGCTATTGCTTTTAGTACTTTGTTCCTGCTTCTAGCGTTTCTGCGTGCTTGGCGAAGACATAGAGGGAGTCAAACGTGACCCCCAGAATTTTTGGGTTGTTGAGGGTGGGAATACTCTGGCCATTTATATGGATGTTGAGTATTTGTTTGACCTCCTTGGTCCATGTGGTCAGAAGTGTGGCAGAAGATTTATTTGCTGATAGGGTAAGGTTCCTTTCCGAGAAGAAGTTCTCCAGGATGGGCAGATAGCTATTCAACCTCTCTTCCAGGATCCTGATGTCCTTCCCTGATGTTATGATCGTACAGTCATCGGCGTACGAGACTAGTTTAACCTCTGCTGGTGGTGTTGGCAGGTTAGCAATATAAAGGTTGAACAGTATAGGTGAAAGGACACCCCCTTGTGGTACTCCTTGCTTCAGCTTCCTACTACTTGACTTGGCTCCTCGAAATTCAACGTGCGACTGCCTGCCTGAAAGGTAGTTCAGCATCCATCTTTTGATGTTGTTTGGGAGCGTGCTCTGTTGAAGATCTTCGAGTAGGATGGTGTGGCTGACCATACTTGTGTTGTTGTCGCTTGTGATCATCGTTCCGAGGTAGACAAAGTCGATTACAACGTTAAAGTTGTACTCTCCCATTGCAATAGATTGTCCAAGAAGCGTAGGCTCACTGCGCGCTGAGACTAGGAACTTCGTCTTTTCCTCCTTTACCGCTAAGCCCATGCGTTTTGACTGCTTCTCAATCTCTGAAAACGCCTTGCTTACCGCCCGTTTGGATTTGCCGATAATGTCAATGTCATCGGCATATGCAAGTAGCATTACATCTTTATAAAAGATGGTGCCCGCTCTTTTAGCATTTGGGCACTGGCGCAGTATATACTCCATCGCAGATTAAAGAAGTTACACGATAAGGTGTCACCCTGCCTAAAAACTCTTCTGGTATTGAACGGCTCGGAGAGGTTCTTTCCTATTTTGACGGAGCACACAAGTGCTTCTCAACGTCATCATGCAAAGTCGAACGTACTTTGCTGGTATACCAAAAGTAGTCAGGGCTTCGAAGAACTTTGACCTTATCGGTGTGTCAAAAGCGTCTTTATAATCAACAAAAAGATGGTAAGAGTTGATTTTCGTCGCATAGGTTTTCTCCAGTATTTGTCTCAATGTGATTATTTGGTCTATGGTGGATTTACCAGGTCTAAAGCCACACTGATAAGGTTCGATTAGGTCGCTGATTCTCGGCTTTAGACGTTCAGATAAAATACATGACAGAACCTTATTTGCAATGGATAAGAGACTGATCCCGCGGTAATTGGCGCAGATGGCAGGGTTTCCTTTTTTAAGTATTGGGCAGAGAACACTTAGACTCCAATCTTCGGGCATACTCTCTTCGGACCAATTTCTGCATAGGAGTTGGTGCATGCACCTTACCAGCTCCTCGCCGCCAGCCTTGAACAATTCAGCGGGCAGCTCATCGGCTCCAGCTGATTTGTTTTTAGCCTTTTTATGGTTAACCAAACTTCGTTATGGTCCGGTGGGTTTATTTCTATATCATTGATTGGTGGTTCCACTACTTCTCCAGAGGCGTCATTCTGTTCATCATCGCCTCCCAGCAAGTTGGAGAAATAGTTTCTCCATTTGTCTAGTACCTCCTTTGGATCTGTGACAAGATTTCCGGCTTCGTCCTTACATTGTGAGGCTCCGGGCTTAAATCCTTCGGCTAGTCGCCGAACTTTTTGGTAGAATTTTCGAGTCTCACTCATGCCGAACAGGCTTTCGACTTCCTTACGCATACGCCTTTCCTGCTCATTCTTTTTCCTTCTGAAAAGGCGCTTCTCCGCTCTCCTTTTCTTCCGATATCGCTCCTTGATAGCTCGCGTTGCTCCCGACTGCAGAGTTCTCCTTTAGGCAGCGTCTTTTTTTGCAGTAGCGCGGCGGCACTCATCATCGTACCGTGACTGTTTTCGGGAGTGCTCGGCATATCCGAGAGTCTCCCTGGCAGCCGTACCCATGGAGTGTGAAATATGTTTCCACTGTTCACTTATACCTGAAGAGAAAGGTGAAATTTCCTTGAGCAAATGGGTGAGTTTTGCTGTGAAGGCTTCGGAGGTCCGTTGTGATTGCAGCTTCTCGACGTTCAGCTTTCGACGTGTACCAGACCGTGCGGCATGTGCCACACTGAGTGCGCGTGCGTACTTTGGCTGCAACAAGGTAGTGAGTCTTTAGTCTATATTGGCTCCTCGGAAAGAACGTACGTCAAGCACACTCGATGAATGCCTTCCGTCTATCACAACGTGATCAATCTGGTTTTCCGTTTTATTATCAGGTCGCCATGTGGTTGTCACGGTGTTTAAATCTTGTGCTACTAACGACCATATTCCTGCCCGTAGCAAAATCTCTTAGCCTTCCTCCATTTTTGGAGGTTTCATCGTGCAGGCTAAAACGGCCGATTGTCGGACAAAAACCGGCTTCTCTCTGGTATGTACGTTCCAGGCACTCATAGAATTCGTCTTTCATCGCGGCGTCCTTGTCTTCTGTTGGGGCGTGCGCACAGATAAGGCTAATATTAAAATATTTTGCCTTAAGTCTGAGTACGGATAGTCGCTTGTTAACAGGTGTGAACCTGATGACAGAGTGACGCAGTCTTCCGCAGACTGCAAAACCGCACCCAAACTCGTGCTTTGTAGCATGTCCGCTATAGTAGATCTCCCAGCGGGTATTGGTTGATGATTTTCTCGACGTTTTCCCTTGTCCAGTCCATCGCATTTCCTGGAGTGCGGTAACGTCTGATGAATATTCTTCGAGGACTTTTACAAAGTGTTTATCAGCAACCACCCTGTTGAGGGTGCGAACATTTCAGGTGCATATCCTCAAATCGTGGTCCTTAAAATGTTTGCGTGGGTCGTCATCGATGGTAGTCCGTATCCGAGGCATTTTTTTAGTTTTCATTGGCAGATGAATTAGACGCTAATCGGGTGCCAAGCCCGACGTAACGCCCCATATTTGTCCCAGGGAAAGGATCGCCGCTCACGTTAGCCAGCAGCTTTGCAGATGCATCGCTCTGTTACCAGGGGTTACCACGGAGAGGTGTGAGTCGACTTGAGACGCAGTAAGCCAGGATCGCGCTGGGTTTTCCATGTTAAACCGGTCAGCAACGTGACCTCACTACATACATAGCCACAGGAGAGTTCCTGCCTTCCAAAGAAGCCCATGAGGTTGTTCGATCGTTCAGTAGCCAGGTTTCATTTCTTGTGATTAGTTTATATGAGGCCAAGGGCAACCCTATCGTGCTCTTCTCCGGGAGGAGCTGGATGGTAGTACCCTGTCTAGCCAGCCTGTCGGCTGACTCGTTACCCTCAATGTTGCGGTGACCAGGCACCCAGATAAGTTGGATACAGAGATGCCGAGCAATCTCATTTAAGGATCTACGGCATTCCGTGAGCGTTTTGGCATTATTGGTGTAAGAGTCAAGCGCCCTCCTGGATGGCCACCAGTTCTGCTTGGTACACGCTGCAATGATCAGGGAGTCGGAATGATACTTCCATATCTAGGTCGGTGGTCTTACTAGGTCTGGTTTTCTAATTATCGGTTGTGGAGTGCTGGAACATGCTAGAAAGTGTGTGGTCAGCAGGAGCTCCAAGGATTCCTCACTGGAGTCAGTCCAGGTCCCGGCTTCCTTTTGTAAGATACTTGGCGAAACCGGCCCTATTGAACGATTAAGAGCACGCACTGGTAAGCGCGTCGACTAGTTCAACTATTTGTTCCCCGGTGCTTGGTGTGAACGGCGGAACGGGTTCAAAATTTTTTGTTAGTTCTTCTAGGATACTAGAATCTTATGGGGGGAGGGCATTTATTTCCGGGTAGTAAATTTTCCGGGTCTAAAAAATCTTATGTAAATTCAATTAACCTAATATGGGTTACCTGTACCTGTGAAGTGCTGCCCATCACCGTAGCGACCGGTGCTGCTCATAATTGTTTGTTTTCATTATTACTTGACTATCGTTCATCCGATCTTTACCATTTCTATTGTGGATTGGTAAATCATCCAGATTACTAAATATGTCTTGAAGAAACGAACCTTCTATCTATTAAACTGTGAGAGACAGTCAGAAGGAAGCATTTCCGAAACCATAAAGTATATTTGTATCTTGATCAGTATCAACAGCCGAGTCGATTTAGTCATATCCGTCCGTCCCTCTGTCCGTAAGAACAAACAGATCTCAGAGATGGTAAGAGTTAGAGGTTCGACTTGTACGAGTATGTGACAAAAACTTCTTTTTCTTCTTTTTCTTCGCACAAGAGAAAGAGACCTACAGTTTAACGCCGAATCCGAACGGCAGTTTGAGAAGCTTTTCGTGGCTAATTACTACAAAGCTGGCGCAAACAGCAGAGAGGGGTGACCGGGTGTAAAGTTTATTCAAAGAAAAAACTTTTCATTAGATGTTCCGAGGCGGGATCGACCGACGACCTCTTGCACAGCGGTCTCGCACACAAACCGCTGAGCCACCCGGCTTTAAATACTTAATGTTCGAAAAGTAGTCTACCATAGAAAAATTTTTTTTTCAATGGACGCTGCAAGGGTATACTTTCCCCTATTTATACCCTGTTCCCATTGAAAATGGGAAAGGGGGGAACATGAAGTTGTGCAAAAGTATGTAACAGGTAGAAGGAAGCATTTGCGACCCTATAAAGTATATATATTCTTGATCAGCTTTAACCGCCGAGTCGATTTAGCCATGTCCGTCTGTCCGTCCGTCCTTTTGTCCGTATGAACGCGTCGATCTCAGAGACTATAAGAGATAGACCCACAAATTTTTGAATGTAGGTAGGTGTATACCCGATTCAAATCGAGTTTGTTTCAGATATGGAAAATTCCTCCCCCTCCCACCTATAAGCGCAAATAACTGTCAGAGCCACAATTTTTAAGATAGACCTTCCAAACTTTATATATATCAAGTAAGGCCGAATATCTATCTATTCTGAAAAGATCAATAAGATCGGACACCGAAGTTATATACCAGGGGCAGGCAGCTTCCTATCTGGCGTATATAGGAAAATTCTCAAAGCAGCGCTGCTCAAACACGCATAGTATACGCTGTACAAGCGCCGCTGCGTTGCTTGCTTTCCTACGCCGCGACGCAGTCGTTGCTACTGAAATTGAGAGCAATTTTTGAGCTGCTCTCACACACACCAATGCATTGCAATGCAAAAATGTAAATGTATTTTTTGCCTCCCTCTGTTATATACGTATCAATTTTGCTTGTGGGAGAGAGGGGGGGCCTTGCATTGTCAGTTACCGCGTTTGCGCGTTCGTGTATGCGTATGTTAGAGTGTGTGTGTGTATGTGTGTGTGTGTGTACCCTTCAGTACTCAGCATTAGTGAATCACCAAAGATTCACCGATGATTGGTCAGAGGTATCGATGAATCATAGGTGACCTCCCATACAAATTATGCATGAATTTAACATTGGCATGTCCTAGGCGTTCACGCATGACAGTTTATGGGTGAATCACTCATGAATTCACGAATCGATTCATCGATGATTCACACGCGATACCCTTTTCAACTCATATTATGTAAGGGCATATCCGACTTATGAAGTTTTTGTGTAAGAAGTATTTGTCCATAAATAAATAATTTATTTTGGGATAATAATAATAAAAGTCTATATTAGGGCTATTCCACTAACGATCTGTGCAATCCACTTATTCAAAATTCTTTAAAATACATATAAAATATGGTTTTAATGTTCGGTAAAATTTGAAGGGTATGCAAACTTCTTCGTTTGGCGATGGCCTCTGTGTCGCAGCGCGACGGCTAACATTTTTGTGACTGCAATAGGTAAATTTGCAAGAACAAATAGACACAAATTTCTGTTCTGCCGACGTCGACGTCAAAGCAGATCGGGGAAGAAGGCATGAATTACGATGCATGAATTCTAGAACTGAAGGGTATGATACCCTTCTTTACTGTCATTTCGCCACCGTCTCGCGCGACACTGTTGTATCGGTGAGCGTTAAGATGTCCGTCGTTCGTGTTAGAGTCCCGAGGTCCTGAGTTCGAGTCCCAGTAAGGGTAAGTAAAAAAAAGAAATCATAATAAAAAAAAATTGTATTTAAAAAATTATCACAGCAAAAGTATGAGGGGAAAGGAGGTGGTGGGGCGGGCGGCGGCTTGGTTGTGGGGGAGCAGCAGCAACTTTTTTTCAACTTTCGCGAAACTAAACGTTTGCAACACGTTTTCGGATCCGTTCTCGACACTTTCTCGATAGCGATAACGTATTGGAAACGGATTAGTTTTCGATCCGTTTTCGCTATCGAGAAAGTGTCGAGAACGGATCCGAAAGCGGATATCGAGAACTTATGCTTTGCTGCCACAAACTGAGCGACAGGTAATACTTTTTCAGACCGAGAACGGAACACATTCTCGATAGTTTTGTGAGAGAAACCTTCGAGAAAATGTCGAAAACGGATCCGTTCTCGATACCGGTTGTCGGGTGGGTAGTTAAACAGGTATATATTTATAAGAGAAGTGATTAAATAAGCAGTGTGAATCGTCGTATCGTCACCTTTGTGCGAATTATGTTTGTTCATGTGATGTTTTGAGATGTTGTGTTTTGTTTGTTTTCATCGTAAGTATGTATTTATGTTTGTGCATTAATTGTCCGCAGTTGCTGTGTTGGTGTGCTACATAGTGAATTCCTCGACTTGTTGTTGTTGATTGTTTGTATAGGCCAATTTGATGATTGTTGCTTAAAATAAGCATAATTAAACTGCAAAAGTCTGCGAGGAATCGTGGGTGAATCAAACATGAATTTATAGGTGAATTCATCAATGAATTTTGCAAAGAAATCATGTGTGAGTCATTGATGAACCGATTCGTGAATTCATGGGTGATTCCTCCATAAACTGTCATGCGTGAACGCCTAGGACATGCCAATGTTAAATTCATGCATAATTTGTATGGGAGGTCACCTATGATTCATCGATCCCTTTGACCAATTCATCGGTGAATCTTTGGTGATTCATTAATGCTGAGTACTGAAGGGGAGTGTATGAAAACACAATAGGTCAAGGGAACAGGGTATTTTGTAGTCGGGGCACTCGACTACAGCTCCCTTACTTGTTTTCATTTGGTGCTTGGTCTATAATGATGTTGAAAGGTTCTTGGAGCCTACTATGCAATTTCAATTGTCAATCTGCCTGAAATTTATGTAAATTTTAATTGTTAACGAACGAAAATGCTAACGAAAATTATTGCATCAAAGTGTATGAAACTGGTGGTTGCTGCTGCTGCTGTAGTAGCTTAAAACGGTCTAGACGCTTTTTGTGCTAATAAATTAAAATGCGATATGCATAGAGCCCGAAAGTGTACCCACGGCCCACAACCAGCTCACACTTTGTCTGGTCTTTGTCTGAAAGTTTTTTGTTCGGAGAGTTACTTTTAGTTTACCATTTTTGTTGCTACTGGGAGTATATTTGGTTAAACAATATATTGAAAATAAACTGGAATAGCTTACACTCATATGCTTCGTGGATGTGTGTGTGTAAGTTCGTTCCGTGTCTGCCTAGAATTTTTAAATACTTGCCAAGTCTCACTATTATGAGTTTTTCGTTACATAAAACAAAATGGTTTGGTTTTTCTGCTCCTTTCTCAACTCTGGCTTAATGGCGGCACAGAGCACACCAAAATGTCAGCTTGGCAAAAAAATAAACTTTTAAGTAAAGTAAATGCGCAAAATGTTTATTCAAACTTCACTTTAGCTACAACTTTCAGTCCATTTTCCCTTCCCGCACTCAGCACCCTGCCAGCTTGCCTCTTAACTAAGCTTATTTAAGCGTCTACTGCTGCTTCGCTTATTTAGTACGGCAAATGCAAGTTGTTGTTGTCCCTCTTGTTGATTCTGTTCGCAGTGAATATTTTTGCATTTAAAGCTTTTAAGCTGGCGTGTAACTCTTGTTTAACGAATTTTACTAATATATTTTTTTAAACTAGAACAATTTACGAAATGCGCCAAGGGCGAGCATATGCATTTGACTTGATAGACGGAATACTTACTTGAAAAAAATCGCGTTCTAAAACCAAAACGATAATCTATATAGGCTTAGGCGGTATTTAACCGATAGGTAACAGATAATACGATGTTTTGGTAATGGTTTGTAAACGATATTGTCTTAAACTAAAATGGCCAAAAAGAACTTTCTTCTTTCGATCCGGTGAGTAAATTTGGCTTCTTAATTTAAGCAAGAAATTGTGATTTAAAAATAGGGGGCTCGGCAGAGGTTTTGTATACCTTTGCAGACTCCAAAAAAGTATTTCTTACTAAGACAACTTTTGGGACCTTACTTTGCTAAGGGCACTATTCTATAAAATGTAGATGCCCGATTTCAACCAAACTTAGTGGAATCATGGAAAAGCATAACAAACTAACAATTACAAAATTTAAAGGCGATTTCCTTTAAAACAAAAAAGTTTTTCTCACTAGATCTTATTTTTCGACCGATCATTTAGTACTGCAGCTATATGCTATAGTCATTCGATTTAGACAAAACTTTGTAGAATTGTGTAAAAGTATTACGTTGCGGACGTTACATTCGAACGCAAATTTGCTTGTTAAAATTGCCACAGCAGGCGTTTACAATGGTATATTTTAATGAATTTTTTTTGCAAAATGCAGATCTTTGGGAGTACTTTTAAACCTATTTCAAAATAATCGGATAACGGTTTTAGAAAAAATGTTATGCTTGTTATGTTACAAATAATGGAAGTCGACTCTGAGGCTTATGTGCATTTGCACATTTTTTAGCGAATTTTGCGTAATAAACTAAAAAAGTCCAAATACAAAAAATCAAAAAATATTCATGTACTTAGCAATCTCTTTTAACCTTTTTGATGAATTATTTTAGGTATGAGAAGAATCTGAAGTTCATCGCAAATTAAGTTGCTCTCGTCTGACCCCTCTTGGGGTACGGAAGGAAAATGGGCATTTCCTGCGTTTGAGAAGAATCTGAAGTTCATCTCAAATTAAGGTGCTCTCGTCTGACCCCTATTGGGGTACCGCCTTGTTCGCTTGGAAAATGGGCATTTCCTGCGTTACGGACGTTAACTACATTCGTACACATAGTGGTATATACGGCTCGGAAAGTACTTTCAAATCATGAAAAAAAATGTTGACCAGTTTGCTTTAAAAAAAAAAAAGGTTGATTTATGTAGGTGCCGTTCGTACGTTACACAAATAGGGAGTTGGAACGATCGGTCGAAAAATTAGTCTTAGTGAGAAAAACTTTTTTTTTTGAATGGAATCGGTCAGACTTCGTGTTTAAAAGTTTTCAACGCTTTTTCATAATTTCACTAAGTTTGGTCGAAGCCGGAAGACTATATAGTACAGCTGCATTGAAAAGTTAGGTTTGAAAAAAGTAAAGGGTGATTTCTTAAGAGCTATAGGAAAGTTTTTCAAAAAAAAAAACACATAAAATTCAGAAAAATGCATGAAATCTTTATTTGAATCGATAGAAGGGTCCATTTAATTTAATGTTTTAAGATTATTTCATGCAAATGTTGACCGTGACTGCACCTCAAATGGTCCATCCGCTTAGTCCAATTTTGGCATACTCTTTCCAACATTTTGGCCGGTATCTCACGAATAAATGCTTCAATGTTGTCTTCCAATGCGTCAATTGAAGCGGGCCTGTCTGTATAGACATAAGTTTTAACATAGCCAAACAACAAATAGTCTAAAGGCATTAAATCGCACGATCTTGGCGGCCAATTGACCGGTCCCTAACGAGAAATAAAATGTTCTCCGAACTCGCCTCTCAGTAAGTCCATTGTTGCGCGTGCTGTGTGGCATGTGGCACCGTCTTGTTGAAACCACATGTCATGCAAGTCAAGCTCTTGCATTTTGGGCAAAATAAAGTTGGATACCATCTCTCGGTAGCGCTCACCGTTCACAGTTACGTTACGATTCGCATCATCTTTGAAGAAGTACGGTCCAATGATGCCACCAGCCCATAAACCGCACCAAACTGTGACTTTTTCTGTATGCATTGGTAGCTCTTGCAATGCTTCTGGCTGATATTCACTCCAAAATCGACAATTCTGCTTATTTACGTACCTATTGAGCCAAAAATGAGCCTCGTCGCTGAACACAATTTTTCGGTAAAAAAGTGGATCTTCGGCCAACTTTCCAAGAGCCCATTCACCAAAAATTTTACGTTGCGGTAGGTCGTTCGGCTTCAATTCTTGCACCAGCTGTATTTTGAAAGCCTTCACACCTAAATCCTTCCGCAAAATTTTCCACGTTGTTGAGTAACAGAGGCCCAATTGCTGCGAACGGCGACGAATCGATAATTGATGGTCATCATTAACACTGGCCGATACAGCTGCGATATTTTCTTCAGCTCGCATTCTACGTAAGCGTGTTGGTGGTTTAATGTCCAACAGTGTAAATTTGGTGCGAAATTTAGTCACAATAGCCCGAATAGCCGCTTCAATGGGTCGATTAAACTGACCATAAAATGGAAGAAGCGCGCGATGAACTTTCTTAACAGAGCACGCATTTTGGTAATAAAATTCAATAATTTGTAAGCGTTGTTCGTTTGTAAGACGATTCATGGTTAAATTATAGACCAAACTGAAGAAACAAAACACGAAACGGGCGTGAGCTGTTTAAACCAGTGTTGCCAAAAAGATAATAGCTAAAAAATCACCCTTTAATATTATAATAAAATTTTTAAGTTTTTTTTATGCCTTTGCGGACGTTACACACTTTCCCGTAATATTTTTCAAAAAAAAAGTCAGACTAAAGAATTTTTTTTTTCATCAGATTAAAGTGCATAAAAAACTCTGTTTATAAAGCTAGTTTGGAAAACAAAATTATAAAAATTCATTTTGTTAAATTTAAAAACCATTTTTTTCGTTGCGGACGTTACACACCGTGTACCCATTTTTAGTTCAAATTGTTAATATATATTAGATATGATTAGCCTTAGCCTTAGTTGGGAAAACTTTTTTTTTTTCAATGGAAATGTCCTTAAAATTGGCATTTACTTATTTGGTATGCTCTCACACATTTCTACAAAGTTTGGTTTAAATCGGATGACTATGACATATAGCTGTCATAGGTCGAAAAACAAGTTCTATTGAGGAAAACTTTTTGTTTTTATTGCAAACGTCCATATCATCGGCATACGCTTATTTTATATACTTTTACACAGTTCTACAAAGTTTTGTTAAAATCGGATGACTATATCATAGACCTGCAGGTCGAAAAGAATTTCTAGTAAGAAAAACTTTTTTGTTTTCAATGGAAACGCGTCCAAACATCGTATTTCTTAGTTTACTATCCTTTCCTATGTTCACCAAATTTGGCCGAAATCGGCCATCTATAAATCGGCCATCACCATAGAAAAGTATAGTCTGAAAAGTAGTCTTAGTGAGAAAAACTTTTTTGTTTTCTATGGAAATGTCCTCAAAACTAGCATGTGTTTGTTTTATATGCTCCCACACAATTCTACAAATTTTGGTCAAAATTGGATGACTATATCATATAGCTCCCATAGGAACGATCTTGTTCTTGTGAGAAAATTTTTTTTTTTTCAATAGAAACGTCCCTTACGTTGGCATATATTTATTTTATATACTTTTTTCCAATTTATCATCCGACCTTTCTAATGTTTAATTAGTAACGAGTTCGCTGGCTCGAGTTCAAGAAGTTGCGTTTGTTCACAACTATAAACAACTTATGCATTGACAAACCAAAAAAAACGTGGACAAACCTTTACAGCTGTTTCATGGATATCCAATCCAATCATCAGAAGGCGTTTCGCTAAATGACTCCTGCTCGTTGAGTCAATTCCATGCAATCAGAAAGCAAAATTTGAATGAAAGCAAAACTTGGAATTGGCTAACTTACCCCTATTATTTTTTTAATGGATAATTGTAAAGCTGACTATTATGATATAATCCACATATCTTAATTCAAATTTAATATGAACTGGTACTGGCAGACCTACAATAAAAAATACAGTATTTTGTCTAGTTTTAATGCATTCGAGAAACGAACTTGAAAACAAAAAAAAAAAACTTGCGCTTATGCCGCAACATTTATACCCCAGTATGCATCGCAACATCCATAGGTTGACCTGAAAGTCCGCTGATCAATGCACTAGCATACGTAGAAATCTCTGACGAGCATTATTCGATCCATGAAAGTCCGCAAACTTTTCCAATTAAAACTCACATTCTCCTGAGACAAATAGGTGCGATAGTCGACACCAAATATCTAACAAATTAACCAGTGCTTTGGGAACAATTATAAGTGTAATAGTGTAATAGTGTCCCGAATGAGTATAATAAAACTCTAAGCTAGTTTTTCGATAGCTCGAAAATTGTCCACGCACCCATTTAAACTTTGGACACATAGATATTCCTTGTTTATAATTAACCAATATATGCATGTGCATCCCTGACCATGCCACAAAAACCGCTAATTATCGCCTGCTGCGTTGCTGTTGCCTTCTACTCTCTGCCTGGGTAAAGTGTCACAACACCAAAGTTGCACATAAAATATGTCGCACAACTTTTAAATGAACACACGAAAATGCTGACGCTGCACTCCTATTGCCCCACTATTGTTGTGTCCTGCTGGCAGTAGCTAACGAGATGCTCCCGAAATGGGGCCCGCAGGATTACAACCGCCGAACGTTCATCTAACGAACGCCACGATACACTGAGGGACACCATTTGCCATGCAAAAATATAGTTTACCATTAGTGGTATCCTTCTACCTGAAGGATGCAAACCAATCGGAAATAAGAATTGGTTCGGTTCAGTGGTTCACGCAGTTTTTGAACCACTGGTTCGGTTTATTACATGGTTTCTAAAGCCAAATGAACCGCGGTTAGGTTCAGTGGTTCAGTCTAAATTTATTATATATTTTATGAAGTCCTGATCTTCCCTTAAATCTGCGCGGAAAGAATTTTAATAATCTTTCGATGGTAAGACAATACCAAAAATGCCTAAATTCTGTTAAATCTTAAACCTTAATGCCCATGTTTAAGTATAACGACCCTTAGTTCCACCTAATCTCAACTCGTGAATCATATACTTAAAGATATCGTACCGAATTCAGCTTAAATATGTTCGGAAAGTTACTTTCTTCGAACTTTCGAATGAAAGTCATTCCATAAAATGTCAAAAATAGTCTTTCTGTTAAGGGATCTACCTTAATTTCGCCGAGTCTTAAGCCTTAAGTCCCGGTTTACCCTTTAATCTTCGCGGAAAGGTATTTTCCCAAGCTATCAAAGGTGTGGCAGTCCGAAAAAGTTTCAAAAAATCATTTATGTTTTTGGGTCTCGTTTTATTTCACTATATCTGAACTCTTAAAGCCCTTCCGCGACTTACTCTTAAAGCTGCTCGTAAAGTCATAGTTTCGGAATATTGAAGTTGCGGCAAATCAAAAATGAAATCAAAAACTAATTTTTCTTCAAGGATCTCCCTTAATTCATTGTCCCAAAATATTGTTGTCACATAAGGTTCGGTCCGTTGGGTTCGAACACATTATAAAGTACTAGTTCCGATTTTTTAGATGGTATTAAACCCAAGATTTTTTTTTAAACCAACTCTATTTCGTAATATATAAGACATTTTTGGTTTTTAAAATGTCAAAGTTCACCTAAAGGGTCTTATTATCTAACTTTTTCCCAACATTTATCTGTATTTTCGACGATTTCGAAATTGATTTCGTAGAGAACATTTGAGTAGTCGGATATGCTGGTGTTATCCTTCGATAAAGTAATTTTTTGGATTGAGGTGAAGAAACTCGACAGAAATTTGCAACGTTTCAAAGAAGGAATGTAAATGCAGTGACGACTTTGAACAGGCGTGCCGAACGGAAACAAACTATTATTAATTTTTGTTTTACTATTAATTTTAACTTAACACAGTGACTTGAAATGATCAAATAAAAAGGCAATAGGCAAAACTTATGGATTAGTCAGATGACAAATTTTCTACAAGAAAACTTAAGACTCTTAATAGCTGAGACATATTTGACTTCTGGCCTCTCCTATGGTGTTTAAGTCTTTGAAAACAGCGATGCTAGTTGTAGGCATAAGCTCAATGTTGTTTTTAATAACATTGACCGATATGTCTATAATATAAAACCAATGATTTTGGGAGCAGTCCAACAGCCTGAAAATCGCGGTGACGAGGTAGCTTTAAATGCGTCTACGTGGCGCCATTTGCCGTAAATAACTCTCGGGAACATTGGGCGCAAGGGCTGGCAAATCGCTGGTCTAAAACGAACGAATCTTGATAAGTCGTCTGGAGGGTCCAAAAAATGAGTATAGCCCAACACTAGGGCAATTATCCAAAAACAAACTTTGAGACCATAGTACACTGATTAACATGTATATAGAAGTTGTACTCTTACGCTCTTGTTTTTGAGTGTTGTACAATTTTAATAATCAGTTTACAAAGTATAATCTTCATTAATTTACAGACAAACAATTTTACAAGTATAAAAAGAACCTTTCCGGAAAATTATCGACTACCTTCTATAATTTAGATATGGCTGAGTTAATTTTTTTTAATCATCATCGCTGTCCAACTGAATGCGATCGATCATGGTGTCTGGACATTTTGGTTTTATAACAGCCAAATCAAGTTCTATCTCTGAATTCTCTCCATTCGCACGCTGTTTATTCCACAAGATTTTGGTACGTCTTGATGTACTAGCAAGCTGAGGTGAGTTCTTGGTCTTGCTGGAGATCTTTTTGAACTGAAGGCTCAAAGCAGCAGCATCTGAGCTTCTGGGTGTGAGGGACTTTTCTTCAAAAAGATGAGATACTTCGGAGGCATTACGTTTGAAGGAACGATTGGTTTTCTTGGTTGTTGTTGCTAATGCTGTGAATGGAGACTTTGATAAAGGCTTGGCTTCTTTTTCCTTTTGTTTTTGATACTTTTGATATAAACTTTCTGCTGCCATTTGTTTTTCCTTGTACGGTCCTTCCTCACCAAAACCCAATGGATATATGCACTCGGGTGGTTCCTCTTCGCGATAGTAATGTCTATCGGGAATATCAGAGAACATATCATCATCAGTGGAAGAAGAATGAGAATCCATTTCATCAGATGTGGAGTCCTCTTTAGGGTTCTTGGCATTGTTCTTCTTGTATTGTATGGGATCCGGAAGTCTTATGGGCCTGATCATGGGTTTCATTTGATTGACAACTGTAGTCTTAACGATTGAAGTTTCTTGAGATTTTAGCCTGAAAGAATTCTTTGCCACACATTGCCGCCTTGCTATAGTCGATTCATCTACTTTGTGGAAAGCTTGTTGCTCTTCTTTAAGCTTACTGCAACGTTCTGGCAAAAGATTCTTATTTGGAGTTGGCCGAAAGATCTCCTTGGTCGTATTCCTTTTAATGTGCTGTCCCTGTTCTCGCATTATCAGATCCATTAAAATGGGCAGCTCTTTTAAACCAAATTTACTTTGTAGCTTCTCTTCCAGTTCTTTACGCAGCGGAAGTTTCGTCCCGGACTCCATTTTAAAAGTTTCCATTGTATGTTTATAGCCATACCATTTAAAATACTCCATGATAAGCTGATTGATTAGACCCACTATACCTCGATTGTGTCCCTCGGCATCACCGTCACCTCCTTTACCACAGAGCAACTCATTTGGAAGCAAGGCCAATTGTCCTCGAAGCATTTGCAGCACCTTCACATGTAGATCGCTGCGAATTTGTGCCAGTGTGCCATTTTTTTCAAATTGCACTTTAATGCTCTCCTCGATCAGCTGTTCGTACGCACTCTGCAAGTTATTCTCATCCACCATATTTACGTACTTATATAAAATTTGCAATTTTGTTAGAGATATTTTCTGTATTCTACAACTGTTTTGTAACGAATTTGAACTCGAATCGGTTTTAACTGAGGAAATTATGTTTTGAGTAGATGTTGACTTTGATTTTGTTCGTCTGGCCTGCCCATTTTTATGCCTCACAGTCTGCAAAGTTTTTGTGACCACAGATTGTTCGGCTCGTTAATCATGCAGATAACCTTGAATTTAGGCGGTTCTTTTTTTTTTTTTGCATACATTAGCCATTAGGTAAAGTTTGCTTAAGTCAAGAAATTGGGGGTGTCTATGCATAATTTGGCTGTAGGAGTGGGAGAGAAGCAGAAGGGTTATCAGTGGAAGTAAAAATGATTTACTTGTATTTGACGATTTAAGTTAAAAGCGCTTGAAGAGATCTAAAAGGTATGCGAAATTGGCTTGCAAAAAGCCAACATTAGTTAAAAAAATTGCAAAATTTGTAAATTAAAGTTTTACGGAATTAATTTAAGAAGAGTTTGGAGCGAGTCATTACAATAAAAGTTGTTCACTAACGCCCGGGGGCGTTACTTCACCCGGAGTTATTTCATGCCCCAAATACAGCATACTTTAAGGGGCAAAAAATCATGATTATATTAGTATGTTGCACGTTGTTCGTGCCATTTATTATCCGATCTTTTTAAAAACCTTGGAGACTTAGGCACAGACACTAACAGGCAAGATATTAGCTTGATGTCTTTAAAATTGGAGGGGGTGTGGCAAAAGTTTGAAGCAATCTTGATCTGCTTGAAGACAATAGGAGTCTACATATAAAATTTGGTTGCTCTGGCTCTTCTAGACGGAGAGACGGACATGGCTGTATAAAATCGGCTGTTGATGCTGATCGACAATACTACCCAAAATTAACGATTCGGTAAAAGGTTCTTGGTCACTGCTTGGTGACTGTTTGGTCACAGTTTGGTGACTGGTTTGTCACTGCTTGGTGAGTCTTTGGTCACAGCTTGATGACTGTTTGGTCACTGTTTTGGTCACTGCTTTAGCCATTGGCTTATTCGCTGTTTTGGTCACTGTTTCGTCATTGTTTGGTCACGGTTTTAGTCGCTATTTTGGCCACTGATTGGTCCCTGTTTTGGTCATTGTTTGGTCACTGCTTTAGTCACTGTTTAGTCGCTGTTTTGGTTACTGTTTTGGTCACTGTTTGGTAACTGTTTTGGTCTTTGTTTTAGTCACTGTTTAAGTTGCTGTTTTGGTTACTGTTTTGGTCACTGTTTTGGTCACTGTTTTGGTCACTGTTTTCTTTAGTCTTTGTTTTGGTCACTGTTTCGTCATTGTTTTGGTCACTTTTAATCGCTATTTTGGCCACTGATTGGTCCCTGTTTTTGGTCATTGTTTGGTACTTTCTTTATTTTTACTGTTTTGGTCACTGTTTGGTCACTGTTTTGGTCACTTTTATAGTCACTGTTAGCCATTGGTTATTCGTGTTTAGTCACTGTTTTTCGTCATTGTTTGGTCACGTTTAGTCGCACTTTGGACTGATTGGTCCCTGTTTTGGTCATGTTTGGTCACTTTTTCCTGTTTTGTCGCTATTTTGGTTACTCTTTTGTTTGTAACTGTTTTGGTCATTGTTTGGCCACTGTTTTAGTCAGTGTTTAAGTCGCTGATTTTGTTCACTGTCTTGGTCACTGTTTAAGTCATAGTTTTAGTGGTTGTTTTGGTCACTGTTACAGATAGCAAGCATCACAGCCCTGAGATTAAGTGTGTCTGAAGACTGGAACGCTGGCAACTTGGGCCACTCAACCATCAAATTGCGGTTCCCACCCTTACAGATTACTGTCATTACAGTCATTTCAGAAACTTTATGACGTCCTTATCCCTAGTTAACACGACTAGGAGAACTTACTTCATAGTCATCAATATCTACACGGATGGATCTAAGCTCGATAACAAAGTAAGAGGTGAAGTTTTCTCCACCGACCTAGTCATGGAAATATCATTCCGACTCCTGGATCATTGCAGTGTATATCAAGCTGAGCTGGTGACCATCTAGGAGGCCACCAATTACCTTAGCATACTCAGGATCTCAAGCAGCTCTAAGGGCGCTTGAATCTTATACCAATATCGCCAAGACGCTTACTGAATGCCGATGCGATCGCTCGGTAGGTTAGGTTAGGTTAGGTTCAATAGGCTTCTTCGCAGTTGTGGTTTTCGGTCAGGTTCTTGCGCAGTCTATCTAGTCTATCTATTTAAACCATTTTGAGGAATCCACAAAGAGATCCAGATCTTCTAGGGGCTCATTTGCCAGACTGCCCAGGTCTTCGAAGAATGGTTTGCCCAGATGCTGGGTGCGTTTCCTAAGAAGTGCTGGGCAGTCGCAAAGAAGGTGTTGGATGCTTTCTGTTTCCTCCTCATTCCCACAACTACGACAGTAGTCATGGTGGGGCACGCGCATCCTGATGTCCATATGACCAATGGTGCAGTGCCCCGTTATGACTCCTATCATAGTTCTAATCCTGTTCTTGCTAAAGTGTAGGAGTTGGGAAGTTCTTTTGGGTGAGTATCTTGGCCAGAGTGATTGGGAGATGTTACAACCGGGTGCGAGGTCCCATTGTCGTTCTGCCCTAGTTCTGGCCTTCAACTGTACTTCCGTCATGATATCCTGCAGGGGTCTTTGAATGTCCGTTACCGCTTGTCACTGGCAGCGCAGAACCGTTCCTTGCGCACTCGTCCGCTCCCTCGTTGCCCGGTATGTTTGCGTGACCAGGTACTCAGACGAGGGTGATGGAGTTTTGTTGGATTTGGTTGCGGACTAGGTTGCTCTTTGTAGCGTTTGATGACACAGCCTTAATGGCAGCCTGGCTGTCGACCAAGATTGGAATGTTCCTTGGAGTTTCCCTCCAAGGTGTATATCAATTTGGCCGCCTGCCAGACGGCATAAATCTCTGCTTGGAAAACGCTACACCAGTTCGGTAGACGGTATGAGAGCTGTGTCGCAAGTTCTTCGGAGAAGATGCCTGCTCCTGTGCCTTCTTCCGTTTTCGAACCGTCTGTATAGATGGAAAGCTCGTTCTCCCTGACGGAAGTGTCTTGCTTCCATTCCTCTCTCTCCGGGAACCAAGTTCCAAAGTTGTCGTTCCATTTCTGAACGGAAATGCAGTAGTCGCTTCCCTTTGCCTCTGCATTTATTCCTACCTCCTGTAGGATGCTGCTGTGGCCTGAAGTAGATGCTTTAAGAAGTTTCAGTTCCCGGAGTCTTACTGCGCTTCTCGCTGCTTCATACTTCTCTGTATCTACGTCGTCTGGGTGCCTGGACACCGCAACTAGCTAGAAAAACACGATAAGGAAGCCCATTGTTTCGTACAAACTATTAACAAGGAATCAACCCTGGCTCCTGGTTACTAAATGAACGATGTAACAACCTTCTGGTCTTGATTAAATTTATTAACTTACCATTCTTCAAGCGCATTTTATCTTAATCTCCTTAAAACTTGAACATTTTTGTGAAAAGTTCACTGTCGCATTATTATGCATGCTTCAGTGGCATTCAACATTTGTGCGCCCAATTCGAAACCAATGTAAAGCTGCTTGCATCATCATCATCACCAATAAATCGCCATGATGTCCAGTTTTATTTATTTTCGCATTTCAAGTGTTTAGTTTACGCTTGAGAAAATCGCCATTTTCTCAACTTCATTTTGGAGAACGACACAAAAGAACATAAATACATATACATATATATATTTTCATGCAGCTGCAGGGAACATGTGACCAGGCCCAAAGAAGTCCAGGCCTTGGAGGAGTTGACTTGACAGGAAAGGCACTAAGTAAAAGCAAAATACGAACGAGCGAACGAAAGCTCAACTCTGTCATTGCCATTTCAATTTCCGTTTGAATTTTGCACTTCATTTCGCAAGTTCGCAATTTTCTAGAGCAAAAAAATAGGAGAAAAAAGAAAGTAGAGGGAAAACTACAACCAGTTTGCCGAAGTGCGAAAATGAAGGCAATGCAAATAGACGACAAAACAAAACAAGCGTAAAGACGAAGACGAAGCAGATGACAATAAATTGTCACTTGCCTGTAAAAAATGTAAACACGAGGCGTCCATGATAATGATGAGGAAATCATGGCCCAAGCGAGACAATTGCACGTAGCTGTCCTCCCCCATCTTTCTCCGCTCTGCCTGCTGTTTATTTGTTTGACAAATAACGAGAAGGCAGCCCCATAATGAAGGAGGTGCAAATGATGTTGGTATTGTTTATTCGACTGCGAAATGTAATAGGCGCTCGAAGATGAAGGCAGCCGTTGTAAATGATGGGCGGGGTCACGGTTTTGACTTTTTTTTGTTGTATTTCTTCCTTTTTTGGTTCTCCTTTTATGGCTGATTTGACAGGAAACGGAAACGCGAAATTGCAAAAGCGCAATAAAGTGTAGCATAAACAAAAGGCGCACTCTGAATACACAACAAACAAAACCAAAATGGAGGAGACTTGAAAATAAATTTGCTGCCACAATATGCTTATTTGTGTGAGACTGTGTGTGTGTGTGTGTGTGTGTTGTAGCTGACTTGTTGTCAATATTACACTTTAGCTGCGTTTTATTTCAGGCAGCGAACAGATTTGTTTTCATTTTTATCTAGATTTTTATATTCAATTTCACTGTGGCGACTGGGATTAGTGGTCTCATATTCCTGGCTTTGAAGTAACATTTTATTTGTTGTGCGACTTTTGAGAGGGCTTTGGAGGGATTTGTTTTTTGATTAAGATTTCCCATATTGTGGCAAAGGATTTGGCTTAATAATTACACAAGCTTAACAAATAAAAGGCAAGTTTTTAACCAGAAAAGATAGCAAACGTTGAATAAATTGTCAGGCTTAAAAGAAATTTGCATTAACGTGTCTTGAACGAGATTTGTTCACATTTCGAGGTATTGCAGTCACATTAATTAACCTATTCAATCCAAATTTGATTCTACGTAGACTGAGTTAAATAACTATTACGAAATCAAAACCAACGTTTAGTTCTGGTTCTTAATATATCATTATTTTGATGTTTTGAATAAAAAATTATTGTTTTTCCATTCGCAACATTTAACCTTGAAAAACGTTTTTTAAATTCCCTAAAAACAACAAAAGTCAAAACCAAATATCTGCACTTTCACTATGGCAAATGCCGCAGGATGACCAAAATAAATTCGTTAGTGGTCGTTGACAGAGAGCGAGAGAGAAGGAGCACACTGTTGTTTGCAATTACAAGCAAATAAACTAAATTTGTTTCGTGGTGGGTGGCTGTGACCAAACGCGCCATTTTCAAAATTTGGTTACAAACCCACACAAACACAGCCCAACTTGGCAATTGCATTATTGGTGAAATGTTTTTCGTTGATTTTTCCTGCATGTACCCTCACTCCTCTAACATGTATATGCTGCACAATTTGGCGCATTTACATATTTTAATTAAAACATAAATTTGTGGGTTTAGGCCAACTGGCTGAAAATTGCATGCGTGTCAAAAGCCAGCGAGAATCAAAACTGTTCTCTGTGTAAACCGTTGCAATCTCTTGGACGTAAATGCTGACCAGTGATGCAGCAGTGATCGGTAGCTGTTTCTGACGGCGAATGCTCGTAGTTCGCGATTCAGACGACTTCGAGCAATCAAAATTGAAGCTAATATAAAATATTTTTTGATCACTGTTATAAAGAGAACACAAAAAGCCAGAACTATACCGAAACTAAGGAACAGATACTGTTTTGGTTTTATATCAATATAGTAGGATAATTCCACTGACACATACGTATACTCGTGTGTACATTTTGAAATTTGTCGATTTGTAGCGTGTGCGTATTGAAAATAAATTCTGTTTCTACTCGTGTATAGAGGATTCTGTTTCATATTTAAGCTATGTATTCAGACAAGCTAAATCGATTTAGCTGGGGTCAACTCCCTATAAAAAAACTAGCTAAACGGTTGCTTAAACTTTTAGCTTGCTTCTTAGCCTGTTGGCGGTCGTGCACTTCTTGATCTCTTCGGTCTCTGCTAGCCGGATGGGGTCCTTGACCTGCTATACTACACTCTAGCACAATAGTAAGTGCACTGTACGGAAAATTACAGAACAAGCAAACCAGGATTAATTTACAAAAAGTAAGGTACCACACATGTTGAGACGGAGACCACTAGGATGACAAATCAGCTGTTAGGGTATCAAAGATGATATTTATACCCTAGTCTATACCCTCCCTACCTTGGTAGCGCATTATAAAATGTTATGGCCACCCCTTTGCTAGACCTCTTAGCTGATCATTCAACTAATATACATGCTTGTGGTTTCAAGTTGTACTGGCGACGAACCGGCGAACGGTAACTACCAAATCATTTCATAGAAACGTTATAATTCATTTATTACGGAAGTAATAATAAAAGAAATTCATTTGATTTTCACGACTCTTTCAAAGACAAAAAGGATATATAATTTAAGTTAAATATAGTAAATATTGTAAGAGAACATCATTGTTCAAACGGGTATCTTAAAAGAAAAGAATGTATGCAAAAATTATTAACGAATTCAAGATAAACTCCAATCTGCTGTTAGGCTAACGTGACTGTGGCGACCCATTGGCGGTATTCATAAAACGAGAGCGTAAGTTAACTTAGGGCAATTAACGTTCAATAGCCTTTTCCCTATGTTAATTAACAGAGCATTAACATTAAAGTGACCATTTAAACATTATGTAAGCAAAAAGTGCATGTAGCGCCTTTTATTATCCGATCTTTAAGAAACTTTCAGAGATTGTAGATATTGGGCACATGCACTACACTACAAAATATGAGCTTGATGACTTCAAAATCGTAGGAGCTATTCGTTGTGGGGCGTAGGGACAATAGGAGTCTACATATAAAATATGCTGGCCCTAGCTATTCTAGTCTCCGAGATTCAGCTGTTCATTCAGACAGACGAACAGACGGACATGGCTATATCGACTCGGCTGTTGATGCTGATCAAGAATAAATATACTTTATGGGGTCGGAGATGCTTCCTTCTGCCTGTTACATATATTTGCTCGACTTTAGTATACTCTTTTTACTCTACGAGTAACGGGTATAAAAATGTATGTTGTTAGGAGGACTTGTCAAATAAATGTACATTTGCTCGAATGCACATATATATATGTGGCAGTTGAATCAGGCTATAAATCAACTAAAAATAAACCTCTAGCCTCTAGCGACCTTCAGCCGGCTAAAAACCACTTCGACTAAAATCAAAACCAGGTCGCTAGAACCCATATTCAAAGGCCCCAAGCCCTGAATGGGTTTCTCAAGAGATCGGATTTAAATCATTAATTGAACACTCTTTAAAGATAAATCGGCTAACCATGCTTGGTCATAAGTTTTCAATGTGACACGCTATTGATCTTGCTTTATAAGGCTACCCTTTTAGGTATTTTTATTCTTTGATTGTACGAGTTGCTTCCTAGCATGGAAAAAATTAATCAAGCTTTTGCAGATGCCACAGTTTGCAGATTTCACTACAATCTTGATCTTAAATCCAAATAACTATCTGGTTAGCCAGCTCTTTGACCCATTCGCTGGTTTTTTTGCATACCTTTTGGTTATTTTAATAAATATTTCAACAGGCCACACGCACACACACACACACACATACATAGTTCACTATCTACTAAATATTTCAACGCAGCAGCAGCGTCAGATCGTAAAAGCAAAAATGTATGCAAAGTGCATGTCTAGCAGCAATCGAGGTGAGCTGTAAAAAAAATAAACAGGCAAAACGAACAAGAAAATAAATAAAAACAGACATCGAGGTAAGCAGAGAGCAACAGCCAAGAAAAACTGCTACAATATTGAATAAAGTTAGTACCTGTCGAGCTGTTGCGCCTCATCGTATGCAGCATCTATATGTATGTATATGGAGTATATATTATTTTTCCTGTTCCTTTTTACTATTTTGCCTTGGCTTCAACGGAATTCACAGTGCTGTGCCTGAGTCTTAGTTCTAATATAAACGCAAATACTACAAACATTGTGTGCGGAAATCATTTTTGCCACTTCTTTTCACAGCATGCCAGCAGTAACTAAAAAAAATCTATAAAAATACACAGATTTCATATCATGTAAATACATATAAAACGATTTTTACGTATCATAGGCAATAGACTAAAATGACCAAATGTTTTCATGCACACGTGTGATGACTATCTTAAGCTATTTTAAGAGGAATTCGAAGTTTGGTTGCGAAAAGCTGTTTTTTTGTTTACACATATTTTTCAGTGTGACCATATGCGAGCATACATAAGAATACCATGCCAAAGAAAACCAAGTACATCGTTTTCAAATCAATGAGGATGAAGTAGATTGCTACAAAATCCATCTAGATCAGCAATGTTCAAGAAGAGCGAGGCCAAAAAGAGAGAGTGTATTAGTGAGCGATATCAAAACGACACAGCCCAGCTTTGAACTGCCCTCAACGACGGCTGGGCAGCGAATGAAGGCAAGGAGAGCTCTGCTTACGCTCATGCTTGATTTCGGCCGGTCGGCTCGTGTGTGTAAATTCCGCGGCCGGGGCTATGGGGGAACATCGCTGATCTAGATGCTTAGCCATGAACATGTGCAAAGCAAATGCAGCAAATCCACCTAGATTTGCAAAACTAGGAACATGAGAAAACGGGCCTAAGAATGGTGCCCAAAGAAGGATTTTGCATAGGCATTTTACACAGTGTTATTCGAAGTTAACAAATATGATCAAGATTTCTAGTCGCTACGTTGGAATTCATGACTAGTTGTCCAAGATGTTTGTTTCAGCCACCCTCGAAGTGGTATTACTCTGCTTTTTTTCCACTTCAACTTTTCAAATTACCGCTTATCGGCTGCACAGTCCTCGAAACAAAGTACAAATTAAAAGCCCAAGAACTCTGATGGTAAAATACATATATTTATACAAGCTACACAAACTCGTTCATACCCAGGGACAGGCACTCAAAATTGCTTAATTTCGGAAACAGTCTCCTCTCGGCTCAAACGCAACTGCAGCTGCGTTTGGTTGCCGCAAAAAAACAAATAAAGCAAAACGCGCCAAAGCCGCAATGTGTCTGGCCCACCCGCACTCCATCCGCCTAGTCCTCTGCCAATCGGTGTACGAGTGCTGGCGTACATATGGCCAACATGTCTTGCACTATGTGCCACGCCCACACAATCAAGCGCCCATTTATGCACTAATTAAAATTTTATCGTTAAATCTTGTTTGCATGCATTGCTACAAGCGGCAAGCGACAGGGAACAGGCGCCAAAACAGCATGGAATCGTTGCACGCCCCCTCCTTTTTCGTTGGAATCGTTTGGCAACAGTTATTTGCACTTCCTGGTGCGCTCGCTGGCTCTTGGATTTTCATTGCAGTTAATGCGTTGGCACAACAACATTTTCGAGCGGCCGCCATTGCGCCCACATCCTTCAAGTGCTGCCAGCCCCTTTTTGACCTTCGTTTGCAGCCAATTAAATATGAATTGCATTTCCTAGCTGGAGCTTTAAATCTGTGTCCGAAATAATTAAATTGCGTTTCGCCCTCAAAAATTCAATTTCCCCCAAAAACTGAAAACTAACTGACCAAAAACCAGAATCAAAAAAAGAAACAACTTTTCGCGCATAGACAACTTTATAATTTTATACATGTGTACAGTGTACACTGCACAGTGCGTATACGTAATTTTTGCGGCTTGAAGCTACAAACATGCATCTGGCTGTGTGTATGTGTGTGTGTGTGTGAATGCGGTAAAAAATTTAATTAGAATGCTGAACAGAATAAATTCAAATTTCAAATTGCATACAAAATGAATAATTGAATGGACCAGTTGACTAGTTTCCACTGCTGTTTTAGTTAATTCTTGTCAACGCTGATTTTTGTCCCAGTTGATTTATTTAGAGGAGTGCTAACAGTGGGTGTCCAAAAAATTGGCCTTGAATGTTAATGAAAACTCATATGTCTTCAATGTTAATAAGAAAACTGGAAAATTATAGATTTTTATTTTGTAGCCCAACTCTTATGTTCTTGCAATGTTACAAAGTAAATTAG